>VXBB01025233.1:983227-1013355 GCA_013399915.1 Illadopsis cleaveri | reverse complement strand
GAAACAGGAACTGGAAACATTGCTGGGCCCAAGGCACTGCAAAAAGTGTCCAGTGGTGTTATGCATTTTGTTGCATGTCAGAAAGCCACTGAGACAGCTGAGACAATGGTCTACCTACGTATTTATTTATTTATTTTAATAGGAGTTGCACAGATACACAGAGGAGATTTCTAAGAAATTAGAGGAAGAAAGGCTACCAGAAGAGCACACAGAGGGAGACAGCCTGCAGCTCCAAAAGCATCAAAGATAATGCTCAGAGAAANGAAGTAGGAGCACCAGTTTCCCTTTTGAGGATTTTAGCAAGATCAGCCATATGACAGACTATACCCTTTCTTTGTTTTTTTTTTTAGTGTAGGCACTACACTTCTTAAAAAGGGAGCTGGAGGTCATATATAACCCTCTNAGGACATGGTGGACATGGGGAAGTTAGCTGACAATCCCTTTTATTACTACTCCATCTTAGTTTCTGTATTAAAAAATTTAATTAACCTACTTTATATTCTACTACAACTGGGATATTTTCTTTCTTTGTGTGCCCGTTTGTTTGAAAGCTTTTGGTTATTGTTTAGGAAACTCACTGCAGAGGTCTACATTCCTTGCACAGTTGTGACTGCCTTGAGATCTCATCTCAAGCCAGTGAAAGGAAGATCTCCTCTTCCACTCGTTGTCAGACTCAAGCCAATATCCAAAATAGAAACTTGTCATTAATCTTCTCTCAGATCATAACTGGTACTGCAGTCACAAGGGTACAAGATGCTGCTATTTCAGGAGATACAGCCAGGTTGGATCCTGCAAATATCTCAAACTGGAGACACATGACAGAAGTTGACTCAAATGATGCCTAAGAACCTTCTTTAAAACTCACTGTGGTTTATCAACTCATCAAAGTGCAACACATTCAGACTAATGCATAAACATGGCAAATGGCTTACATTTGGGGTATTGTTTACACCTCTGTAAATCCCCCTCAGATGAGCTATCTTCTGCATTGCCACTATGAAAGCTTCTTGGCTTCTGTAAAGCTTTTGTGTCTGAAAAGCCCCTGTCAATTCTTCAGCATTGTCACCTCTTTGTCTGGGCTCTGGGAGCCCACAGCCCTCCTTTGGTACGTGCCTTATTCTTTGAGAACTAAAGTTACTAAGCCCAAAAAGAAATACATCAGCTTTCAATTAATAACCCAGCTATTGCTGTCATAACTCCTTTGATTGCTGGTGCAAGAGGCTTCACTTGAATTCTTGCTGCTGTGTGCTAATACCAAATCTAAAAATAAAAGACCAGTTCCCATTAACAATGCTGTGCATTCAGACAGGGTTGCACTTAAAAAGGTTAGACAGACAGTTTGTCACAAATATGAGTACTTTCCTCATGCATTCAGCTACAAAGCTTGTTATTTGCTATGCTAGAATGAAATCTTGATCCTACTAAAATAGATGAGACCTTGTTATTATCTTGCACACAGCTGGGATTTCAGATTGAGGAATAAAAGTTACATGAGGATGTTTTAAGGCATTAATATCTCAGTAAAAAAATCTTAATAAGGGAATGAACAGAATTAGCAGATTAATATCAGTAAATTCTAAACTGTAGAACAGTTAATTTAATAAATAAAGTCTATTTCTTTAAAAGAGATAAAAATCAGATATTATAGCAAGTAGCTACTTTGCAGCAGCCTAATTAAACTATGATGAAGATAGTCTTTTTTTAAGCACACTTACTTGTGCTGAGCATTTTTTAAATAGCAAAAATAATTATTGTCTTTCAAATATACATTAAATTTTGTCATTATTTTTTAAAAAGCAGTTAACCTGAAACAGCCTCTAGAATCAACTTATTAATTATTAATCATAAATATAATGACTTAGTGAAACACACAAAACAGAAACTAGGATTAGATGCAATATTTTGACTATAAGGTTTTTATGGCATGAGAAAGAAAGCAAAAGGCTTTTTTTGAACTTCTTTTTCTTGTACAACTGAGAAACAAGAATCATCTTTAATCTTCTATTTCTTTTGTTAATTTTAGTTCATGTGTTTTTAAGTTTCATTCCATTAAGAGTATCAATTAAGAGTAATTAAGAGTATCCCTGTTATTACACACTAAGATTCAGTCATGAAATTGATGCAGATCCAGTGAGTTCAAATAGTTTCATAGACTTACAGCCCTAGGGCAGATCTATTTGGAAGTGAGTGCAGCTACTTCCCCAAACCAGTGCATCCTAATTTGGGATTGCTGAAATAGTATCACTTACATGGAATGGCAGTTGCTTTAAATTTCTTTCTTTTGAAGTTCCTATTACTTCCTCTTTGGAGGCCCTTTTGAAGGCTTTATGAGTTATCCCAGTCCTTAACAAACACAAACCAATTTGTAAGGTATTTCTAGGAAGACATAACTGAAAAAAAATTTGTACGGTTTCTTTGTCTGTTTAAAGTGAGCGAGAAAAAAGGCCAGGGATAGTTATTTCCTGGGCCCCAATGATTTATTTCTTTAAAATGGGTAAAATTAAACATCCCTTTCCATTGGAAGAGTGAGCAATACACTCAGTTCTTTTCCTTAGTGTCTATGACATTCAAGAACTATCAACATTCCTCCATCCAAGGGAAGAACTTGATCCAAAAAAGAAACCACAGCATGACATACAACCTTCTTGCATGAGAGCATGGCTCTGCAGCAGACCCTCTCCATAAATAGACTCTCAATAAAAAAGCTAAATCTGCAACAAAGGCAAAGAAAAAAGCACAGCATGTCTACTGGGGTCACAGACATCTATCTATCCAGTATCCCAAAATACAAGGCATATGAAGTCCTGCTGCCACTATTCAGCACAAACAATGCTACTGCTCTTGCACACTTTTCTGAGTTCCCTGTTGGCACTTCTTTGGAGCACATTCTTCATACTTCTTTTTCTACCACATTTTTCTGTACTTTCTTCATACAAATGGTCTTTTTGCTTATTTAAGCCTTAATTTAATGTATTAATTCATTAAATCATAAAACTTTCATCTTGAGAACAATGAAAACACTAGAAAAAATAAAGATGTCCACAGTTTTAGGAATAAAGGTCTGTCTTTGACAGAGGTCAATGAATTCAATTGATTACAATAATGACAAGACATGCTTCTTTCCTTTTATTTACTGTCCTAATCTCTAACTAGGACTATAAAATT
The DNA here is from genome assembly GCA_013399915.1 of Illadopsis cleaveri. NCBI lineage: Eukaryota > Metazoa > Chordata > Aves > Passeriformes > Timaliidae > Illadopsis > Illadopsis cleaveri. The sequence continues at coordinate 1,010,190 of VXBB01025233.1, read as the reverse complement.
AAACTAGAACAGAGAGTAGATTATGAGCCTAAAACACTGCAGAAGTCAGAAGCAAACCTCATAAGTCAACACATTTAGACTTAAAATTTAAAATTGTGTGAGCTAACAGACCTGAGTCTTTACTGAGAAGTGCCCTCAGTACATTTAAAACATCTGAACTATGTATAGTATTATGAATTGAGAGCTGAGTGAATAGACTAGATGGTTTTCACAGAATATTCTGTCCCCGAAAGTGACATGCTATTATTCCACAAGGCCTAATGTCCTTGAAATGGATGAGGTAATGACCATGTTTGGAGACCATTCAAATTTCAAGAAAAAGTTGCTGGCAGAAATATTAATTATTTAAATGGATTTATATAATTTTAAGCAGAATAGATTTTATAGTTTTCTGAGAAGCATTCATTGTAAAATAGTAATTGTAAAAAAGATTATTTTGTATATTAATTGTCCCTGCCATAGAAATGTCCTTCAGGACTCTGCTGGTAATTCTGGCACTGCAGTTACCCCAAATGATACTCCTCAATTCTGTGGCAGAAAACCCTGATCCGCTCATACTGATTTCTCTGTGATATTTGTCTTTGCCACAGTGCTTGAAAAGTACATAATAGAATGAGCTGCATACCTCCATCATTAAGCAATTAATAGAAAAATAATCTGTAGCATTTGGGAAATTGTATAACTTTTTCACTTTACCAAAGTGGATAGGAGAGCAACATTCTGATTTCTTACTGTGCATCATGAATTTCTTTCTCTTGGAAGTCTACAGTACCATTGTATTTCTTAGTATAAGTCTTGCAAATTTATGGCTTTATTTTTTCTTCTTAATGCCTAGAGATGTAAAAGATTTAGTATTTCATGTTACCTCAGTCTTCTACATAACGCTATTTTAACATTATTTTAATGTGTGAGGACAAAACTGAGATGATCCCTCAAATGATGATCACTACACAATGTTTTAAACTAGGAAGGAATTTAGAAAGAAAATAAACCAAACAGTCTGTTAAGTTATCCTTCACCAATGAAAATGTCTTTAGACAGTCCTTATTACTGCAATTATTTTTCTTTACAAAGCCTCCAAGAATTCTTAATGATTTTAATGATTTAAAAACCTGGTTATACAAAACAGAGAGCATATGGTTGTCATTGCTGCAAATCCATTACAAAGAATGCAGCCACAATCAGCTGCATTTTTGAGAAATGAGTTGGTAATATCATAAAACTTACATAACTCAGTTTTATCTTTCTTGTGAAGATTTATAAGGCCAAAAGGACCTCATGAAGGCATCACCTTTTATGCTTATCATGAATTGCATGAATAAAGGATAAGAACTAATTTAGATGCTTAAACTGAAACCAGTATAATCTTAGCATGGCTGAGGAAAGAAGGAAAATAACCAGTGTGGCTATAAATCATATTTGTTTTTCTTTAGTCTTCAGTGCAATTTAGAAAAGTCTATGGCTTCCCAAATTATGCTCAGCTGTCTACAGCCCTAGGGGTTAAGTCTTGCATCTGAAAAGTGCCATGGGAGAAAAAATGTCATGGCTACTCCCTCCAGGATCAGACCAGGAGGAGACAAGGCTCCTAGTACCATGATGCCTCACCCTGGGGAAAGAAGTTTAAGAGGGAATTTCTTCATTATGTGCTTGTGTGACTGTTCTTTAAGCAATCAGCTACATCTCACCCAGCTTCTATTGGGGTTATTCAGAGAATTGCTGTCAGTATTTTCCAATTACATGTTTTTCATCCCATCCAGGGGATAAGGAGGAATGGAATCAGCACATAATAAATATCAGGTAGGGATACAGTCAGAGGAAAACTGAAATCCATGTATATGGAGATATAATCTGAAAGATTGCTATTTAAATATGGCTAGCACTCTGGGTCAAGGTCAGCAGTGCCACTGTTAACTGTAGCTGATTTTGATTGTATATGTTGGGTTCAGATTTAGTATTTTTTTTATTTTATTAAGTTGTTTTTGTTTGGATTTTTTACAGTGGTAAAACTTAATGCATACAGGTTTTGTTATTGTTGGGATTTTTTTATGGTGAGTATTATACCACACAACAGAAAAAATATTCATATAGCTTCAAAAGGGCTAACTCTCATTTAATTTGATTTCATTTCATTTTTGTAAACTTTAAAAAGTCACTCATCAAGATCCATATGGAGGAAGAAAAATAATTAGGTTGTCATCTCCAGTTAGAAAACTGAAAGTTCCAGGGAACATCTTGAAAAAGCTGCATGTAACCTAGGAGTTGTGAGTTGAGGACCTCTGAGCCACCATAATAATGTCATAGATCTAACTGGAATCTGCCTGGAAGATAGTGCAAGGTAGGGAGTGTCTGCTGCTAAAAATTTCAGTCACTTCCTTTGACAAGATTGAACAGAAAGACTTTTGCTTTCAGAGCTTGGTAACTGTAAGGTCTCCTGGGAATCATGCACTGCAACAGGTAACTGTTTCTGCAGTCTCATTATGTAAAGATTTAAAGGTGATCTAGGTGTTCAACTGTTCTGTGGGTATGTAAGTGGGCAGAAAATTCAGAGAAAAAGATACAAGGGAAACACTGCTGTTAGTTCCACCAGGAGTAGAAGCATCTCCCTGCATCCACAGTGAGGAGTGACAAATTTCTCTAAGGTGCTTTTGAATAGGAACTTCTTGGATAAGCTAAGCAAACTATATCTATGTGTATATATATACATATATATGTATATATATGCAGAGAAACACACTATCTAGTTCTGCTTATTGTTCCATGTACATTTGAACCTTTTTCTCCATAGAATGTACCACATATCATGTATTATTGAAGTTGTCATAACACCCAGATAAATCAGACAAACTGTGAACTTCAAGTCCTTTACAGATTTCCTGCATTTTTCACCCCGGAAATCTTGTCAACGGAAATGCTAAAACAGAAGTAATAGGTGTTTGATATGTCACATTTCTCCTTTGTTCGCCTCTTCCTGATGTTATGTCTAGCCCTTTAGTACAGGACTCAACTCTTTCTTGAAGTCACAAGCAGTCACCTCTGTCTTGGGACACTCACAAGAGATTTTCCAAAACACAAGGGGTAGCACTTTCAGGTGTAATTTACTGTTTAACTTTTTATTCAAGTCCATACTGGGTAGAAATTTCTATCATATGATGGCTATAGCCTACTGTATGACTGCAGCTAAGATTACCTAAATCTTACCCACAATGAATACGTATTCACCTAATTAAAACCCTCATCTGGCTCTTATCAGCATGCTCTCTAATCTCCTAGCAAAGTCATGAAAGAATGTCAAGGCTACATTCACTTCTTTAGGACAGAGTTGCACTTGAGGCATATTAGTGTTAGAAAGCTGGTACTGCCACTATTTGTCTTATGAGTAAAGGATTTCAGTCTCCGTGGCCATCAGCATGAAGCCTTTCAAAAGTCATAAATTCACTAAGAAAATAATTGAAAATCTCTGAAACAGATCTCTATGGGCAAAATGTCAAATTGTGCAGCCCTAATGCACAGTTCCACAGCCCTCCCTAAACTGGTTCTTTTTAACTGTGCCAGTATTTGTTGTGCTCACCTGTGGTAACTGCCACCACTTCCATTTTTCAAACAGCAAGAAGTGTATTACTACCATTGTTAAAAGATTCCATAAGGCAATTACAGGAGAAGCCATGCCACAGGATTGTCAAATTAGCTGTGCAGGTTAGGCTGCAACAGCAAAACCACAGGGACTCTGCAGCTGCTGTGTGGGAGGTAAAGCTTGTGCTGGACTGGAGCAATTGCACTAAAAAGCCCTAAGGAAGCAGAGGGGCCACGGCAAAGACCTCACTACAGGAAATGCAAAAGGTAAGTGTACTCTTCCACCATCAGCCAGAAAATGAGTTTACACTAATAGTCATGGGTCTTGTGCTGCAAAGAGACCCCATCCCCTTTTCCTCCTAGACAGGTTGCCCCCATTCAGTATTAATGCACACCAAATCTCCATCTTAAAGGAAATAAGACCAGCACAACTCTTCCAGAATCACAAAGGACAGGAACAAGAAAAAGGGCCCCAGGTCTCTGCACACACCTAGACTCTGACTCAACCTGTGTGTTGGTGTCTTTCAGTGTGGGGGGAAAACTGTGTATAAACTACATATGTTTTTCAATAGGAACACAAGGAATAAATCAAAGGCTGAATTCAAGATCACAGCTTGGTTCTAGGTGGTCAAGACTCCTACTGAATGCAAAACAAGTTGCGTAATTAGAAACCAGAGAGTCAGTGAGATAGCCCCTGTGGTCTTTTCACATGGTACTGAGTTTATTCCAAGTTTTTGTGGTATACGTAATACCGCCAGTGGTTTATTATTTTTTCAATGACCATGGGAAACAGTCCCTAGCTGTATAGATCTGGACAGATAAGTGCCTTGGAATGATTGCAATTTCTAGGTAAGTAACTGTTTCCTTCAAAACCAAAAGAATTTAAAATGTTTCAGGATGAAAAGCCCTGTTACCTCCCATATAGTCTAGATAATTGTTCCTAGTGGAACAATTCCTGACTCCTGCTGGTAACTGGCTTGTGCTCCAAGCAGACTGAGTTCTACCTTATGTAATTGCAGCAGCTGTTTACATTTGATATAGTACCTTTTCTTCAGAAAAGATTCAACAGATTTTGCTGTGATTTTGAAGACAAGCTTATACTGTAATAACTACTCATACAATACTAGTGAATATCACCCTTCCAATTTTAATATAGCTAAGTCTATAGACAATAAAGTACACAAAGTAAATTTCAATTTATGGGCATGGCTAAGCCAACGGCAAAACTTGAATAAAAATGCAGCACTGCTAAGGGAAAGGCCTTGAAATGTGCAAGTAACAATGAGGTTTTAAGGCTCACTTGCCCTTGAGAGGATATTCTGTAGGTTAGAAATCAAAGCACAGAAAGCAATTCTAAAATACGCTAAATGGAGAAGCATATTTTGATTGGATAAACTAAGAGAAAGATGTCTCTAATTTGGCCACTTAACTGGTCAGCTAAGGTAAGAGCGACTAGAAAGATTCTGAAAATAACCACATTAAAATTATAAAAATCAATACAATATTTCACAAGTATTCAGAGCAGTAAGTGCAAAAGCAGAAGAATTATAATGCATAAATCTGTACGTGTCTGCTCAGCTATGACCTTTGGGATATGCAGCACAGATCTGAAGACACGTTTCTGAGGCTGGTTAAATCTGAAAGGCACTGAAAAGTCACAATGGATAGGCATCGAGCGAAAAAGACTACCTCAAAAAGCTCCAGAAACTACTATTATTAGCTAGGTAAGTGAAGAACAGCTGTCATGACAACCTAATTCATGTAAATGGCAAGAGATAAATACGAGTATAATCAAGGTGCCTCAGGAACACTTTATTAACTTGAAGAGAGAAGCGTCCTCAAAGGTCGGAATAGCTTATGTAGTTCACATCTGCACCTTAGGCATTCACCTCCTGAACCCCAGCTGGTGTAAATCAGCACGGAATAATTGGGCTGAGGTTAGCCACACTGATTTTAACATCTGCTGGGAATTTTGCCTTCTTCTTTGCTCTGTAAGGCTAAATAACAGAGTTTATTACTCTATGTGTCCTTATTCCTTCTGGTTCTTTTTCTCTAGGGATGTCATATAACTTATTTTACCACCATGATGTATTTTTTGTGAGTTAATAAGCCCAGACTAAAGCTGAAGTGGGCACCTGGTTTAAAAAGAAGATCAGTGGACTACTATTCTCCAGGAATAAGCTCTCTAAAAAATTTGGAAATTTTTTTAATGTAATTGGAATGTCTCAAATGCTATCTTTTTGAAATAAAGTTATTTGGTTTTGCATCATTTTGAGACAGCTTTATGTAACTGGGAATTCACTAATAATCAAATTCTGTTGAAGTGAATGCCTTGCTTTTTCAAAAATACATAATCTTATACACTGAAAGTTTAAAGATTTTTGCACTGTCCATGTTCAGATAAACAACAAAACAAAACAAAAAACAAAACAAAAAAAAAAAAAATCACCCAAGCATGAAATCTCCAAAATCAAATAATTTTGGTCTTTTTATCATAAAGGTAGCTTTATGACATCAGACACCCTCACCAGGCAAGATAAATACCTGAGTTATATAGTAAGGATAGCATTAAAAACAGCTGTTGCTAAAACTCTAGTTCCATCAAACAAGATTTTCATATAAACTATTAATTACTTGAGTTCTTTGGACAATAAGTAAATATTTGTAGTGAATTAAGGTATCAGTTAATTGAGTAGGTGATTTCAAATTTCATAGGAATTTTTAAAACTAATATGTGAAACTATTATCTTTTTTCTTGTCAATGACCATCAGTGAGTTCTCTAACTGCTTTTCCATAAATTCATTTTTTATCTGGCCAACTATTTTCTAGAAGCTGAGCATCTAATTTTAAAATAAGTATTTTGACATTTTGGAGTTATTTCTGCAGGTCTTTTTCTACTCTCTTGTCTGGCTGTGAGTTTTGGCCATGGATTTTTATCCTGTGTGGCAAAGCATTTAAGCTTTAAAGGTATTCAGTTGTGCAATAGTTGAAGCAAATGATATTCTGGATTGAAAGGTTCCCATTTCCTGGCAAATGGTCTTCTTCATCCTAAAAGAAAATGAAACCCATCATTTTTATCCGTGCAGAATACCAGGCAACTTCCTATTGTTGTTGAAATAAGTGGAATGTTCCATTTGCACTTGAATGATCCACTTGAAAAAATAGTAAAAAAAGTCGTGGAGAAGATTTCACCAGCACTGCCACACTTTTATGGGAGACCATTAAAAGCACAACACTATCATCAGAATTGCATTTTTACGTCTGAATATATTTATAATTCACTCAAAAGTAGCCTTTCAAAGGTGAGTCTATTAAAAGCAAATTTTCTTTTCAGATTATTTGTTTTAACATTTTTCTTCACAAGCCATCTCTGAAGTTCAGGCAAGTGCTGAGCTAATACCAAAAGTATTTTTTCAGTGAATGTTTATTTCAATGGCTACATGAATTAATGAATTACTCTTGAATGTTTTGGATTATTACTTTTTGCAAGCATTCATGCACCAAGTTTTATGAAAATCTGCTCTGAAATTATTTTTAAAGTAACATCAATAAATATGCATTGAGGATTTTTTTTTTCACAATGTCATTTTAAGAAGCTATGGCCACATTGTCCTAGTCCATCAGCTATCTAAGAGATAAAGTGAGCTTTTAAAAGTTCTTGTCACTACTGAAACAAAAGTTTGGTGATTGATTACCTGGTAACTCTCTTGTTATTGTCATGAGTAAAGTGAGAGTAAATGATTCCATATGGAAAAGGGCAAGGGCTGATGAGTGTCACATCCAGAACACACGGAATTTACAAGTGACTGAAAGGCAGTTCCTCTTTGTATGCAATCTGTTCACGCTGTGCATCTCACCTCATTTGGTTTCTCTGGCTATTTACTGATCTTTAAAAAAATGGTGTCTGTGAGAACAACAGTAAGAAAGAAACATATAACCTCTTTTCTCCGGGGGTTACATATGCAAAGAGTCTGGAAGTAAACAGCTAAACTCCTCCTCAACAGGCAGAGTGCTGAATGTGGCACCTTCTGGATCAAATGCACATTGCCAGGAACAAGGTTCCAGAATAGGAGATCAATACTGTCATCTATCAGGTACTTATTATCTCCTTAAACATCTGAGATCTACGGAGGCAATAAGCCTGCCAACCTAATTGTTAAATTTATTGTGTTTGATTAATACCTTTCTATCAATCATATTGAGCCTAATCCAGCTCTGTGTGAAGTCTCTGAAAAATTACCACTGGCTTCAGGGGAAGCTGGATCAGGAAGCAATAGAGATGCCAGTTGATGAAATGCGTGTAGAAAATGCAATCATCTCTTAAAACAAATCATATGCTATCTCAAAAGTGATAAAATGTCATTTAATTTCTGTTGGCATTCCTACTCACTTCTGCACCAGCAGAGACAATATTCTTGGGGTTGAATGATATTTACAATGAAGACAAAAGCAGAATGTCGGCAGGTAAAGTAATTTGGCTCTCATATTGAATACAGCAATTTGGGTGGCCACTGCTGTGAATTAGATGAATGACAGCTGGAAAAAAAATCAGATCTCCGGCAATAAAAAAACAGTTGATATGAGAAATAGATCTAAAAAGCACAAAACACTGAAAAGTTTGAATGCCTTTCTACAGTTGCCTGGCAAGCACTGTTTTGTAAGTGCTCTCCTTAAAGAGAACAATCTAACATTTCCCAGGGAACATGTGACAACTGCTCTCTTTTCTCATACTGTACTCTTATATGTCTAGGGATCACACTTGCCACACAAACAAACAAAGGGAGCTTTAATGGCATAGCACTGCCTGGCTATTAAATAACGGTGAAAGACTAGGACATTCACAAAAAAGTACTACACAAAACAGCTGAACTAGATTAGATCCATAGACAATGGAGAGAGCCTTCAAAGGAAGCTTTTGCCACGGAGGATATCTGATAAATATGAATTACTTTAACTGGCCTTCAGGATTTAACTTGTAGTAAAACCACAGAGCAAGGTAAAATGTTGCTGGGTTGAAGTGCACGTTGGTGTTTTGCTCTTTAGCCCCTACTTTTTTCAGTGCCCACTACAGCTTAGAAGTTCAGTGGAAGAGGGGTGAGAGAAGGGTATGACAATTGTGCTCAGTAAAGGTTTACTGGCTGAGCCTGTTTTCCCCAAAAGACATCACCTAAATTCAAGTGCCTGTCAAATACATATATTTCCAAATAGATATAGACCACATAGTTAAAGTATAGATGTTGGTATAAGTACAGATATGGATTATATATACACATATGGCAATTTGAAATCAAAATGTTCATCAGAACTTTTTACATCTGTAGATTTGGAAGAAGGAAATTTTTTTTTAATGGCAATATATTTTGATTCGACCTCATAAGAACAGTATTTTCTTTTAAAAAAGATATTTTAATTCAGTCACTTTGATTGCATGTATTTCATCTAATTGTATTTTGTAAAGACAGATAAAAAGAAAGCAGGTAATTAAATGTGTCAGAAAGGTCTTCTCAGCATTTCCAGAATAACTTTTTCTTGTAACCTGTCTTGCAGACAATTTTAAAATGTTGATTTATCTTTCCAGTGTGAGATGAAGAGAAAAATCACAAATTATAGGAACAAAACCACAGAGCTCCAATTAGTGCTGAAAATGCATTTGATATTGCTACTTACATGCCTCACAAGGTTGATGGGAGATTTTGTTAGATGTGGCTTCTCAAGCTTTGAGAACTGCTTGAGGAAAGATACTCCTTTTCACAAACACCAAGTGTTATTTCTATATTGGCTTCTGAAGGCCAATATACAGAAATATATAGAAATATACAGAGGCAACTTGCATTCCAACAGAGGCAATTTGCGATCCTCATCCACGCAACTGACTTGCATACACAGTTCTGCCCTTCAGGGAATATTTTCTATAACTGTGTGGCTTTACTTATTTATTTTGCTGTAAAAGGTAAGCCACATCTGTACAATAAGCAGTAAGAATCACATCTCGAAAAAGTCGGGGTTGTTCAGACTTTTCTCAACTCCTTCAGAATGAAATACCTGCAGTAGTACCTACTGAGCTTTCATCTCAGGGGAGAGCCAAATGTTACAGTTTAATTTACTCCAGCATGTGAAGAGTAGAGGCATGTTTTACTAGGAACATATGGAGGGAATCGATAACCCAGCCTTACCCAGTAGCAAAGGACAAGATCCTGTCTTGCAGTTCTGCCTCTCGGCATGTCTGCCTGAGGTAAGACTTCCTATAAGGATGTAATATCATGTTAATCATTCCTTTTCTGTAACAAGCAACACCTAGTTTGCATCTCAGACAGGCCTTCTTCGGCAAATTTCTGCTTTGAATGAGGACAAAAGAAAATGCATGGATTTTTAAGATGTGCCTAAATCATATATGTGTGTATATATATATATATCAGTTAGTAAATGTACTACAGATGAAAACATAGTATTTAAAAACAGACAGGCAAATAAATTTGGAATTTTTTTTCAGATCTTTTAGGCTCCCATCCCGTTCTGCTGGTATACCTCAGTTTGGACTCGCACTGATTTTTCTAAATTCTAAACTCTTGCTTGTGTCAGCTTCATCTCTTAATCACAAATTTTCCTTAGGATTAGCACAGGACAGATTCAAAAAATAAAACCATGCTTCTTCCAATTAACTAGACAAAGAATAAATGCCTAACTGTGTTGGATTTGAATATATTTGCATCTTCAAGCATTCAATGCTAAGGTCTTTCTATAATGTCTCGTCATAACATTCCAAAGCATGGATCTGCTCAGATGTTCAGCATTTTTAAGTCTGCATAATTCATTTTTAACCATTCTATAGTATATCTAGTCATTTCATCTGAGAAGTGCTAACCAGAAGCCCTGCAGCAAAATTTACTTCATTGCTGCATTTCATTTTCTGACCCATTTTTCAGGAATCATATTTTGAGGGGAAGGTCATTTGTTCATTTCATTTATGTGGAAAACATTAATTATTTCATAGGAGGAGTAGTTTTTAGTGATCATGTTTCAAATTTCTACTCTGCTGTATTGCCTATGCCACTGTTCATAATTTTTTTCCCTGAGACAATATGAGCTAATGACACCCCATATAGAATCAAAAATAGGATGAGAACATTTGCTCCTGAAAGCACATTTGTCCTGTATGCCTTCAAGAACTTGTAAAAAGTTAGTTAAAGTTATATAAAAAGTCTGCATTGTATATCAGAATGCAATGGGGAACCTAGCATGCAATAACATTGATCCAGATAGTTATAAACTTGGACATACAAAGGTCAGCTCCTTCCTTACTGTTATTCAGAGCACATTTCAGAGGCAATGTAAAATAGGAATAAGGAAAACAGTAACATGTTCTTTCTTGTGAAAAACTACTATCTAGACTGACATTTAAAGATTTGAAAGGTGCCTGCAAACTCCAGAGTATGAGATGATTAGACAGATGGATCACATCCCCTACAAGAAAAGGCTATGAGAATTGTGCTTGTTCAGCCTGGAGAAGAGAAGTCTTTGGGATGATTTTACTGCCATCTTCCAGTACCTGAAGGGAGCCCACAAGAAAGCTGAAGAGAGACATTTTACAAGACCATGTGGTGACAGGATGAGGGGGATTGGCTTCAAACAGAAAGAGGATGGGTTTAGATCAATAATTAGAAAGAAATCCCCTGCTGTGAGAGTGGGGAGACACTGGAACAGGTTTCCCAGAGAAGCTGTGGATGCCCCATCCCTGGCAGTGTGCAAGCCAAAGTTGAATGGGGCTCTGAGCGACCTGGTCCAGTGGAAGATGTCTCTGCCCATGGCGGGGCGGTTGGAACTGGATGATATTTAAGGCCTATTCTAACTTAAATCTTTCTGTGATTCTATGATTAGGTCATCATTCCTTGTACAACATGCTATGGGAGCCCCTTAGTTGTTAAAATAATAGAATTAAAAAAACACAGAGAAAATGTTGTGTATAGAATTTCAAACATCTTCAATGACAACCCATTTAGCACTCTTTTCAGGACCACACACAAATGATAAAAAGGTTTTTCTTTCTCAGTGTATTGTCAAAAGATGATATAAAGGCTGATGATAGTGTTCCACACAATCCAATACCTCTTCAAGTGCCTCAGGGATAAGGGATAGTTTAGAGGAAATATCTATTTGATCTCTTTTTATCCTTTTCAAAATAGTAGGACATAATGCATATAACAGGATAAAAAGCAAGTGTATACAACACAACCACTGCAGCACTTTGTGGGTTCAGTGTTTGTAATTACTAGACAATAGCACGTTGTCTTTCAAATTACACAGCAAAGACAACAACAGTAATGATAACAAGTGACTCAGGCAGGCAGGAAATTCTCTCTGTTATGGTAGGATTAGAAGGTATAGGAGGAGAGTCCGACGAACACTTTTGCTTAAATTCAGTTTCAAATACCCGAGTACTGAGAAAAATTGAAGGCCTTCAGCTTATATCTTGCATGTTTCCTGGGGAAGTTCTTAGAATTTTTTCACATGAGGTGGTTAGTTTAGGGGCTGAGTGTGGCTAAACTCCTCACAGGCCTAGTCAAAGCTGAGCTTTTCTACAATTCACTATGTCAAAACTATGGGCTGTGTATTTCAAAAAATAATAGCACTTTATAGAGAGACATTTCCTGAAAGGATGGAGGTGATGAGCCCCAAAAGGCTTAAAGAGAACAAGAATAAAAATAGACAAAGTTCCCTTCTGACAGGTTATACTGCAAAATAAGCTTTCCTCAAGATGAAGTTCTTGGAGTAGTTTTAAGAAACTAGAGAGCTTGTCTTTGAGCAAAGTCACATAAGGTTAAACAAATATTTGTAAATAAACTGATAACTCCTTTGCAGCAAGATTTATTTACAAGGGTTGTCCCCTGGCTTGGGTCTTTCTGCATTTTAAGACGATCCCCTGCAGAAGATATGATGGATGTATTTTGCTCCTTAACTAGGGGTAAGTTTGGTACAGGCTCCAAAAGAGGTGAAGACCAGAGATCTGTGAGCCAAGGACTTCTCTAGTTCTAATCTGTTCCCTGAATTCCACAGGGGAACTGAGCAACAAAATGAGCATCAGTGCAAATAAGCATGCGGCACTGATCACACAATTAAGCCGTAAACAGCATACACCATTTTCAGTTCTCATTCGTCAAGGAACAAGGAAAATTGTGGGTACAAGGATTCTCATGCACACCTTATCCATCACATGTGAATTGACTTCATGCCCAGCTCTTTATTCCATAAATATGACAGAGTAAGGGAGCCTTCTTTGAGCTCTCCCTACTAAGCAGCCGGCAGCATGGTGGGGACTCCATTGAAGTGGGATTCTTCTCAAGATTGCCCCTCAAGGCAGAGAGACTTCTTAACAATTATAGTTTTTTGGTAAGTGACTGATAAGCTTGTAATATAGTCCTCCAGACTTTGTCTTGGTAACACTGATTTTGTCTTGGTACTTTTGAATCATTATATCCTTTGAGCAGTACAGGAATAGAGTGAACCTTGATATTCAGCTTTGTTAAGCCACACTTTTACAGTGTCATATTTCAGTAAAACCACTTCTGCTGATACCTTTGACAGTGGTTCTTTAAGCAGTTTGAATCGTCCATTTGCAACAAATTGGCACAGTCAGCAGGATTCCTAAATCCAGATTTGCTACACTGTAACTCACAATTGACTCATTTGCTCTTCATACTAGTTTCTAATTCCAACATTGTTCATTTAATGTTTTCAAAACTGTAAGCATTAATTCACTTTTACTGTTTCATCCCTCTGATACAGATGAGAAGTCCCAACAGTGAGGATGGAAAATGAAAAAGTATTTTTTGCCAAGTTGTAGACAGTAAAATGTGGACCAGAACTGACCCACAAAGATACTGTGCACTAGTAAAATGTGGACAGTAAAATGTGGTCTAGAATTGACCTGCAAAGAAACTTCAGGCATAAGTTTCAGCTGCAGGATGAGTCCTCAGAGACAATCTGAAATACTAGGGTTTCTTTTTCCTTTTTATTTGCAAGTTGATGTTTGAGGTGCTGGAGTACTGTCTTGCATTGGTCATTGCTGGGCCTGGAGGATGCCCTGGAGCTGCACCTCATGTCTGTGAGCATGGCCTCTCCTCCTGCAATAACCTTGGGGGAAAGAAATAGCAGGAGACGGAGGCTTGTCCTGTGCTTGTGTCCAGAAACAGAACCACAGCTAGTAGAAGCTCCAGTGATGCATACTAAGCTTTTTTATACTGGCACAAATCTTCAGTGTTATGCAGTCTTATACAATTTCATGGAGTCATTATTGTATTCACAAAGAAAGGACCAGACATCTCCTGTTGGGAGGGAGTAACGCTTTGTCTGTACGTGTGCGTATGTGTGTGTGTGTGTGTGTCTGCCTGTCTGTGTATATACAATGGATGGTTAAAAATCTGTTCATTTATTTTTAAGATTTGACTGGCAGCAAATTTGGGGCCTCTCGTATATATCTGCTTGAAGCTTGAAACATTTAATGGATGGTTTATTCCTCCTTCTTAATATTGTACCTGAGAATTATATGCAAGTATTATTTTGCCTCTACATAGTGTGTTCTGCAAAATTACTACCATTTACCATAGTTTCTTTCTTTTATATAAATATTTGAAATATATTTGGATTTGGCTACAAGCTAACTCCTAAAATTTTAGATTCTTTTTGAGGGATTCAAAAGAAATCATGAGAAGCAGTAATCTCATTTTCTGTCAGATAAGACTGGAGGCTGATTTCACGTTCAGAAACAAGGCACATGCCCAGATATTCATCAGAAAGAACTAGTGATATGGGCAATGTCACAATTTGAAACCTTGCAACATAATTTCAGAGAATCCTGAAGAAGCAGTTATGTACTCCAATGTGAATTAAATTAACTGGACGTACACTGTCAGTATATATAAGGTGAAAACTATGTTAATAGGTGGAAGATCCCCTTAAGGGCTGAAAATGAATAGCTTTTACAATCTCTTGGAAAAATCACTTGTGATGCAAAATGTAGTTCTTTGCAAAATCTGTTTTAGCAGTAAATTAAGGATTTTTCCAAGCACTGAAGTCAAATTCATACAGAATATAACATCACTGACTTTAGTAGATTTATCCTGCTGATGGTTCAAATCAATATTTACAAGACATTTTGTTGTAAAATATCTTCTTTAAAAAGATAAAAACTGTTAATTCAAATTCAAAGTATTAACGCTGCAACAGAAATCCATTAACATCCTCGGTGTGAGGGATTGCCGCTCTTTTTATATTATTTTGGGGCTAGGGTGGTTAGCAGAGATTATGCTGATGAACAGGTGGAGCTAGGTGCTGTTCAAGTCAGGGCAATACTGTAAAAATGCAAAGGTAGACTAGGAAATCATTTGGGGTTTGACTTGTTTAGAATTTCACTGCATGCTCCTTAACACCACTAGTTAAAGTTTCATTCACTTTGGACCTTGACGACTTCTGTAAGACAGATCTTTCTGCTGAAAGACAACCAGCATTATATAAGTGAAGGTTTTCATCACAAAATCTTTTTTAAGTACACTGGACAAGGAAATGAGTGGTCTTTCTAGGAACATTCTGAACATTTTGCTTTCTGAAATTGGTGTTTAGAGGTTCTAGAGTCAGGACTGATGAAAGCATACACATATCCTACCTTCAGGGCCCACTGAAAGAACTTTTACTCCCCAGCAGTCTGCTCCATCTTAGCGCATTTCTATCCATGGTTTGGAATTTACATAGAACTGCACTGATTCACGCAAGTATGTTATTTACTCCTTAAAAATTATGCTATGATTGCAAACCTTTAGCCCTTACATACACAAATTTTCATTATGTACAACACCATTGAATTCTTCTTTGTATCATATCCATCTCCTTTACCACTCAAAGAGAATTTGAGTGTCTAATCTTTATAACAAAACCATAAAGCAACTCTCAAACAGAGCAAAAAAGAATTATAATTATATTAGCAAAGCTTATAAAGATATTGTCAACTCCTCTACCTGTGCTAGCTGAGAATCATACCTCTGGTGCAGCCATACATGCATAGATTGTATTGTAAGTCTGTTTCATGCTACCTCAGAAAAAAAGCACATGAAAGATGAGGGGTCTAGGAAGAGAAACTGAGAAGTGGAAACATTTTTAGCTTGCAAATTTACTTGTATCTCTCTGAGTAACAAAATTGATTTATGGAAATTGATAGGAGTTCTGACTTTCTTATGAACAAGAGTTCGTCCATAACCAAGAATCCACCCACAGAAATGTGCTTCAGGCACCACTATTATTACAGAGAACTGAAAATGGAATTGCTGTCCACTGTGGTGAGATAGATTCAGTTAAAGAGAGACTAATAAAGAAATGGTGCTCTTCATTCTTTCAGAGAAGTGTTACACAAAAAGTTAAGATGAATGTTACGCATTCCTCTAGACCTCTCTGTTGGATCAAATACTGTCAAGTCCTTTCAATGCCAGAAAAATCAGTAATTTCTATTCCCATAGCCAGAATTCTCACCAATAAAAATAAACAAAAAAACCCCTAAAAAAACAAGAGAAACACTGCAAAAGAGAGATGTTTTGCATGCATCATTACTAGAAAATGCATAGTATATCCACCCATACATACATACATCTATCCATCTAGCAAGGTGATTAAATAGCTGTCCACCTACACGTGCCTACCTATGTAAATATCAATTTATGTAAATATCCATCAATATCTACCACAATGGAGTGCTCATGCTATTCCCAGCCTGCTGTCCTGGCCTTGAAGGCCCAGAGCACTACTCTGCCCATTCCTTCACTCCCTCCCTGCTGTGGCCATCCAGTACATTTAGTGGGAAGTGAGAATGGAATAGCAAGTGATAACTGACCTTCTTCAATATGCTGTGTCCATCAATCTGTTCTGTTACCTTCAGTGAGTAGGGAAGCAATACTGGAAAAAAAATATGTCTCCCATCTCAGCTAGGATGTGTCAAATAATGAGAAAGGGACTGAAATGCAAAAATACATGTGTTTTTATCATTTCCCATCCTCAGAAGATAATGGGAATTGACCTCAGTCAAAAACTTGCTGTTTACTAAGATGGAACATGATCCTTTCCCATGTCCACCTCCAATAAGCAAGATGAAAGCATATGCCAGGCATTTGTACAAGATTTCAGCCCCCAATTTTTACACTCCTTTGCACTGAGAACATGCACTGACATGGAGGATCCCTCAGCACTTTTGTAGTATTTCTTTCTCCCTCACAAAAAGCAAAGACTTATCCATAAACAGTTTTTTGCCTGATTTCTTAGTTTAAAGCTTGGTGTGAGAATCTGGAGTTCTTGTTTTTTATACTAATTTTGACGGCATGCATGGAATTTGCCATAGGCATTGGGAACAAGCTTCTCCACCATCCATATGGATGGGATCAGAGATCACAACATTACTGACAGAGGAGCAAAAAATGCAAAATATGACAACCTGTGAAAACATCTGTCCCACCAGTCTGGGAAAAGATGTGCCTTTCACAGCCAGCTAAACACTTCACATTCTGGTCTTCTGAAAAGCAAAAGCATTCATATTCAAATTGTTAAATTAAAAACTCAACTCTCAGGCAAACAATGCAGGGTCTAATGCCAGAAGATGATGTACAACGCAGTATTTCTGAGGCACCTACAGTATCAAAAATGTTCATCAAGACAATGACAGAAGGCTCTAAACTACACATAGAAAGAGAAGAAAGAATTGATCATAATGATTTCTTGTATTTAATATCTTGGTGTGCATTAAGACCTCAAGAAAAGTAAAATGGAATCTTTCTGATTTGAGCGGATTTCCAAAGAGATAATTACTGGTGTTGACAGGTACTAAACTGAAATATAGACAAAAAGAATGAACGCATCTGGCAAGTTTTCATCTACTTGATCCATTGCTTTTTGTCTTTTAGACATTATTAAGCATGTCTTAGGAACTGTCTTGCTACCACCGCAGCAAGTACCATGCTTTTCTGGCCTGACCTGAATTTAAAGTCTTCCAGCATTTTCCTGGAAGTCAGAAAAGGACACTGAATTTAGTCTTTCCATAAGAAATGAAACTGGAGTGAAGTTATAGACAATCCCATGACACTTTTCATAACAGCAAGGGTGTACCAATGCGAGCTCACTGGCTAAATTCCAAGCTAGCTAATTATATTTTCTCTCCCAAATGTTTTCTGTGGTTTCAATTAAAGAAGTTATTAATTACTTCCAATCCTGAAAAATGTTAGCAGTGTTGCTGGCCCAGCATATCTTCTGTGCTTTCTTAGTACTATGTTTATGCATATTGGTACCATACAAGTACCTTGGAATCCTGTGCTGAAAGTCACTAGAGAAATGTGCACTATTGCTGGCTTTTATTGTTTTATCAGCCATAGATTGCTTTTACTGTGTAGCAATAAGTATATATTATTTTTATAATGCCCTAGTTATCTAAGAATTCAAATATGCAGTCATAATTCTAATTAAAAATATATCTTGTTTAAAATAGTAAATATTAAATGATTTTTGAGATGTAGTGTGGATGTAGTATCAGTGCACAGACTGCTTGTGATGATGATATTCAACTTAATGCATGTGAAGTGATTCTTTGGATTACAAAAACTCCAAACAGATGTTTCTGACACCATCCAAATGATCCATGTTTCAGTTGCTATAATTCTGCAGTAAGTTTTGGGTGGGCATAACATCAAGTGTGCATTTCAAAATCATGAGAATTTTAACTTTTCCCTGGTCTATTTAAGCAGTTTGCTTTTATTCTCTTCCCTATGCCTTTATGTAATAATTCCTGTTATTCCTGAATCTTCCATCTTTAGAAAATCACAAATGTTATCCATCTTGGCTCAGGCATATGTTAGCCTAAGCATAATCTGTCCTCATAAAGAGATTTTGAGGACCACTAACTGTTTCTTTTATTGTTCTCCATGGCTCCATTTAGACATCAAGGTTTCCTCTGACCTGTGAGATCTTAGTAGCAAAGATATAAGGAAACCAGTGGGATATGCAGGGTTATTGATTTTTGAAACCATTTTTAAAATAATTCAAGAAACACATTATAAGGCAAAGGTCTGGAATGCAAGAGCTGATACGCAACACTCGGTGTCATTCTTGGTAAGACAGGAAGCAGAGTCACCTGAAACTGCACTGAGGCAGCAAAACCTGCACTGGATCATGTGGGATGGGAATGAGAAATTGGTTCTGTAAAATTTTAAGTTCCCTGTAGCAAAGTCATTCTTGGTTTATCTGACATCTTTGCTTCTGTCAAGTTTAATGAGTAATCTGCTCAGACCACAAGGGTCTGATGTCCTTCCTTCTCTTCATTTAAAAGATACAGAAAGTATAATTTGCCTGGCTTGCCACTTCTTTACCATAGTAAATCTGAGGGTTTAGACAGACACCCACACATACACAACCCCCAACACATAATTTTCAGCTTACATGCTGCATCCAGATCTAAGATAAGGCTTCAGATTCCAGTTATGAAAAAAATCAAAATGAAGACATATCAGCATAAATATGTTACAAAACTAAAATAATATCTAGTGGAAAACCAGCTACACATTGTATTTCCCTCAGGACATTTCTTCTGTGAGCTGTACATATAGGGCTTTCTATTTTGATTCTTCTAAATAGAATGTATAAAATCAGTTTCTACAGAAAGAATAAATGCAGTGATATTTTAAATTAATTGCATCACAAAAAAATTCAACATAGTTGTAATAAGCTTTGTGTTGTGTGAAATATAATTAAGTGGATTCTGAATTACACCTGTGTAAAAATAACTATTAATTATGTGCCTGATAAATGACAATAGAACTGTTTTACAAAATTAAATCTTATTTAGCTTAGTGCAATAACTGAAGAAAACATTTAACATTTTTTCTTTGAGGAGTCTAGAGGCTAAAAGCTTCACTGATACGGAAGGCTGTGAGTCCAGTCTTGTTCCAAATTCATTTTAGTCTTTTCTCTGGGAATATAATCAAACATTAGAGTAGTATAAAAGTGATAATAGTGAATAGATTTTTCCCATATAAACATTAAATAATTAATGTGCAGGTTATACATTAATGTCACTGCTGTCTACAACATTTTCAAATCTTTGTGATGTTGCTGTTTAATTATGCAAAGGCATGCTAACAGCATGGTTCTACAGTAGATATTTTGAGTACGTAAGATATATTATGACACATGCATCTATGTCATATATCTGTCATAACTATTGAATAAGTTTCTCAAATGATCCTTGTGGATAGCAAAACTTAGCTTTCAAGGCAGATATTTTTTGATAAACTGAATGTATGCTTTTAAGTTGCTGCCAGAATAAACCAGCCCATGTCAGTAATTCATGACTTTCAGATACAAACAGTCATAGAAGAAAAGAAAATCTCTTCTCTTGCAGGGCTATCAGTGGCTTCAGACTCAAAGAGGTAAATATATCTCTAGGCATACCCATGATGTTGTGCTTCCTCCCACCATCCCACCTTCCATAACCACCTGTGGGGGTTGTGATTGTGGCTTCCAGCTTACTCTGTGTTTTGGGGGATGGATAGCAACATGGTAGCCAAGGGCTGTCTGGAATGCTAATCTGAATGCCTTGCTGGTATGCAAACATGAGTATGATCTTACTTTGTAATCAGGAGACAGCCCAGGGCCTGTTGAGCTCTCCTGCATGTCAGCAGGCTGCATGCCAGGATCTCCCTTGAGTAGGGGCACCTCCCAAGGCCACTTCTTGAGGCTGAGAGGTTCCTTGCCATAACAAATCTTCAGACTGAAAGCAGGTTAAACTGTGGAATCATACCTGGGTGATATAAAGGATTTTCTGTACACATCTATAATCTTATAGATAAAACTGTTGACCGAGTTTGGGACTAGGACTGGATCCAGCTGTACCTAGACTCCTGTCTGAGAAGTTCAGATAGCAAGAGGAAATCTTTCTGAATCTTGGACTCAGTGGGAGGGTCTTCCTGACAGTTTTATATGACTTTTCCCTCAATGCAGTAAATACTCAAGTGTACCTTGCCTTTGAATCTTTGCTGTCAAATCTTGTTAAACCAATGTTTGATATTAATAAGGCATATTTTTGCTTCTCTTGTACAACTGGTGTATCACTCCATTCAACAAGATCATAAGAGGCAGATTCTATCTTTTATGTCACCTACCACATGTGTCTGTGTCCATTTCCCCGTGCAAGTGCAGGAAGAGTATTTGATCTATTTTAGGACATTTGAAGTATTTCAGTTAACAATTTTGACATAACTTCAATGTTGCTGTAATTTTTGCTGTTATTATCTATGAAATCCTTGGAAATATGTCCAGGTTGATCAATTACTCTTCTATCAATGATTGACTGTCAAATGGGAAGTATAACTGCCCCATGACATCTCCAATTTTGTGACACAGAGAAGCCCTAAGAAAAAAATGGGTTTTGAGACAAGTAAGAAGCCCTGGAGAACAAAGCTGCAAAAATTTTCACACTTCTCCTTTGTGAAAACCAGTAATTTTTGAAAGAACACACCTGGCTCTTCTCATGCAGAACGCAAAAGGCTCAGATTTTTTTCACATGCTGGGTGTTCAGGAGATGACATTGTTTCTTAAAGAAACAGCTTTAAGTATTAGTAAACAGTCCCTAAACTGTTAGGAATGCTGCTCCATTTCTGGAGTGCTGAAATATTCTCAACATGTTACATGGAGAATTTCAGCCAAGATTCTTTCTAAAATTGATCAAGTTATTAAATTTTGAGTTGTTCAGTTACTGTGACTTCAGAGGTAATGATTTATACGGTGAAGTATCTGAACTGCCGGCCTACCTATCACACACCAATATTTGCAGAGTAGAAAAGAGTCTCTTCACACTCTAGAGGAATCCACCAACTTTATGTGCTGTATATAAATAGTATCTTCTTTCTCTGGCCTATGAATAAGCAAAGATATATAGAGCAGTTTAGGGAACCAGTTGACAGCTGAAGAAGCAAATTATGTTGAGATGTTCTGAACATATCCGAAGGAAATCTTAGATGCCAAGAGGCAGGGTGGTCAGCACATTTCCATTTGATTTCCTGTGAGTAATGCAAACACCAGTGTGGGTAATTTACATCACAAGAAAAATATAAAGAACATTCTCTGCTTTGTGACCTGGAGAATTGGATGTGAACAGTTCCCATTACTGTGCTCTGCTGACAGAAATGATACATGGAATCTGAGGATGAAGCCTCCCATAACTTAACCTCTCTCTTTTAACACACAAGATTTGGAGTGAAAATTATCTTTTTTTTCTGCAACAACCTTACTTTGACCATGACACCCCAGTCCTCTTTTCTTCCACATGCTTTGACTTTTTGCTGTGGTTCATATGTAGAAGCCTTAAAGACTATCCTGGGTGTGGGATTGTTATATTGTGTTCCAAATTGCTAAAGAAATATGGACAATTGCCAAAGCAATAACCCAAAAAACAGTGCTGGACCATATTGAAACTGCTTCAGTCTGCAAAGCTTGATTAAAGGAGACAGGGCAAAGGTCCCTAAGTGTGCTGTTTAAAATAGTTTTCACCATGATTTGTTGAACTTAGGCTGGCCCTGAAAAGAAAATTCTCATCAGATTCAAAACAAGCCTCATTAACTGTGAGGTTATAATGTCTGGGGCAGATTAGCTTTTGGGCTGTTTTAAATAGTGCTGATCAAGATTAACTGGGAGCCTGCAATTTAAATCTCTTAGTTCAACCTCTGGAAAATCATTCTCAATGTACACGCTACTCTGTATTTGAGAAACCAGGCTTGCAGAGAGGAGGTGCCTATGAAAATCCGTGATTACCTTGTGAAAAGACTCTGAACCAAACTAGAGCATTTTGCCCTCACCATTTATTCCAGAAAACATCATGGTAACACCAATGTAGCTATGCTTTTTCTTAGAGAAGCACAAGTTACATATTCTACTTGTATATAGCATTAAATTGACTGTACCACTTCAGTGAGTAATCCAAAGTGAGAATCCTGGAATATTCAAAATTATAATATTTTAAATAATATTTTTATGAATCTAAGCATTTGCAGGAATATTACAATTTAATCTGGAGGTTTCGGTGTAACTGGTGTCCAATTCCCTTAAGAACTAGGCTAAAAATATAGGAAGAGATATCGCAGGTAAAGTCTATGAGTAATTCAGAATCAGAAGAGGAAACTCTTTAACAAACATAAAAATGAGCAACTTCAGCAGAATAATGCTTTTAAGAGTCTTAGAAACGGGTCAGCTCAGCCTGACCAATTATCCTGCTCTGACTAAAGCCACTGGAGCCACTACTGAGGCCAAGAGCACAAACCTGTAAGATATATCCTGCATATTTCCTTTTATTCAGTCATTGGCCTGATTATTTTCTGAACCTGACAACATTCTCTGCTTCCACAAGCTTCTGTGCTGTAAAATTCCATCAACCCATTAGCCACCATGAAAAAAGGCAGTAATTAGAAATGGATGGATGGATGGATGGATGGATGGATGGATGGATGGATGGATGGATGGATGGATGGAAGACAAAAGATAGAAATACACTTTCTACCTGTTACTACATTTTATCTGTTTGAAACAAACCTTCATCAGGTGTCTTTTAGTTGTAGGATGGTGGCACTTGTTCTATCCACTCTGCATTCAACACAGCAACCTTTCGTGACTGTGGACTCAGTCATATCCTTCCTTGCCCTTCTGGTCTCCAGGCTTTTGAAGGATTCCAGGATTTTTAGGCTCTCTTTGTACGGCAGCTGCTTCATTCTCTTGGTTATTTTTATTTCCCTTATCTATAGTCTCTGATCCCTCTAGAATTGAATGCTAGACTAATAGCATAGCCATGTTAAGAATTTATATGGAGTTTCCACCTCTTTCTTGATATCTGATCATATACACTATTTTTTAACCATTACTGCATACTGAGCCAATAGTTTTTATAACATGTCAGGGACAGTTTTAAAAATCTTCTAACCTATAACTCTCAATTTGAAGACTAGCACCAGGGAGTTGCATTTTTCAGTGGTATAAATAAATTCTGCATCCGTCAAATCCAATACTAATCATCTGTCATAAGATACACTAAAGCAGTTTATAGCAATGATACAATTTGTATAATGAACAGGATAATCTGAGTACCCTTCAAGAAAGTTTCCTTCATGGGATTACATCTTTCCTTTTTAATTATGGCTAAGTGTTCCTAGTTGTATCTGTTTAGAAATAGCGATGCATGCCAATATGTGAGAGTTGAGCTGAAGAACAGGTAGACCAACATTTGTTTGACAACTTAGGAAAAATACTCAACCATAAAAAATGCTGGAGCACAGGAATGCCAAAAAAGGAGTTAACTACAATGTAAAACTTCCCTGCTTCTAACATCAGAAAAATTTCTGAACTTTTGCGCCTACTGTCAGGGCTTTGGGACCAAGAAGGTGACATAAAAGACATTTGGAAGTGCCTGGGGTATGAAAATTACAAAATTAATTCTGCCACTGAGTTTTGTAACACCAAAGATGAACTTGTTTGAATTTTACATCCGTAAAGGGTGCATGATCAAGAACTTTTTCACATCTCAATATCCATATTTTGCTTACAGTGTAAAGAACTTCACCATCAACAAAAGCTTCTACTGCTATCCAGCAAGCACACCTAATCAGTTTAATGAACTTCTGCTAGATCTGAGAAAATACTCTTTATAAATAATTTAGCCCTTAGATATAAACTCATTCTATTCTCTGCAGTGAACTGCCTGGTCTAGTAACCATCATCATCTTCAAAAATCCCATATAATGTGAAAAATTTTGAATTAGATTCACTGCCTGCAGCCATTATAATAATAAAATCTTATTTCTCTGTTTTGAAGCCAAGCATCTATATTTCTCCTAGGTTAGGTAAAGGCATTGAAATTCAATGAAGGGACTGGTAATAAATGAGAGAATTTTCTAAGGTAATAACTACAATTCTCTTTAAAGGTCATCAATAGATGAGAAATTATTATATTCTGTTAATGTTACTTGGAATGTTCTGATTGGGTTCCATTGCAGGTGAAAAGGAAACCTCAGCTGTCACTCATTCTTTTATTAAAAAGAAAACAAATTAGCACAGGACTAAGCATTAACAGTGAAAAATGCTCTCTGTTGTGCTGGAGTCTTTCAAAATAAAAGGCAACTACAGAGCGAGTAACTATTTTGTTTTCAAATTTCAGAACTAGACTCTAATTTGATTGATTGTTCATTCATGTGAAGCAGTGAAAAAGAAACCAACTCAGAAAAGAACCCTGATTCTGAAACTGAGCTCATACAAACTGTATTCCAAAATTCTTTGTTGTCTCACAATGAGGTTGTAAGATCAAGCAATAAAGGGCAGCAGGAAGAAAGTTATGCCTCTGCATTGAAGAGGATGTATTTACGCTAAAAGGTACACAAAAATCACAAAAATATAACAACAACATTAATAATGTTGCTTTATTTGGCTGTGACAGCCTTTTTTTATTTACTAATTTATAAATATTTACATACATTATTAATGAAGCTAGATAAAACGACAAGTGTCATATGGACAAATAAGTATTCTGTAGTCTATTAGATCTATGACTACAAAAGAAAATTAATCTGTTTCAAGTCCTTTTTTTCATTATTGCGACAACACTTTCTCTTCAAAAGCTGAAAGACACCTAAAGGTTGTTTAAGGCACATGGGAATTTTCAAGCTTTTTAAGATCTTAAATTAGAAAGAATTAGAAGTCTCTGGAGAGCGTTTTACATCACCCATGTGTTATCAGCCCAATGGTATGACATGTTATCACTTAGAATGGCATTTTAGAGCTAGACTCATAGACTGCCCAAACCAGAGGTGTTTTCTTTTTGTTTAATAGATGTTGGTGTATTGTTTTTCCATTAATTTAGCCAGATTTTGAAATCATTGTATTTCAGTGGAAAAGGAATATCAAGTGGCTTAGGAATAAGAGCTAATTAAATTTTGTAAATCTTTACAGGTCCCATGAAGACTTCAGTTAATGAGTTATGATCAAGTACTATTTGCACAACTACTTGTAGCAAATACCTTAGCCCAAAATAAAGCCAGTCTATTCTGCATCCGTCAAAGGAGGAATATATTAGAATATATTAGAATATATTTCTAATGAATTACTAAGGTTATATGAAAAACAGACAGGGAAAACCTAGACTGGCTTCAGGTTCTTTTCCGCATCTAAACCTGCATACATACAATACATTTCATGATATTTATATGAAAGTCTGCTGCTCGTTTTCATTTCTTAATCTAATATATTTTGCTCACTGTAATGCTCCTTGCTTTTTCCCCCGTCAAATATATGTTTATTGAATGATTTACACACGAACTGAGTGACACTCACATGCATACATGAGGTGAGAAAATTGGGATGGGAGAAATTCAGGCCTCAGCAGTTGGAATGTATGTTTGAAATAAGAAAACAGTGTTACAAAAAGCAAAATCATCAACCCTGTGATGAACACAAATTCATAACACAGTCCTATACCAGCCACTGTAAGAAAAACTAACTCTGCCCCAGCCCAAATTAGCACACCATTTTTCTGTAATAAAATTTCTCTGATTGTTTCACCATTTTTTATACCTTAGCTTAAGTGATTGTCAAGTCTAAGCAAAAATATAAAACTGCTTACTGTGACATTTGGCTAATTAGTGCCTTCAGGGGCTCACTGCACTCAATAGAGCAAGAGAAGGACTGGTGCCATTTTCATTTTATGTTCCAAGTTCAGACAGACCTCAAGAACATTTGGTACTTCATAATCCAGCAGGCTCTACAGCCTCAATGATAAACTGCCACTTACTTAGGGAAGAGTTTAGTGCAGGTATCTAAATGTGAGGAGTAAAGGTCCTTTTCCTTATATAAGGCATTTGCAGATCAATAGTCTTCACTACCCAAAATGAGTGGTAATTCCTTGCCATTGCTCTGTCTAGATGACCTTTGTCTATAAAACCCACTCACACATATTTTGTTTTCACTTTTCAAAGGATGCATATGTTAATGCAGAGGGATCATTGCCTTTTCTCCCACCATTTTCAGCATCACATTGGTGCTGAGTAACCTTTAGAACACATTAATTACTAAGGCTTGGTCGAGTTGGAAAAGGCAGTGTGTCCCAGCAAGCCAATGATGACAGAAAACATTTCTTTCTGCTATTTTAACCCATCTTGGAACACTGATGAATCTAACATGACCTCGCGATTGCAACCTGGCACCTAAAGTTGCACTGAGTAACCTTGAAATGTTGGGTTTTTTTCATTTAAGAAAAAGTGTCCCAGATTTCTTTGTCTGTGGAAGTCTTTCTTTGTGCAAGTCAGCTGGTCTTTTGGTTTTATGCATTTCTCTTTTTTTTTTT
>VXBB01025233.1:964211-983176 GCA_013399915.1 Illadopsis cleaveri | reverse complement strand
TTTTTTTTTTTTTTAACCAATTTGACATCTACATGACAGAAAATCTCTTCTTACTTGTAGATACACGAAGCTGGGTGTTATCTGCACATGACTTCTGCACATAGCAGGAGATCCAATTATCTGAAATGGTATCTCAGCAGGAAAGGTGGACTAGGATAGGTTTAAGATGTTGCAGGCTTTGAAAAGGCCTTGAATACCTTATGTAATTTAAATATCCCTGCAGCATTTATATTACAGACTTTTAGAGTCCCTTGTCACTAAATCCATTTAACCTACTGGAAAGCTGTCAGGCAAAGGGAAACTACTCTGCCCAGGAACTAGTAATGCAAATAGTGCCTCTGAAGAAGTTCAAGGAACCACAATTTCTTGCACAATTGTTCTCAATTCTGTGTTTGCCAGCCTTGACAGAGTCTCATTTAAAGTTATGCTGCTGCTGCTTCCATATAACCTCTCTAAAACAAAACAGTCATTTGCATCCTTTAAGTAAACTTTAAATAAAAAGAATCAACTCTGCCAATCCTTTTCAGAAATATATAAACTCCTTGGATGCTAGCCCTGAGTTTAAAATAAATACCAACATAGTTCCAGCATATTTAAGATACTGATTGAAATATTTAATACCCAGGAGGATTGTTTTTTTCTTCTCCATAGAATATTACAGACAAAAATCTGCCAATATGTCAAAACTTGTACCCTGCAGCAGATGTTCAGTTCTGCAAAAGAAACTTTCCTTTTCCTTGCTATATATGAAGAAAATTGAATGTATGGAAATTATATGGTCAGAATTGAAACAGTTACAATGACATTTATATGGATGTCAATTTTTTTTAAGTCTACCATGTTTAGGTACCGTCTGTGTAAAGCAGTTTATAAAGCATACTCTCCATATGCCCACCCTGCAAGAAACATGAAAAACATCTTTATTTTCTTCCAACTTTACTAATGTGACTTTAGTAAGACCACATTTCATTGTTTGGATGCCTTTTCATCCCTCATTTTTTTTCTATATTTATGGGGAAGTTTTTTGTTTCACTTTGTTTCTAGTATCGTTGGAAGGAGAGAAGCACATCATACATTAGCTGTTCTATGAGATTAGTCCTAATGCAGAGCATGACCTAAATATGCTTTGTAAATAAGGCAATGCATTTCTTATCATTCGGCATGTTAAACAGTTTAGCCGAGATTGAAAACATTCACTATAATTTCCAAATTAACCCTCCTGTTATGTTAGAAGAGTGAAAATGTGAACCTAATTCTCTCTAATTTGAGAGAACTTTTAATACATAACATCAGACATTATTACCATCAGTAGGGAGGTTTGCTGGGATTTTCATACCCCCTTGCATTGATAAAATATATACAACAGTGAAAGTGAGAAACATTCCATCCCAGCATCCTTTTCCCGTGTTTGCATGACAGGCTGCAGGCATGCTTCTTCTTCTGATTTTTGCTGTGCCAGCTGGAGGTATTATACACTTTCCTCCACCCCAAGTTATTCATCACTCTCTATAAATGGGCTCTGTCCTTCAGGCACAGTCACTCAAGTTAGCCCAAAGCAGTTTCATGTGGTGTTTATCCTAACCTGTCCGACTGCCTGAAATACTCATTTTATTTCTTTTTTCTCTGGTAGAAGTGGGAGCAATCACCGTAGGTGATGCAACTGTTTGCAGAGGGAATCTCTATCTAACAGAGATAGCAGTAAAATAACCACTTCAGGATTTGTAAATATGTCCTCTAATAAATAAAAATCTCTGTTAATTTTTAATATTATTACACATATTATGGTTGTGCTAGAGAATTTTTCTTGTAATTACAACTCTCTCTTTCTGTTTCTAAGAGAATATCTGCTAAAGTACCATGAATACTTTTATTTTGGAAATAGGAAAAAAGAAATATCTCTTGGTTATTAAAATTATCATAATTTCAATCACTTGGTGAAAATACCAGTGTTTTCAAAATATTGTATATTGTAATGTATTGCTGATTAGGGAAAAATAATGCTTTTCATATTGGTTTTCTGCCAGATCTGGTAAGTCTAATTACATCAGGACGCACCATTTTTGCAGCTGGAATCTCAAGATCCTGTAGTCTGAGGACATGGAGGGGAAAATCAGCTTTTGAAGGGCAAACTGATCTGAGGTGGAGAACAATGGCAAATACGAAGAGCCACATAATGCTATTTTGCATAGTCACTTATCTTAGAATCAAAGATGCTAATGAGAGGCTTTCACATAACTGAAATCTAAGGCAAGGGCTGCCAGCAGTTTTTTGTACTTATTCTGACTGAATTGGAAGATTCCCTTTGGGCCAGAGCTGATGTCATTAACATTGTACTTCCTAAAGAAGGGCACAGAATTTCAGTATTAATTAGTGTGTCATTGATCCAAATGTTTAACTTTTAGCTGTAGTTAAAAGCTAATATATTTATGTTGAGGGTTTTTACTTTCAACATGCAGTTTATGTGGCATTGGCAAATGCATTGATTAGAACAAACTAAAGGCTTAAAAACATCCTTTCCCATGAGGATAATTGAAAAGTCTAGTGACTTACTCTGCAGATGGTACAGACAGACACAATAAGCTATTTTAAATACCCCAGCATGCATGGTAAATTACTCATAAACATTTTTAGCATCCAAATTCATAAACATTTTATACATGAAAATTAAAAACTCTGAGAAAGCAGGCCCACGTTGGGCAATATGGCAGACGTGGCTAAGAAGTGAAATGGATGGTTATGTACAAGAGTAACACAACAAGTTGAGAATAGTCAGTGCAGACACTGAACTGAATATTATCGGACAAATGCATTATTCAGCAACTATTTCAAAGCCATCACCCTGACCATCTGGATGTTTGAACACAGAGGTGAAAGCAGAGTAAGTATATTACTATCCAAGGGCTTTTCTAAACACAAACTCCAGAATGCGTTTTCATATTTTTTTACTGAAATCTCTCCATTTAAAAGGAGAATCAAGCAAGCAATCTTTTTCTGGGAAGAATACAGCAATACAGAGTTCATTGATTCCCTGTGAAAATAAAAATTCCCATTGAATTATCTTCCATATTGTCAAGTTCTCTGAACACTTCCCTTATTCACAACAAGCATTATAAGAAATCTTCAAGTTTTCTTCTTCTGAGTTCTCAAAAACAATGGAAGCTGTCAAGTAAGGTAAGTTCTTTTTGATTTTGGTTTTGCCTGCTAGGGTACCATCTGCACTGAGTGAATAACAGAATTTTCTATCAAGGCTGTATTGCATGCAATTGCCAATGTATGTTAGAGCTCTGCAGGGTGAGTTTCACTATCAAACAGGATCTTATTCTCTGTACTGGTGCAGAAATAATTTTCTTTTTTCTGCAGTCACATTTTTGCTGTGTACTTTACCTATACAAACCTATACCAATACCAAAAAAGAGAAAATAATTTGGTTCACCATCCCACCATTCCAACACCACACTTGACCCTGTCAATCGCAAAGATTGTGAGACACAGGTGACAACACCACACCAACTTGCCTAATGACCATTCACTTAATTGGGTTAAAAAACCAGCCAGGGAATTTCTTCTGACCTTGGTTGTAGCCATGCCCGTGACTATGACTGCAATACTTTTTTTCGGATCATATGATTGTGACTTTTTTTGCAAAGCCATAAGTCTGGATTTCCATGTTAAACGGTAGAGAGCTCTAAGTTTCTTCTTTACCAAATAATTTCATTAACAATCCACATTTCACTGATGACTGTATATCAATACAAGTTAAATTTTTCTGCCTCTAGAGTCAGATGACTATAAAACCAAGTTTTGTCCAAAACTTCCAAGCTCCAGGGCACAAAAAAAATCTAAAATTTTCTTCTACTTACTGTACTAAAATTATGTGCCTTTCGATTTAAATTACATTAATTATAAGCTTCAACACTGAAAACTTAAAAAAAAATCCCTAACTATCTGCTGCCTGTAGAGAAAAGAAACCATAATGATTTAGAGTTTACTAAAGTCTGAGTAATAATGATTTCAAGGCCGTGGACTAACAGATCAGCAGAAAAAAAAAAAAAAGGACTGTTAAATGTTAGACAGAAGAAATGACCTTATTCTCAGGATTTGTTGAATTCAAATTGAAAAGAGATATTTGTTTAAATAGTTTGAAAAGACTGATAATATTAATTTGTCTTT
This sequence comes from Illadopsis cleaveri, assembly GCA_013399915.1. Lineage (NCBI taxonomy): Eukaryota > Metazoa > Chordata > Aves > Passeriformes > Timaliidae > Illadopsis > Illadopsis cleaveri. The sequence goes on along the minus strand of VXBB01025233.1, from coordinate 979,006 downwards.
ATGGGAACATATTTTGAGATTAACTCTTGTCTAGATTTCTTTGAATTATCATCATTCAAAAACAGACCACCATGGGAAGAGAAAGGTGGCAGCTAATTAAATGGCATTTATTCCAAGTAGAAGTTGCCCTAGGAACTTAAACCAGAGAGTATTTAATAACTGCATGTGTTTTCATCCCAGGGAAGTGAGACTCTGAACAGTACCAACATCTGGTGAGAAAGTTAGGTTATCTGGAGTTTAGTCTTGTCTGTATTGCTTAGAATTTAACTGCAACATTTGTGCATTTTAAGGTTTACTGATACATATAAAATCAATCTAGTGAAAATACTGCTTTAAATTCCATGCTTTATATACAGATTCAGGAAAAATAGTATAGACTACTAGAGCAAAGCTGTTCATTGCCCCTTCATTCAGAAACACAGATTGGAAAATACCTAAGCTGGACCATTTGAGTTACTGCCACCATCTTTTAGTTTATATTCCTTCCTCCTCCCTCATTTTTCCTGGAAAAGGTAGCCACAATTACATACACAAAATGTTACCAGAGTCTTGTACAAAATACGTAGTACACTGCTCTGTGCCAGACACATCGTTTCTGATATTCCCAAGTACGAAATTAATCTTTTTCTACAGCCACATCATGCTGGTTGCTCAGGGACATTCTGTGACTGATTCATATACCCACATCTTTCTTCCACTCTGTCACTTTTGGCTGATCAGCTCCCAGGTTATAGCAGAAATTCCATTTCCTCCTCAGGATATGATCTTTCACTTTCGTACTATTATATTTGATCCCATTTGCACTACTGCACTTCTTAAGGTCATACAGTTCTTTCTTTTTTTCATCTCACATTTTATCATTAGCTGTCCTTCATCCCCACTGCAACACTGCCCTTGTATTTGGCAGTAGATTTCTCTTCTTACAAGACAGCCCCTTTGTGACAGGCAGGAAAAAGGAGAGGGGAGAAGGAGCAATACAAGGGGGAACGTTCAACTTTCTTTCTATCATCCCTGTGAAACTCCTACCAGTCCTGTGTTGCTGAGATTCTTCAAGGCTATGCCCAGATGACCTGCTGCACCTAACACTTGATTGCTATTGGAAAGAGCTGGCCTAAGCCCAAGACCTTGCTATATACAGTCCCTGTCATTCAGAGCAAGCACTGAGTGAGTTTTATCAGCTCCAGCAAAACTCACCAGATTTTTTTCAGGAAAAGCCTTACCCTGTCCTGTTTGGTTATACAGAGAAATGAAAGGGACAACTGAGGGCAAGAAAAGCCCAGGATATTTGACTACACAGACCTGAATATAGAGTAATTTCCTTCACTTTAACTTCTGTCAATCACAAACTCAATAAATGGGTTTATAAAGACAGAGCAATATTTCTTCCTGGGACTGGAAGGATATGTTAATGCAAAGAGAAGCTTCTGGTTTAAGCCATCTAGAGGCATGGTTTTGTGGCATATGAAGACCTGTCAAGGATTGAGTATCTGACTCCTTACAACTGAAGGACAGCAAATTCCCTTTTTTTCTTTTTTTTTTTTTTCCTTTGAGGGGAGGGTTTGGGGTTTTTTTTAGTCGGTTGGTTTGCTTTGATTTTTCTTGTTTTAGACTTTTCACTCTTCATAAAATATCTTGGTAAATATAAAAAGATGTAGAGTCTGTTTTGTGAAAATGGGTGTCAGAAATTCTACTTCTGAAAGTATGCAGTTCTTCATGATTTTTAAAAATCTCATTTTTCACCATGAGGTACAAATATTTAGCCATGTTTTCTATGCTTTGTCAGATCACTCTTGAGCACTGGCTAAGCCATTGTTCACATCCAAAATATAAGCTCTTGAAGATGATTTGAGATTTCTTTTTCACACCAACACTGGGTTGTCTACTACCATTTATAGGTTGTCTATTGACACAAAGAATGTCCTGCAGTGTTGTACCCCAAGAACATTCCTTGTCACATTTAGGAAAATCAAATGTATTCCCAGTGCACCTTCCCTTTCACCCTGCCATATACACAAGGTACATATTCACTGTGTTTATGGCATATTTATATAACTGTGTATGTCATGCAGGTGTTGTTGATAAACCATATATGCATATATGTGCATGCCATATATCTACACAACATATATACCTAGTGCTGCCTCTAGGTATACATACACTCACTGGTCTGTGCTTGCATGCTCTTGGGAACAGGCAAAGAAAAAAATATGAGGAAAGTCTTGGACATCACAGGAAGTTCCACACTATATTCCATATGTTATTGTGGTAGTTTGTTAACATAATTGTCCCTTTGGACATTTAAAAAAAAAATTCCTGTCTGTTTTAAGAATTTATCTTTGCCAGTGATCTATTGCACTCTATCACACTCACCTCTATCTCTCCACTTTGTTAACTGTTTCAAATGCTACATGATAACTGAGACACGCTTTTCTTTAGAGGAGCAGGATTGGCATGATTATATCAGGTTACACTAACTTACCTTACTCTTTAATTAGGCTTTTCAGGGCATTCCCCTGAGCAAAATTACAGTTTGCCAAGGTGTAATTTGCAGGATTTTCCTTGGGTCCTGTTTCAATTGGAGGAAGCAAATAAGTGACTTTCCCAGCACAGTTACCACTTTAAGGATAAATTTCTTTTCATTAACTCTGCTACTCCACACTTACTTCAGGCCTCTCAAATGAATATTCTTCTGTCCTAGTTGCTGAGTTGCTCCATAACTTCCTCCTCTGAGACTTCAATCTCTGTCAAGACCATGCTGTTTTTTCCATTTAAAAAGTGCCCTTGAAATAGGAATTTCCCCAATGGCTTCTACAACAGGGACTGAAAGAAATTTTTTCATCGACTGCTGAGATACTTCATTCACTTTTTTAATTGCTCACCATGTCACGATTCCTCTTGGTGATCTAGAGGTGTCTTCAGCCACGCATACAGATTCCTGGCTCCTGATGTGCTTATAGTGGATGCCACTTTTTCCTTCCCATCCTTAACTCTGCATCCCTGACTTAATTATAGAATCATAGAATTATTTAGGTTGGAAAATACCTCTAAGATCATCAAGTGCAACCATTAACCCAGCATCACCATGTTCACCACTAAACAGTATCCACAAGGGCCACATCCATGTGTTCGTTCAATACTTCCAGGGATGGTGTTTCCATCACCTTCCTGAGTAGCCTGGTCCAAGGCCTGAGCACCCTTTCATATCCAGTATAGAATCTAAACCTCCCATAGAGCAACTTGAGGTCATTTCCTCTTCTCCTATTGCTTGTTACCTGGGAGGACGGTCCCCTCCTCACTATAACCTCCTTCCAGGCTAAACCAAACAAGCCCTGGGGAACACCCCCTTTGACCAGCCACCAGCCTGACTGGATTGAACTCCAGTCACCACCATTCCCTGGGCCCAGCCTTCCAGCCAGTTTTTAACTGTCCAAGCCATGAGCAGGCAGCTTCTCCAGGAAGATGCAGTGGGAGACACTGTCAAAGGCTTTACTAAAGTGCATGTAGATGACATTCACAGACTTTCCTTCTCCCAACTAAAGGGGTCATCTTGTAATAGAAGTTCAGGTTGGTCAAGCAGGACCTCCCTTTCCCAACCCATGTTGGCTGGGCCTGATCCCCTGGTTGCCCTGCATGTGTTGTGTGATCACACTCAGGACAATCTGCTCCATGACCTTCCTTGGCACTGAGGTCAGGCTGACAGACCTGTGGTTCCCCAAATCCTCCTCCAACAGAAATCATCACTCAGTCATTGTGGATGTAGCAAACAGCCAAGTCAGTGTGGCCCTAAAAGAAATAGTTGTCCATTCAGTTGAGCCAGACTATCCACAGGGGTCTTAAAACTTCCTTCAAAATAAGGATTTATGCCAAGGCAGATGGTTACTTGTTAACCAAAGGACTCAGAAAGGGGCTCCAATGTGAATAAAGAATGGTAAGTTGATATTTTTTTAACGTTTTTGTTACCTCAGTGTCTTAGCATAAGCATTCAGACACTCTATTTAATAGGATATTTTCAATTAAGGTCTCAGAAAAAAATTGAGTAGAGAGCACAGAATTTGACTCAATGATTGAAATTTATATAAAACTCTATTGCTGACAACCAAAACCTGGAGGGATAACATAATACAAAACAATGAAGTCATTAATCTGAATTTATCAATGCATTCCAGGAGACTATGTCATGAAAATAGTTTAGTTTCACTTCCATAAAACCAAATCAAATTTTCTCCGGGATGTTTCGGGTGTTTTGGTTTGTTTTTTTTTTTTTTAGCTTTCAGTTTTGCACAGTAGTTCTGGAAAAAAATAATTATGATTAATACTGGAAATATTGGGGAGATGCTATCTCCCTTTTAAACTTGTAGTTAAATCTCCTTGCTAACAGGTGCTCACATTCTCCACACCAGTTGAATCATCACGTAAGATGAAAAGATCAATATTTAAAACATAACCAAGTACGGGGTTTTCCTGCATATATCTAGATAGTAAGTATCAAGTTCCTTTTGCTCCATTTAAGTAATTAATTAGACACAGAAAAATTGGATTATTGCAACATACAGTACATGGAATTAAATCTTTAACTAGTTTGGAGGATTTAAATGTCTGTTTTAAGAGTGCTTTCAAAGGAGACAGAAGGATTCCTCAAGGTTGTTCAGGAGATATGAGAAAGATTTTTCAAAGAACTTGGGCATTTCTTTATATGCCAAATAAAATGGGCATATCTTTCTTTTTCACTATTCAAAATTATCTGTAAATCATGTCACAATTAATTGGCAGAATTTCCCTTACATTAGGAATGCCTCTTGTGAATTATTGCTCAATTGCATCGGACAATGTAAAATCATAGTGAAGGTATGGCATAGCTTCCGTAATTTATTTGGGGGAAAAATGAGCTTCCCAGAAGGGTTGAATAAATATACCACTGATGGTTCCTTTAGCCCTCTAAAACCCAGTTGTTGCTACCCTCAGATAACAATACATTAATGGATTTCCACAATTTCCCATCATCCATTAAAATGTGGATTTATGCAGAAGCTGGCCTCTAACAGTGTGAGTTCAAGTGTTTTCCTCCTGAAATGATGCCCTTATACTCTGTCACCTAAAAACATGACAAAAGTAAAGAGTCATATCAAGTGTCAAATGTGACTTAAGAAGGTACCTACAGTTGCAAGTGCCATTTAGTAGTGTTAAAGTATTGCAGGCAAAAGTTGAAGAAACACAATTTGCAAACTGATAGCCTGTATGTGTGTGCTTTTGCATGTGCACAAACTACACTAAAGTATCCACTCCTGTATGCAGTCCACCCTTGATCGTCTCCACTGTACTAAAAACTCTGCAGACCCAGTCTAGATAATTTTAAATTTCTCCCTGTCTCCTTGTCAAATGCAAGTATGCAAGGATTAAAATTAAGTCTATTGTAATAGTGAAATGTAATTCAAATTTCAGTCATATGAAGGAGAAGAAAATGTCTGTCTTGGGGTATGGCATAAAGGAGAGCAATAATTTCAGAACAGAAAGAAATATGGGTATTTCAGCAAGTTATTGAGGCAAGTGTTATTAACTTCACATGAAGCATGGCACAACCACAGCTTTCAGGACTGCTCTGGCATGACTGTGAAGTGTTTTTTGCATGGTGTAGTTTTCAGCACTATTTCTCTAAACTACTCACTTTTAATAAACACTAATGATTTGCCTCTTCATTGTCATTACAGTCAGAAAAATACATCCTCCTATAATTTAGAATTTTATTGATTATAATGCACCTACAGAGCTGTGTCAAACTTAGGTCAATCATAAAAACTTTTATCCAGCAATTTTTATCACAGGGAAAATTTGCATACAAATTACTATATGACAGACAATAATTACAAACCCATGTCAGACAGAAGGGTGAGCAAAATTCCCAGAATGATTAGAGGTGAAAAGAAAGTGTGGGTAGATATGAGGATAACTCTTTTGTATGCTTTTGTGAAGAAAATCTATGAACTTTTTTTTTGTAAAGAAATTTTCACAAAAAATAGCCCTCTTTCTGGTTTTGTTCAAATGAAAGCCTAATGAGTAACCTGTGTGAAGCTATTAACTGAGAAAGGCACTGATGCTTTGGGAAGTTCTCCTGGTGTACTGCCATGAGCTGTGGTGACTGCTTCTTTTGAAGCTTCTGGAAGTCTTTATCTCTGGATATTTTTAGTCCTGGATTGGTCCAGTCTCTGGCTGTTGCTATTGTTCATTCCACAATAACAACAATAGCACTTGGCAGTGACATGTGATGCTAAGGTGTTTTAGTGCTGCTATACATACTTCAATTAATTTTCAAAACAGCCTTTTTAGTATTATTAGCTACTATTTTTTCTTTTTTTCAAAATAAGAAGATGAGATACAACACACTGAAGTCACACATCCAAAGCTTATTGTCAGCTAGGTACTAAAACTCTCCAGTTGCTGGCTATCTATTGGGCTTTGTTTAGGCTACCAGACCTGGTTTGTTACACTTGCAAAAACTTTTGTGCAGAGATTTACTTTTTCTTAGAAGTCTTACTTGGAAATTTTCTGTGGAAGGTACTGCAGAGAATTCAACACTGAAATAAATTTCAGGGTTTAAAGGTTCTTCATTCAAATGTCAAACTAGTCAATATGAACTAAGATATGCAAGTTTGCATCTTGATGGTAAAGACTGTATTCCAGTGAAATTTCCCTTTCACTCCCTATTTTGAACCAGTATTTAGAGCTAACCCAGGTAAAATGTCCTGCAACTCAAAACATTAATTGGGCTGCCAACACATGAAACTGTTGTGTGTTTGCACTACCCAGATAGAGGGACCAGGCCTTTGTAGGAATTGTGAAATCATCAGGATTACAATGCCAAACTCAAGTCTCAGAAACTGCTGAAGAAGCTGGTTTTGTTTGAACTCATTTACCCCTTACCTCCTCTTTCATATCCTGCAATGATTTTTGTTTTCTTTTGGGTTTCTTGAAACCTTTCTTCTCTCTAAAACAAACAGAAAAGGTTAAAGATGAATGCTCTCATTTCACATTAAATTGCACAGTTCCAGAACTGTGAGACACTTATGTTTTATTTACATATTTATTTACACTTACCAGCAAATAAGATGTTGTCAGGAAATATTTTGCATTCAGCAATGTACAGACATGCAACTGCAATGAAAGCCAACTCTACGGATAGATTCAGGCCCTAAATGGGAAGGAACCACTTCACTTATTAAAAAAACAAAACGAGTCCTGGATTTTCAATAAATAAAAAATGTTGTGATATCTTAAAAAAAATATTTTAAGAAATTAACATTCTGATCTATTTTGAAAGAAATTCAGTAGTAGCAACTATATCACATAGTGGCAACAAATATTGTCTGGAATCAATTTTTTCATTCCTTGGGAGCAACATATTCTCCATTTCCTACACAGCTGAAGTTATGAGGAACACCAGCAGAACATAAGGATCTATGCCATTATTTGCAAGCCTATAAAACAAATATTCAATAGTTTTTAAGGTAAGCATATTGCAGTTTTGACCTTATTCCCACCTGCTGTTCAATGACATCCCTTGATTGATCATCTACTGTACATAGGAATAGAATCCCAAATGAGGGATTAAAATAAAATTACTCCCACAGCAAACATAATCCCAGTCAATATTTTATAAAACCTTGACTTAGGTGATCATTTCATTTGCGTTCCTTTTCATAAAAGAAGATTTACACGGCCTATGATGGCACTAACCTTTTCCTCGGACGGGTAGCACATCTCTCTCATATATTTACGTAATTATTTGATAGATCTCTTGAATTATTACCAGGGAAAAAAGCATGAAAACATGTCAAAACTATTTAAAGGGACCATTACATGCACTTATTTGTCCCTATTCTGTTTTCATTTCTCTATTGATACAATGTCACAGCCATATCAAAATCTTTGGTCATTGCTTCGGAAAAAAAAAAAAACCCTCATGATTTTTCACATTATCAAAGCAGAAGAAACTTACTCTCTTGGCAAATTAAAGATTTCTTTTACTTCACAAAAGCTATTAAGATCACTTTGAAACTACTTGGTCAGATTTTGGTCCATTCTTATTCAAAACCTTACTTTGTACTTTCTCTTCCTCCTAGTAATGAGGTTAGCTGTTCCCTCTTAAGCTAGATTAACTCTTGAACAAAAGGCTGTAGGGGAGGACAGAGGTGGCCAGAGCTTAAGTGACATCTAAGTGGAACATTGGTCAAGTGCTGGCCCTCTGCATACAGTTAATTCAACACATAAAATGTGTATTATATAACTAGAAATAGTAAAAACGAAATCTTCTGGCCATGTGAGTTCATACACTGCGGTTTAGCTCGCAAATATAGCTACTTGTGCAGATCATAGTATGTTCTTTTGGGTTTTTTCTTCCTTTCATCTTCTGCTACTGCTTCCTGTTAAGAGTAATCTATGTCACTCTAGAGAGCAGATGTGGTGGAAAACAATTAATAGAATTTAAAACATAGAGAAAAGTAATCAAGTGAATTGTCTCCACTTAGATTATCAAAAGGAGCTTTGAAAATGCAGCTCTTTGATTTCCTGCACTTTGTTTTATGCCTTTGTAATACAGTTTCAGAGGTGCTTTGAGGCCAAGGTTTTTTGTAGTTTCAGGGAAAACTTTGGAAACAAAAGGCTATGTGTGCACATAACATGTATGAACATTATAAAAACCGTTATTATTAAGTGCACAGGTTGAAAAGGAAAGACAGTTTAATAGAAGTAAATTAAGCTTTTCAGAAAAAAATTAACATCACCACATCATCATCAAGAAATTCAGAAGCTCAATTTATTGTGTGTTTTAACTATGAAAGCAGATTTATTACTTTGAAATGGCAGTGATTCATAAAAATATCTATCTGGACATGAAAAGATGGTTTATTTAACTATCCTCTTCAGTGAATTGGAAGAGAAAGCCATTTTCCACGTATAGTGGTAATGTAATAATAGCAAATTTATTTTATAATTTTATTTTGAAATCCCAGACCAAAATCATGTATCTGGCTCCTAACCCTTTGGGTTTATTTAAATTAATCAAATATTTCAGTGCACTGGGCAATTTGACATGTGCATTTTTTTTCAAAAAGGGAAAGCATAGTGTATATATGATATTGAATTTTTCACCATATTAGAGTCTATTTTTTCAGCAGTTGCTTAATGTTCTCCACATAAACAGCCACACTTTTTTCCACACAGCTTATTCTGCAGTAACTGTAATGATAGTGAATTTGGTTTTAGCCAAATGATCCTACATACTTTCTTCAGCTGCAGTTTCCTTCTGCTGCACCCCATACCAAACAGAACCTGCCATACAAAGATGCTGCTGTAGGGCTACATTAGCAAACCTCACTGGAAACACAGCCTGAACACAACTTACTCAGAAAGTCTGAGCGGCTTTTACTAGCTGGAAGTTTCATGTTTTCTGCTTTGGTTCATACTACACAGTTCAGTTCTTCTCAATACCTTTGCAGATTACGCTTCATTTGTGAAATGAAAGTTTTACTCTTCATATCTTCCAACAGTTTGAAGATTGTTTGACTTCATTCCTTAAGTTAAGTTGTTCCTTAAACTAGGCTGTGCTTTTCCCCTCATTTCTTCAGGGAAGCTCATAAGAGAAAGGGAGTTTCCCAGCACTTGCTCCCTGGGTCCTGGAAAGAGCCACTGGTCTAAGGCAAGCCTTTTTTGGTCTTTTCCATGGCCTCAAAGACTTGCACTAACTGAAAATATAGGAGCAAAGCAGTGATTACATGAACTCCCAGGGATGTAATCTGACACATGGGGTGGTGACAATGCTGCCCAGAACTGAATCTGGGGTATTTAAACCAGGAGAGATGGGGAACTTCTGGCACTTCTTATGGGATCATTTGTCTTCCAGAGCAACCTCTCCCTGCTTCCCAGGGGCTGGCTGGACATACCTGAAGTAGAAAATAAATATTTTGTTTTCTTTTGATTCCATGAGGGGCCTTTGCTTTTGCTTCACTAAACTGCCTTTATCTTGACACACGAGGGGGTTTTTCCATCTTATTTTCCTCACTGTCCTGCTGAGGAAGGAGAGTGACAGAGCAGGTTGGTGGGCACCTGGCACTCAGCCAGGATCAACCCACCACACAACTTCACATAACACAGACTTTGTGACAGTGATTCATGGTTTGAAACTGAGCACCATCTGTGCTCTCAGAAACTCCCCCAGCCAAGGTGAAAGGTGAGGCTTAACTGCTGTATCCTCTTTCCTTTCTAAAGTCCATCCAAAGCTGTCCAAAGGAGAGCAAAATCCTCGCACTAATAAGATTGTGACAGACAGAGTCTTCCATATGTTCCAGTATCAATGAACTCATTGAACAAGTGTCCTTAGTGTTGTCATGTCGGTGCTGAGCTAATGAAATGAAGCACAATCCTGTTGCTCTCTCTAAAATACTCTAATCTCAGCCTTCACCCTGTGGCACACTGCAGTTCCCTGTTTGACAGAAGCTGTCGCCGCACCCTGCGGCTCCTCTAAGAGGTAGAGAAGCTCTGTTTATGGTTCATAAAATAGACTGCTCCTGTGCACATACTTCAATGACAGCCATTAGTGATTCAGTTATTTGAATTGGTTCTCTGACCTTGAGAGGTCATAGAGAATATGTTAAGTAAATCGGATTCACATTTGATCTTCTATTGCTCTTTTTTTACAGAAGGGAAAAAAAAAAAAAAAGCAGAAAATAAATTTTAAAAAACCACAAAGCCCAAAGCTTTCATTTTTATTACAGGCAGTGGTGATTTAAACTTTTTTCCCATAATTGCATAATAAAAAGAGACTATAGTAGTTCCATATAACAAGAGTAATACCTCTTTCAGGACTTTAGAATCCATTTGCAGACATGGATTGAAAGTGAAGCAAATTAATATTTTTTTTCAGGGTATGCAGGTAGCCACAAGATTTTGCCATTAATAATTCTAAGGGCAGTAAGAATGCAGTCTCATGCAGGCAGTTGAAAATGTCAGTAAAGCTCTGCTGGTTTTTAAGCCTAAATTATAGTAAAATCATTAGCAGTGCTGGAGAACTTGGGAGAAGCAAGTATTTCACATTCCTCATTCTAGCATATAGAAAGAAGGGTTGATTTTTTTGGTTTTTTTTTTTTCAAAGTAGCAGCACAGAGTGCACTGGTTATTACAGCCAATGGGGGCTGATATATGTTTTGTAACATTCTTTAGGAGTCACTGGTCCAGATCAAATTCCTTTTAGAGGACATGGACCTGGGGTCAAGCCTGAGAACTGCTCCATCCCGCCAGTAAACTAGGGACAATTAAGAATAAAAAATCAGAGCACTGACCTTTCTCTGGACAGAATCTGCTATCTAACTTCTCAAACTGTTCTAAAATACAATTTCAAACACATAGCTGAAAGTGCCCATTGCACAAAAAGCTTGTCAGTGCATCAGTGCATCCTTGAAATGTGTATATAAGAAAACAAACTGGAGTGAAATGGTCTGCAGGTGAATAGTGAATGGTGTATTAAATAGGTTCCTGCAGGCTATTGTAAAGAAAGGATAGATGCTGCATAGAGGATTTGTTCAGGACAATTTAAATAAATGCTGATACGCCAAACAGTCAATATGAAATCTAACCTCTTTTACCTCTTTTTGTACTTAGCATGATAAAGTTGGGGTGGAATATGTGCTGCAGGAAAAGACAGTGTTAGAGAGCCAAAGAATTAGTTTAGAAAAATCTCATGGAAATGGCCTTTTCCTGACAGATTTTCATCATTTTTTTCCTTCACAAAACTAGTCTGAATTGCACACTACTTATCCCTTCACCTTTTAGAGGTTTGCATCCATTATCAAGATTATGACTGTAGGGTTTGCATTAGTACAAACCACTCTGATAGGGGGGTAAGAAGTGAAAGAAACACTACGTGGAAGTGACCTATTTTCTTGTTATTGTTTCAGAACTCAGCCAGCTGGCATGGCCCCAGGTCAGCCACACCACAGAAAACCTTTTCATGCAAAGTCACTGGCTGTGATATTTCAGAGGAGAGAGAAAGAGAAGATTTCAACTCCTTTGTGCTGCTTTGAAGCTTCTCTAATCATAGAATCATAGAATGATTTAGGTGGGAAAAGATCTTTAAGATCAAGTCCAACCATAAACTGAGAACTGCCAAGTCCACCAGTAAACCATGTAAATAAGTGTCATCTTAGTGTACTTTGAAGAGGAAAACAGGTAGGAACAAAATAGCCTCCAGAAATCTGTGTATGAGTATCTTTTGAGTAAAAAGATACATTTTGACCACCCAGAAAAAAAATTCAAAGAAAAATCTTATCCCAATTCCTTAATCACTTTTTAAACAAAGAATATTTATATCCACAAAGCTTTTTAATTTTATTCAAATCTTTCCCCTGCCTTGGATTTTTAATTTATCTGGAAAATTATGAAAATGATCTGAAAATTTCTATCACATACGAAGATGCTTCATGCTTCCCTGTGAGAGGAGGATTCTTCCACTACCATGTGCCCCCCTGCGTCATGGAATCTTGCACTGCAGGATCCTACACCATCAGCATCTGACAAGAAGATTACTCTTTCTCTTTGAAAGAGACTGACTAGGACCAGAGTGAGGAAAGCATTGGCATCTAAAAGGAGCAATAGCTTACAGTCTAATGGTTTCCATGCAACACACAGATTTCCTCCTATTTGGCAACTGATTTTTTTTTCTGACAGATTATAAGATTGATAAGTGAGGTTTATTTGTCAGACTTGATGTTCTCCATAGATCTGTCTGTCCTCAAGATGTCGGGGATAAATAATCCAACCTTTGGGCTTTGCCAGGTCCCAGGCGACTGCATGGAGGAGTAGAAAATTTCCTTTTCTCTCACTGAAGTGAGATTGAGGACCCTTTTCCCACAGAAACCATACTGTATTTAGTCTCCTGTAGCATCTACTTCCAGCCCCAGAGTTCCCATGGAAAGAGTTGCTGTGTAGGGGAGGAAGCACTATACAAGAACAGAGGATGTCTTTGGGGATCTGAAAGAGAATAATTGTGTTCAGGGCAGCTTCTTATTTCATTAGGTCTCCCTGATGTTCTGTTTCCTGGTACAAGTGTGATAGTACAGAGCTCTGTGCATGGAAGTCAAAGGTACAAAACAAATCCCTTCCAGGAAATTGTAAATTAAAATTAATTCAGAATGGCAGCAGAATTAGAGGAGATACACATGTGAGCATCCATCACATAAGACTGTTGTTTATACTCAGAGGGTTGTTAATTGCTTTGTTGAATACCTGAAGGAAACCCCTGTCTCTACATGATATAAATTGTACAGCTGAACAAAGCATACCCAGTGGTCTAAATCTATAAGGAACTTAGTGAACGATGATCTTAGAGAAGAAAAAGACATGACAAATGAAATTTTAAATATATAGTTCTACAATTGTAATTTATTTTCTTGGTAAATGCTAGCACTGAAATGAATGCTGAAAACTCAGGAGGTAATTGGTAAACCTTTTCATATTTAAGTGGTGTTATTAATTCAGATTGATGAGTGAAAGGGAGCTTTATACAAAGCTGCAGGTGAACAAGAGGATTGTCTTGCCTACAGCAAACACCTGCTGGCAGCAGAACCCCACACACAAGGAGAGGAAGCCGTGTTCCTCTGTACAATGTCACTGCACACATCTGGCCATGTAGGTGTGTGACCCCCAGGCACCAGTCAGCTGGTGGTAACAGCACAGCCCCAGTGTGGGCCAGGACCTGGGCATTTGCTGTAGGGACGTGCCACTCTCCCTCTCTTCCACTGCTGCCAAAGGGATATGGAAGGCACCATGCCACTCAGCTGTTGGAAATGCAGTCTGAGAGACTGGCCCACTGGTGCTGGAGATTTAGCCCAGGTGCTCAGACATAACCTGGGACACAGGGCAGCCTTGTTCCTTCCCCCTTTGTTAGTTTCCAGCTGCAAATCATGCTGAGCAGAACAAACCCAATGCAGGGAGAAAAGTGTAAACCCATCACGACTATTGTCCACAAGCAATTGAGGAATTCAGCGCCAATATGGGAGAGCTGTGGCAATTGTCCCCAAACCTCAGTCTTGTCTCTTAGTAAAAAAATATCTTCAGAGGTTTTCTCTCAGTCTACTTGATGAGTCTTTCATCAAAATTAGCACTCTGCCACTAGTGTTTCCAGGTGCTGTCTACTCAAACTTTCCCAAACAAACACACTGAAATAGAAAATCCCTCTGAAATCTCATTTTCAGTTACAGATTTCCATCTGCTCTTTCCTTGACATCTCTACCCTTCCACACACAGAAAAGTCAGAACACTGAAGAAGAGCAGCTGGGGAACAGGACTTGGAAAACATTCAGGAGTCTGAGTGTGTGAAAGGGATTCCAGAGACCACTGCCTTGGGTGACATCTACAATTTTACCTAAGGCAGACTCCTGTACTGAAAATATGCTGATACATAAACACACAGTTCTGCTGACAAAAACAGTTCTTGAACCTTTCTTCAAGGAAATACTGAAATAACTTCACCTGTGTTAGGTCAATACCACGCATAAGAGGTGAAGTCTAACTGAAAAGCTCATAATGCTTGGGAATGTACATGACTTGACCTATAAATGCTCTTTAGCAACCACTTTTCTGAAGAAAGCAGCAACAGGAGTGTTCCCTAGGCACAAAAACAGAGCTAAAAGCCAAAATCATTCACCATAGGAACAACACCCTTGCTGCACAGCAGCTTTGGCACAAGTGCATCCCCGGACATCTCTGAGGGAGTGGAAAAGGAGTATAAACCTGGTGGTGGAGGGGAGGGG
>VXBB01025233.1:928450-962648 GCA_013399915.1 Illadopsis cleaveri | reverse complement strand
TTCCGGAGGGGCAAAATTTTTTTTTTTTTTTTTTTTTTTTTTTTTTTTTTTTTGGCTATCAGATTTTGAAAAGAAATTGATTGAGTCCCCAGAGTCCAAGGCAAATATCATGGCAGAGAGAAGCAGAAAATTAAGTATCAATGCCCAGCAGCATTATGCACTGCAGTTTCTCATCCACAGGAGGACCCTGGACCCTGTATTAATGAGACAGCTGGATAATGCAATGCTCAAATTTGTTGTCCAAGGAGACCAATTTCTTAGGGCTCTGCATAAAGTTTCGTCAAATACTTTTTCATTGGGTAGAGGGTTGTGTTGTGCTGAGGTTCATAAGCAGAAATATTGGGTCAAACCTATCAGATGGAGGTGCTGCTGCATCCTGACAGAGTCTGGCACTGTTTGCAGTCTTAGTGAGGAGTGGGTTCCTGATAGCTTCTTTCATTGATTCCATATGACATTGGGACAGACCTTTGATCCTATTTTCTTCACTTTTTAAAACAAGAATGATTATGTTTGTCTTCACCATGGGGCAGTAATTATAGCTAGTTTCTAAAGAGCTTTGGCATTGCTGAACAAACGGTAGAATACGTTCTCCTCTATGGGATTTAGTAGTGGGATTCTTTCCTCATCAGTCAGCAAACAGTGAATGACCGTATAACATCAGAGATCCTGGCTCAGCAAGCTCCTTTGGCATTGAAAGGTCCCTAAGATCACAAGAGGTTTTATAGATATGAATGGTCCCACCAGCAGACACAAACACAACCGGGCTGTGACAAGTCAAAATGATATAGCTTCCAATTAGAGCCCAGAAACAATGCCCAGGACAGATTCTATATAATGCCTTTACAGGTGACCTTTGGGGACAGTTTGCTGCATGACTGCTGAGAGAATGTTACTCAGGGAAGCTGTGAAATGAATGACAGTACACAGGACAGAAATTGTAATTAGTTCACTGTCCATTTCTCTTATGTGAATGCCAAAGTTCAGCAACATCCATTAGTTTTACAGGGCTTCGGTTAGTCCTTCAGATGGCCCAGTTTAATGTAATCCACATGATTGCACTGCTGCTGAGACTTCTTTGTTGATGCAAAAGTCCAGCAGCTTTTAAAAACTGACCTCAGAAGGAAAGCTATGATATATTTGAAGGATATAGATGGCTGTACCCTGCCTAAAAACATTTGGACACTTTGACAATGCTTTTAAAGCAGGTGCTGTGAAGAATTGTAATGGAGCAGAGGATGTGGGAGATAACATAGTCTTATATATCACTCACTGTGATGTACAGATTCAATTGTGAATTAATTGAGGATTTGGATGGTCTCTGTGAGCTACTTCAAAGTGGTTTATGATAACTAATGCATTTCCATTGTGAAATACTGGTAATTATGTGTATTCCAGTGAAAAGAAAATATGTTGTAGCTCCATAATATTTTTAAGATTTTCCTTGCTGCAGTTTTGGTGCCTTGCTTTATGGAAGGATGGTATTTTCTGTGCTGCAGGTTGTCTTCAACAAGTATTCAGTTCACACCAATAGCAGAAGTCCCTTGAGACCTTTACAGTGGCCTTTATAGAATTTCTGTATTTCTTTAAAGCTTTTCTACATCACAGTGAACATTGAATATTTTGAAATTCACCTTTACCAGATCGGTTCCATACTTTGAATTCTCAAGACACTTTTTCTGTGATGTTTACTTGAATTCAACCAATTAAGGAAATTTCTAAGGACGAGGCATTTATGTGAATATATTTGTACATGTAGAGGAGTTTCATTTTGTTTTTCTCCTTTCTTTTCTAAATCCCTTGCAATCTCAGACTCAAAAATATCTGAGGAAGATGTGAGATCTTCTTTTATGTAACTGCAGTAAAAATCCTGATCAGAGCATCTGGGCTCAAGCTCAGTGCAATTATTGAGTGGTATAATGTTTCCTTCAGAAGTGGTATTGGCTGCTAGGTGGATGTGAGTTCTGAAGCCAGCAGCAGTCCCCATTCTGTTGTGGGATCTGCAGAAGAAGCATGCAGATTATTTTAAGTTGAAAATATAGGCAGAAGTGAGGTGTTTATTGTCCAGGTCTTGACTGATCAAAGGAAACTCCTATGCATTGCCAAATTTGCTGTGCTGTACTTGAAGGACTAAAGAGTCTGTGTGAATTACAGGCTTTAAAAGGTGTGAATGTGACCATGAGAAAGCCAAAAACTTCTTGACACAGAAACCACCTCAATAACAAATGTGGGGGGGGACTATCTGGATTAGCGTGAGCTACTTATTATTTGGCTTTATGTGAATATTTTCCTAAATGCTAGCAAATTAAGCCTAAATCATGTTGTTGTTCCTGAGGAACCACACGACAGGATTTCATATCTTGTCAGATTATATGGCCAAAATGGATAACAATAACAATCAATAATGGTTATTGTTGCTGTCATAAATAGGCAGATTTCAACATTTTTCCCTATATTACTTTTCTTTTAAGAGCCTCTGTGGTCAGTAGCATTCTCAGACACACCTTTTCTACTTCTCTCTCTCCAGAAAAGGGTTCTTTTAAACAAAATGTATTTTATACAACTACATTAGTTCAGAAATGAGGCTGCACTATATTAAATTCAGATTTTACATTTTCCAGGGAATACAGAGATTCAGGCCTTTTACTGTCATTAGTCAGAGGCAATTTGTACAGTCGTTCTGTTGAGCAGAGATTCTGAGCTAGATGTGCACCTGTATTTCAATAACAGCTTTAACATATGAAATATATCCCAGGGAATTCTTTCCCTGTCCCTTTGGCTTTGCCCACTATTAGCTTGTTTCTGTTGGATAAGTGTACAAGAAATCTATAAACCTTATTGTTTAGCCCTAGAAATAAACATTATACTTTGGCACTTGAATTACTCCGAGGATCTCCCTGTCATCTTGGGGGAATTGCATTGTAAAAGATCTCTAAACAGGATGTCAGGCTTGTCATTTGCAGCAGGAATTTCAGAAGTCTGCCCTTCTCTTCCCAAATCTGGAATCTAGAATGACAAGCAGCTTAATTTAAAGCAGGTTAAGGAAGGCACTCAGTCATTTTCCCAAGGATAACCTTGCACTTTACCCTGATAACTCCATCACGATTCTTAGGCAAAAGGCTTTTCATTTTACTCTGTCTGGGGACTGAGAAAAGAGGTACTACCCAAGTATTTCTTTGTGTCACAGAATATCTTACTTTTTATATCTCTCCTAGTATGTCTGAAGCTTATGAATTTTGCTAGTCCTTAGACAGATGCACTATTTGTGCTCCCCTTTCTATTGATAGGACAGTGCATTATTTTCACTTGGTCTGTCCTCCCTATGAAGATGCTGGTGTTGATGTGACATGTCCACTGTCTAGGGCAAGACAGGCTGTCTTCTCATTTTCATGCTGTATATTTGTACACAATTGTGACCCCCATCTGTCACAGAAAGGATTCCAGAATTTTGATAAATATTTTAGGATAACATACTAATTAAGTGTTTCAACTCTTTCCAGGAAATGTTCAAGTTCAGAATGTTATACTCAAATGAAAGACAGGAAAGGAAGAAAAAAAATATTGTTTTATTTGAGCTGTACAGATTCAAAGGAATAAACTTTCTGTTGGTCTAAATTGTTGTTGACAGACCACTAATCTCACTAAATCTGTCATAGGCAGTTCATAATTTGCATTTGAGTTTGTTTTCTGATCTTGGAAGTTCTTGATTTCTCAAAATAAGCAAATTTTTTTCACTATTCAATCTCTTCAGGAAGATGATATGTGAAGAACTTTCTTTGTGAAGAAAAAGGGTCCAGTTGTGACCTTCTGATTGAAGCAGACTGATCTGTGAGCTGTGTCAGTTTTTTCAAGTATATCCCTCAAACTACCTGCTGCCAAAAAGGAAGAATTTAAGGAGAAAAAAAAATTCGCATTACATAAATATTGCATTGTTTTCTGGGAGGCATTACACTCCCATGTGGGAATTTCAGCTACCTGACTCTTGACTATTGGCAATCTGCTGCCATTTAATTTCATTTTTAAAGATTAACCTACTCATAATTTTTTGCTCTACCTGAGTAAAGCAAAAGAGTCATTACAAGTTAGGTGACTGGGAGAGGATTTCAAAGTGCAAAAATGAGCAGTCACAAACAAGTGACTGAAGTGGAACAGGGAGAACGAGTGCCCTGCCTGGCCTGGAATCAGCCAGTACTCCCACAGGCTTTATGATAGAAAATGTTGTAGTTCCCTATACCATAAAAATGAACAGTGAGCATAAAGACCCTTGAGCTGCAAGCTTTCCCAGTGGACTACAATTATAGAAATATGTGGAATTTGTACAATTCCTCAGAATGGGAATTGTTGACACAATGATGAGAGGGCTCCATGGCTTACAGACTGGGACATAAATTCAGGGAAAATACAGGAAACTGGGTTAAAAAAAATAGTGCAAAGTATTGTCTGTCTAAACTGAATAAAGATTTGGTGATCTAGTGGCCTGTGTCTAAAACTGAACAGTGCCAAAAGACTCTGGGGAAGACAGACAACTTTTATACATCACAACCATGTAGCACTGTAGCAGACAGGAGATGGAATCAGTAAAATCCAGGGCTCTTCTGATTTGATCTTGGGTAATAGTCCTCTTCCCAGCTGGAGATTGGACCAGATGACCTCCAAGGATGGAGGTATATCAACCAGATATTCAATGATTCTATTAATTAAGCACAAAGATTGGCTGAGCATGTCTTTGCTCCTAAGTAGATCTGTTAACTTATTGCTGAGATGTGTGAAGTACAACAGTGTATTTGCTGCCTTTCTCCTTTCTCCTTACTGCACTTTAGAAAAGAAAACTTTTGTGGCAGTTACAGTAGCTTTAAGGAAAAACACAATCGCAGATTTTGCATAACCCTCCTTTAAAACCTGCCCAAGGAGGGCACTGCTGTTTCTAACTCCCTCTAAAGTCTTTTCTAGTCACCTTATTTGACAATGGGTGAAATAGAAGACACAAGAGGAAGACTTATTAACCACTTTAGACAGAAGAAATCCCAGGCTTAACAGCATAATAGAGAAGTCAGTGACTGAGTAATCACCAAGACAACTACAAATTAGCTTTCAAAGCAGAAAAGAGGATTGCATTGCAGTGCCCTGTATTATATTGGAGCCTATCCTTCAACAGGCCAACTTTGCACCTCCTTTTCCATTTCCACCTCTCTGTTTATGTACCATACATTAGTATGCTCTCACTAGTGCAGTCATCTGGGTTTAAAGATGTCTGAGTGTTTTTGCATAATGTCTAGTTACTCTTTTCTAAAACTTTTATAATCAGCTTAGGTCTGCTAAATGATACTGATTAGACAACCTTAATGTCCACTGTTATCTTAATTCTCTGTAGAGCAGACAACTGCCTTGAGGGAGTCTATAATAATGTGTCTCTACCTATTTATGCCAATTTGGCTTGCAGCCTGAAACTTCCTTAGCTAACAATTCAGAGATTCAGAGTCAGATTTTCAAAATGAAGCCAACAGATTTGCAAACACCTATACTTATGCTTGTCTCCAATGAAAAAAATTTACTGAACAGGATAGTTTCACAAGAAGATCTTCAGAAGTAAAAATGAGTGATATGCACCCAGCTTACAGGGAAAGACTTGATAAGGGCTGCTTGATATTAGCTTCTGTTTAAGCCTTCAAAAATCTCTTCCTTAACAGCCTAATTTCAACTGCCAGTTGTTATTTACACTTGTGCCTGCTCCCCTCTGAGTGCTAGAGAAAAATTTTATGCTGAGATTAAATAAATCAGAAGTGATAATCAGTTTTCAGGAAGGGCAGTATGACTTTTGCAGACTGAATTCACATGCCTGAAGGGAGATTTACAGTAGTTCATTCACAGTTTTCTTTCACCAAGAAAACAAGTAAAGAGCTTGGAAAGAGCTTGCAAAGAGAATGGCAAGAAAGCTGTGTACAGACGTGCCTGTCCATTGGCAGTGTCAGCATTCCTGGTTCTGTAACCTGTGCCAAACACAATTGAGAAGGGCAGGCAATTCTTGCACCAGACTGCCACTCACAAAAATCTTTCTACTATTAGAAGCTTATTTCCAGCATTCTGCCAAGCAGGAAAAGTAATCCATGCCCAGTTTAGCATTCTCTGAAGACATTATAAATTACCTGCTAAACGCTTTCACCTTATCTAGCACTACACAATCCAGCTGCAGCAGTAATTGTATCTGAAATGCACAGTGAGCAAGAGTCAGTGAGACAGCAGCTGCCTGAGTTCCTACCACTCTTTATAAAATGTAATGAAAAGAAAACAAGCAGTAAAGGTCTGATATTTGTCCTCTGTTGGTGAATACACATCTGCCAATATACCTATGTTAGACTTCCTTCTTTTGTTTTTTACTGTTGTTCTGTTTTGGTGCATCCTTGAGAGGTCCACAGTTGGAGTCAAATATAAGTCACTTGATGGTCATTGGATATCTAAATTAACACATGCTCTAGACAAAATTAAACAGCCTGTGGCAAGATTTTTTTGTGTAAATAGGTGCATCAATACATTTTGTTTGCAGACTATTCATCAAGCAAGAAAGATGAATGAACACAACCGACTTCACACTCATAACACAATAGGTAACTTATTTAGGACAAGAAGATGTGTACAATAGAGATTTATTGTATGACTAAAACTAAAATTAAATTCCTGTAAAATATTTATGTAGATGTAGCTGAAACATTTTGCTTAGAGATAAATCAGAGGCCTTTGGCATTTCACAGACATATCATTCCAATATTCTTCTGCTGCAGATTTAGTGCTTACAAGATGATAATGGCAGTTCAGTTTTCAGGACAGTCTCTGCAGACTATTTTTGCTCAGCAGGTAGTAGGGATTTGCATCCATATTTCAAATATTCTTCTATCTCATTACCAGCTTATTATTTCTTTGTGACTTATACCTCTGTAAAATCTGGCTTGCAGTATGGAAAATGTAATTTCAAAAAAGAAAATTCTGTGTAATGAACGCTTGTCATATTCGGTCTTACTTTTTTTCCTTTCTAGGCTTTTTTTCTAGAGAGACTGGATGAAAGAATGACATGGCATGCTTAATCAAAAATTAAGAAAGAGAGAGGAAAAAAGAGTCTTTTCTAAAAATCAAGCACTTTTAAAGAGTTTTAAAATATCGGGGTACTTCTCTCAAATATGATACTCCACGTTAAATGCTAGCATTATTTGTTCTGTTGCCTCCCTTTGATTAATCTGAGATGTTTAAATAATAGATATGTACTGGGAAGTACGTTTGCTTGGGTAAGTTAATTTGTAAGAGTTGTAATCAGTACAAATTCAGTAAGTGCTTTTTGTGATATGGCTGAATGCAATGAAGTGATTTGGTATTCATGCAGACGTCACATGTAATTTCAGAGCTGTTACACTGTAATTTTGTAGCACTTAATAGAAATCATGGTGGTGGCAATTTTGTCACTGTAGGTAAGGGGCTCTTAGGGCTTCTCTCATAAATTTCCAACTCCCTCTATTCAGGTGTTTATGATATAGTGTAAAGTTAAAGCCACCAGCCTAATGAAATCAGGTTATAATTGATCAAACCTTGAAGAAAAGATGGACCAAAACTGCAGAACTTTAAACCTCTAGTTCAGTTAAAAATGCTGACCCTTTTGGTTCAACCTGTGATAGATGCAGAAATTCGGATTAGGTTTTTGGGACCTTTCTGCCTCATCTTATGCCCCCCTGCACTCAGCACGCAGTATTCCAGTACAATGGAATGCTGGCCAAATTTGCTACCAGGGCTGGTCACAGTTTGGATTTCCAGTCCTTCAGCATCTCTATTGAAAACCTTTTTCGTTTTGATCATTATAATAGTCTCCCCTTCTTTTGTGGAAAGGAAATAGCATGTTTGTACATTGGCATTTTTCTTTTCCTTGAAGCAAAGATATTGAGGGAAAGAGAACTCCTTTTCAGATAGAAAAGAAATCAACCGTATAACAAAAAAAAAAAAAAAAAAAGATGATACAATATTTATACTTGGCATTTCTAACCTTTAGTTTTTGGACCTGGTGTTGCAGGTGAGCTAGAAAAGCAGCAGGAGGCAGAGGAGCATTTCACATGTTTTGTTTCACTTGTTTCCATGCCTCTGGGCTGTTTGCAGTGCTTTCAGATCTTATGTGCAGGCTAAGATCTGCAGTACATATAAGCTCTTAACACATGGTCTGCTCCTTGTGCCCTGTGCAAGCGAGGCTCTGCAGAATAAAAAAGATAATTTTATAGCTTGTGACACACCAGAAGATCTTTTATATCCACGGCAAAGCAGAGGAAATGCAAGATCGTTCTACACTGCTCATGTCATGTACTTACATTCTCAGTTGGAGAACCAAGTAAATAATTTACTTCTGCCATCTCTTTTGAGATTAGTTACCAATAAGCACTGAAGAGATGAGGCTAGAAAGAAATTTCTGATGCATTTTGCCTACTCAAACAGTCATTGAATATCAATTTTTGATTTATTATCAGCTTAATTGAAAGTTTGCTAAAGCTGTGAAGGCTTTTCCACTCTATTGCCACTCAATAGAAAAAAAAATGTAGAAATTTGCTGGAAGTCATACATATATGGTATATAAGTTCCCCTAGTACATAATAAAAGAGTTAAGGGCCTCCTGAAGTGCTGTTCTGGTTTAAAGTGGGTTGTATGCAAACTATCATTTCAGACAGAAGCACGACTTTTTTAATTCTTATTCTGTTTTGATAACATTGGTTTGTCACACCATATTCACCTGAGATTTTAAGTGCCCAAACTAAACATTAAGAGTACATTCAGTTTGAAATTTAATGTGACCTAGAATCAAACTTCTTTTCTTATCATATTCAAGTGAAATATAGAGTAATTTCCAGACTTAGAATATTAATCAAATAGCACTCTGCTTATGTGCTATCAGTACCTGGCCCTGGATGGAAATAAGCTACTCAGTTGTGTGTCATTTTTCCTGAATGGGTTCATAGAGAGCCATGAGATATTCCACCAGGAAAGATTTTGTCAGACGGTGACTGGGAACTTTCTGCCAGGTGAGCAACATACTAATTTTATTAGTTAATATTTACCACTACATAATAAGACAAGAATACGCAAACCTTTAATAATGTTTTAATTCAAGCAATTCTTATTGCTATTCAGCAGAATTGGTAGATAAGATGTAAGAAACCTCTGCAAGAAGGCATGCTGTACTGTGCTCTTCACTGACCTCCATTTATGCCACTCAGACTTAAATTCTTTGCTCTATAATAATCCGCATTTATATTTTACATTATTTCCAGAGTCAAGTTAAATTCTATCATGGATTCTAATTTTACAACATGTTTTGAAGAGAAAAACTATGCATGTAAATACATTCCTTCTGCTGAAAAGTCTGCTACAGTGAACTACCTCTCCATGCAAAGAATTCAAAAATTGCTCAGGAGAAGGTAAAACAATTTCTTCTTCTTTTTTCTTCACTGTCGCCTCACATCTCCTTCCAGAATAAATCCCATGGAAAAAGTCTGAAAGTATTTGGAATTGAAACCTGACTTCAGTCACACAATGGGATTCATCTTCAGAAAATGGTTTGCATCAATCTTCCACAGGAGAGTTAATGAGACAAGTAACTGAGTGAGGTCTTATTCAGGTTACAACATATGGGATAGCCCAGGAGATTAGCAAACTGCCAGTGTGTTAGCAGGGGAACATTGGCCCAAGCTCAGTCAGAAATAAACTCAGCATCACCTGGGCTTTTCTGGTGGAGAAATGGCAGCAAAAAACAAATGCAAGAAGCATTTCTTACTATATCATTCATGCTGCTTCTAATCCTCTGCTGCTTCCTCTCTGCTTTTCTGGTAGTAGGGAACTTTAAGAATGCTTTATCCATCTGCACGGACCCATATCCTTCAGGACAATGAATTCCAGGGTCACTGCAGCCCAGGCTGCCTCCAATCTTGATGTCACCAACTACCTCCCTTGCATTGCTCACCATCAGGTCCAGTTTTGCAACTCTGTCTGGTAGGACTGTCTATTACCCAGCTGGAGAAGATATCCACATGGAATTTCAGGAGTTCTCTGGGTTGTCTACAGTTTTCTGTGCTGCTTTCCCATCAGATGTCAGAGTGGTCGAAGTCCCCCAGCAGGACGAATCTGAGTGTGATCCCTCCTGTAGCTAGGATAAGAAGGTTTCTTCAATAACCTCTCCTTGAATACACAGTGAATTCAGGAAGCTCAGAAATTAGAGGTTCAGAACTGTTTGATGGACATCAGAGAAAAAAGGGGAAGAAGTACAATATTTTAAAAAATATGAACTACCATCATCAAGCAAAGCATGACTCACAGTTCCAGGCACTGAGTATTCCTGGCTCACTAACACAGAGAGATTCTTTTCCCTGAACTGAATAAACCCAAGGTTGGAAAGTAGTAATCACTTAACCAGAATGGTTAAATATCTGGAGCAAAACTAGTGCATTTGTGTTCATAAAACAGAGGGCACAACAAAATACCTGTCCCATTACTGGCTGACACAACCCTCAGAAAAGCAGGAGGAACTTTGATTAAGGTGCTTAGGATCCAAGTGGGCCGACAGAAACTCACTTAAAGGCTGGTATCATTCAACCACTAGTGCTATTTTGTGGGATTAAACTGAGCAGGTTTTTGGCTGTTCATATTGCTAAATCAAATTAACTGAAAGAGGGCCAAAAACTTTCTTTTCAAAAGTATTCTGCACCAAAAAAAAAAATGAAAATGCAGTCAACCTTGCAAAAAGCCCCACAGAAACAGAAAAACTTTTTAAAATCTCTGATTATGAGAAATTATGAACTGGATACTTATTTCACAGTAAAAGTTAACATTTTCTGAGACTTTTTTCAAGTGAAAAAACAGCATTTTGTAATACCTTGCTCATAATATTTGCATAATATTTTCCTGTATCTAACTCAAGTATAATAGCATGAATCATTGAAAATAAAAATCCTTTTCAGTATAGAGCCAAATATGACACTTAGGCAGCTTTGCTGGGAATTTCAGAACAGATTACAGAATTTAAATGATAGGTGAACATGGCTTATTTAGAACAATTAGGGAAACAAAAAGAATTATATCAAGAAAAAGTGCGCTAAAATTTACAGAAATCTCTGAGAGACAGGCATCCTGAATGTCTCTGTGTGTTCATTTCCCGACCCCATCATAACATTTGAAATGAGAAAATGTTGGATTTAGAAATGTGCTGGCTTGGTGAATTAATGTTATGAGAGCATATACCATCAGTATTGAGGGACTTGGACCACAAAGAGATTGATTAGCAGACAAAAGAGAGTGGCAAATTAAAACAGGATCAGAGTCTGAATAAGAAGACAAATCATACAGACCAGTAGAATTTAAAAGTTTCTTTGAGAACTATTTCCTTACACTCAGAAAACTGATGAAATGAAACTTATCCATAAAATACTTTGTTTCCACAGGCAGAAGCTATAGTTGACACTTATCCTGTTCAAGATTAGTAACCAAAAAAATAATCATTTGGCACAGTTTCTTTATCATTTCATTTATTAGCTGTTGAAGGTAATTGGTCAATTAGTAGTGCCATATGGGATTCCAGTGGGGAATAGGAAAATAATTCTTCTGTTATTTATTTCTGCAAAGATGTGTGTGTGTGTTAGAATCATGATCCCTATTAAAACACACAGATGTCTTTGTATGGGTTTGTCTCCTTGACAGAGTCTCTCAGAATTTATATGTAGTTTGGAGCAGTGGTCCAGGTTCTTGTCCTTTACCTTTTCAATGTTAACACTCTAGCCACCTGTCATCATCATTTTGAACCTAAATACAAGAAACACTGAATAAGATTTATTGGCTATGTCCTGTCAACCCTTCCCTATTGAAGCTTTTATCTTTAATCTTCTAGCTTTAATCTTTTAGCTTTAATCTTCTTTGGATTATTAAGTTAAATAAAATGTGGTGCTGAAAAAAAATCATACTTCAGGAATAAGACACCACACCTAGATGAAGGAAGAATAATTTTGAAATTTGCATGCATGCAAAAACAAATGAATGGCCTTTTCTAGACTGAGCTATTGGATAATACCAGGGGGAAAAAATCTATCTTCAGAAAGTAATGTAAAATTTTTCAAACTAGCTATTGCTGGTTTTTTTGTGAGTCAGTTGCCATCATGATACAGAGCACATTGTGATAGAGCAGTAAATGATCTGCAGCTATTTACTATGAAACATTAGATCTTACATTAGTTTCTAAAGGTTTCTAACATTTCAGATGTTTCCTTTCATGTTCATTTCAAGCAAGGGTGTCAGTAAGACTTTGGAGATGCCCTGATATACCTGAGATGTCCACAACATTCTGGGAGTAGAAGCCACACACCTGCCTGGAAAGAGGTGTCAGGACACCCCAAGGCACCTCAGGTAGCACAAGAAACCCTTCTTCAGACAACTGATAAAAGCCTCTGCAGTCCTTGGCCAATAATGTATGAATCACCCTTGACCTGCTACTGGATGCTCACTGATACAGCAATGAATTTTTTATGTTCATTTGAATTCCTGGCCGTTCATGCTCTGTTCGTAAAACTGACAATTTCTTTTGTGATCATTCACTGAAAGTCCCTGTCTGACAATGAATTCACATATTTCTTTATGCAGCCATGCAAGCTGTATGTTGAAATGGGCTTTGAATTTCTCCATCTAATCCAAGTAATTTTAATAATTACTTCTCACTCAATTTTTTGTATTTAATTTATGTTTTAACTTCAGCTTCATGTCACTCAAGTGTTTCCTTCAAAGAGAAAATACCTTGCTAGCAACAGACTATTTTTTCCTCTTCCTCAAGCTGCAATGTTCTTTAGGTATTTCTATAATCTGATATTCTGCAGCTAATGTTCATTTACATATCTGCAGAGATCGTGGTGGAGAATTCAACAGAGCTTCCTGCTAAGCCATCCATTTCCTTCAATCAAGATGGAAAGGAAATTGCCTGTGGGATAAGGTCTATTGCCGATCCTTAGAACTATGCCAAATACATGCTGAAAGCAAATGGTCACCTAATTTTGATGTATTCCCTCATTTGTGATATCTGATACCCTGCTCACAGCAGCCTGGAAAGGTTAGAGGCCACCTGTCAAGTAAAGAGGCCGATAATTGCTGCTGGATTACAGTAAAGAAGCCACTGGGGCTGAGTTCTGCATGTGCATGGCAAGTCATGAGCCTCCCTGATGTAGCTCAACTGGCATGTTCATTGGCAGAAGAGAATTTTTCATCTGCCATCCGTGATGATAATCACAGATGGGGAAATTTGTGTTACTAATAAAGAAATTATAAGAGGAATATATGCCATTTATTAAAAGTGTCAGTTTAAAAGGCAACAGATATTACAGTAATACATCATTTCTTGACCCCAAAGGCTATTACTGTGCATGCTAAGAAAAGGCATTTCTATTCCTTCAGGCTTTCATAGCACTATGCCATTGATTTAACATTAAATGTGATTAGTTAGCATTTTGCTTCTTTCATATGGCTTGCTGCCAAAAAAAATTGAATTTTTGTGCTTAAAGTGAAGCAAATCAAACTCCCACCACACATTCTGAAATATCAGCTGTAAATAAGATAACCTGTATATAAGAATCTCTTCATTCTTATTTTTTATGCTAGATTATTCCAGCTTTAAATTAGTGTTCAATTGTAAGGGAACAGTTGTGTCCTCTCTTTGGTTCTCAGAAAGGGGCTGTATCATGGCACCTAGAGAGACAGACCCGCAGAGCTGGGTCAGGCAAATACTTCTACAAACACTGCTGCTCCCAGGTTTGGCTTCCCCATCTCAGGCCACAGGAGGGGTAACACAAGTGTTCTGCACATCCTTCGCAGCAAAAGCACCCAAAAACTTCAGCCTCTTTGACACAGGGTCATTCCACTTAATGGGCTGATTTTGCAGCATAGTGAATTAGGAAGGATTCTTATGATTTAGCCCAAAAAAACACATGATGTCTACAGTAATAATAGGCAACATGATCAATTTTTAACTGACAAAGCAAGTAATTTTTTCCAAAGTGATTTATGACCCTGTGTATGTCTGGGGTAGTGGATTCAGCTGTTTGTGATCCCAGACATAAGTTTTACATCACCAGTGCACAGAGAACCTCCTCCACCTTACCTGTTGGACAGCCTTTGAACCAGCTCATTGCTGGCCACAGCGATGCAGTGGCTATTTGGCTCATTTGTGGATGCCTGTTCTGTGGAAAACAAAACCATACCTTCTTATCCTTGAGAAATCTTATAAACTGATAGGCCCATTCCCTCACTTGTTTTATCAACATCCTGAGAACAAATGAGATATGGATCTTGAAATTAGTGTTGGAGAAAGCAGCACTGAAATTAAAAAAATCATCACCGATAGATTTTGCTATCACTGAATTACTATTTAAAACAAACTCTCCATCAACCAGAGCTTTTATTTCAAAGTGATAGTCAGGATTTGATGTGAATCCATCTAGCCCGGGAATATGCTATATCCCTAATTTTGAGGATGAGATAATACAATTTTAGGGAAGGGGATTGTGAACCTAGGTATAACATTTTTTGACTTTGGGTCAGTTTTCTACAGCTAGGGTGAGAGGAAACAAAAAGGAACAAGAAAAAAAGTACTTGTGCACGTGTTGACATATGTATAAGATGGGTTTATTTATCTGTTTGACTTTAAAATTACCTCTATGTCTTGCTACAGATTCTCCACCTAATTTCTCTCCTTAATATGGTGCCTTCGGGTGCTTAAAAAGGTCTTGAACACTGTGAAATAGTTACAAAAAACCTCCCAGCCAGATTTAATTTTAAATGGACCTTGGCCTTCCTTGTATTTTTACATACTCTGGAAACATCCCTATCTTCAGCCCAAGCATTCTGTCCCTGCTTCCACCTCATATGTCAGGAGTTCTTTATTCAGCTGTGCAGTTCTCCCGTCCCTTTAGGTCACTTGCTTGCCCACAGGGATGCACCATTCTGAACTTCTATATAACAATTGTTTCTAGCTTTCCAAAATATGAAGCTGGGCTAAGAGAGCAGAAACTAAGAAAGAAGCCAAGAAAATGTATTGTGTATTTCATTAGCAGGTATTAAAACTTCACTGATATTATTGCTGCTTTTTTCATGCTCTGGTAAATCATTGGGTTTTTTATCACAGGCACACATATAAATATGAAATTAATCAGAGTATCTGGTGCTTTGTTTTGAAGTTTTAATGCACAGTGTGCAGTGGAACATGCTGACATGAGTGTAGCTCTGACATTCACACTGTGTGAAAACATGACAAGCTATTACACCCCTCACAGTCACAGTCTGTTTTGTCTTTAAAATGATGATGATAATCTTCCTTTCCCATTCTGAGCCTTTCTGATTTAGGCAATGAGATCTTTTTGGATACACACTACCCATTAATTGGTGCTCACTCAACATTGCCATCTCTACTGAGACCTACAGAGACTGCCAGATTTCTAATAAACAATAATAATGAGACAACATATACTAGGCTTGTGCTGACAAATACACACCTTCATTCTAATTCTTTACAAGTAGTGCAGATTATTATGTGTTTATCATGCCAATAGCACATCTAAAATATGCTTTATGCCAGAATTATATAGATAAAACCTTCACATCAGTCTTCACAAGGTTTTACGGAGATAGATGGAAAAGCTGTTGTCTTTCTTTTCGAATTTGCCATGACAGTTTATGAGTTAAATCCTGTATTGTATGAAATCTTTTCCTGGGAAGTGGGTAGTAAAGAACCAGGCAGGTGGCATTTTACAGACTTATAGGATTCAGCAGCTGAGCCCACAGTCAAATGAGAGATGAGAGCAGCAAAAAGGCCACTCTTCTTTGGCAGTATTATAAATGGATAGAGTTACTCTCTACATGTGAAATTTCTTTAAAACCAGGGAGCAAATCAGATTAGAGGCTAGCATAATTCTTTCTGGATGAAATCACATTCTGTCCATAGAAATTCCGTGTGATGGATTTTTATTGCTAAATGCTGCTGTACAGAGACATTCAGCACTGATACCATTTTAGGGGAGGCATTTGAAGGCTGAAGCATTAGAAGATCATGTTGGACTGATACCCAGGATCAATCTGTTCTTTTCAAAACTGCTTCTCAAGTACAAGATGAAAGAGCAGGGGGAAAAGACAATGAAGCTTCAAGAATAATTCCACTTAATAACAAGTCAACCAAAACAATCATCTTAAAGGATTGTTTGTTTGTTTGTTTGTTTGTTTATCCCATGGAAGAAAGTGAAAAAAAACAGGCTGAGTTGTCAGGACAGTAACTTGGAAAGCTTAGACAGACTTCAGAAAGGCAAGGCATGGACAAGTTTTGCCCCTTGTTAAAATGATATTCTTTTTAATATTACTCATTATTCTTTTTTGAGTAGGAAGAAAATGGCCTCATATTTTGCTAAATTAATAGTCCTAGGCATATGAACCGCACAGACAGCAAATTTCTAATTAAATTGTTGGAAAATTACAGTAATTTAAAAATATATTAAAAACCCTTGCTTGATCTAATCCAAGAATCTTCACCTCATGCAAATATTGCATATGATGTCAGTAACTTTTTTTAAATTGTATCTTTAACCAAGATGTTAAAGTTATTTAGAGCAGGATTTGTCTTGCTATTACTGGCTCATATAATACAAAGTTTTACAGATATATTATAATGTCAGTAGGTCTAAAGAGTATGAATGACCAAGCTTTATATACATATGGATCTCTTCTGTTCTCTTTTGATTTCTATTTCTAACTAAAAAATGAATATGCTTTGAAAAAATGGCAGGAGATAAGAACAGACAATGGACTAAACCTCTTCTTGTGCCAATCTTGCATTTTTATCTTATTTCCCCCCAGAGAACAGTAAGGATGATTCACCAAGGACAAGTCAGTATAATCAGAGAATGTACCAGATGTAAACTATACATACAAACACACACATATATCTGCCCTTATTTGTGAGTTTTTCTCCTCCAAATTTACAGAGTTAAGTAAAGCAGTCAGAAATGTTTCAGAATAGCACTCACATGTTTTCCATTACTAGAGCTGTGAAAATATGTTGACAAAAATATTTTAGGAAAAGAAGAACATTCTTTTGAAAACACATCTCCTGGGGAAATTTCTATAGGGACTGGAAATAAGTGCTTTCTGATGAAAAATGCTAGCTTATATTTCACTAAAATGTTTTTAAAATAGGGCAGTTTAAATTTTATGCAGTAATTTTTAAGCATTTCAAATGGAAAATGCTTTGTTCATATTTTAGCATAGTATCTCTTGTGGTTTTATAGAAGATTTTTGCTTCAAACTGGTTCATACTTTATCATAGATGTTTGTCCTAAAAGGAGCTGGGTGAGCAGCTATTTTATCAAAGATGTTCAGTGATGACCTATACCCTACTTCCGTATGTGAAAAATGTCCCCTCATTTTTATACAGCGTGAAACAAATGAAAAAGATCTTTCAGTCACATCTATGAGCTATCACCTGAAGCAGAAATCATTACAGACCTGATTTTGCAGCTCATATTCGCAAGAGTGAGGCCATGACTGTAAATAAAGACTACAGGATTAACACCCATCTGAGGAGAAATAATGTTTCTGATGAGCTGTGCAGTGGCCACTCGGAGTGATAAGTCAGTCTCTGCTGGATATAGTGGTGCTTTCCATTGCCTTCCTGTGCATTACACAAAACCCTGATTCCCACTGTACTTAGATTTCAGTCATCATTTGCTAGTTATTTGCTACATTTTCTTCTGTCCTCTTCTTTCATCTGTTAAAATCAGCAAGGGAAGTGATCTCTCAAGATGTCTTAAAATATAACCCTCTTAGCAGCCATCTTTTTATGTTTTAGACATTGGAATGAAGGATGGTTTTGTTTATTAGCGCATGCAGGCAGCTATAATGGAAAAAGAGGGAGAAGATGGATGTGTCAGTCCACCACAGCCAGCTGCACTAGGTAGACTTAAGCACCTGCCTGGTTCTGCTTAGCAAAAGCCACTGTGGAACCCAGGAAGAATAAAGGGCTTTTCCTTGGGAAAAAACATATGCAATAAGTGTCAAAGATGACAGGAATCATTCCTGAGAATTGTATCTTTCCTTCCAAGGAGATGCCAGGTAGAGTCCTGAGACTACTTGCTTGATTTCTCTCCCTCACCACAAATGAAAAAGTAAAACAAAAAAGGAAAACACAAGAGAACAACAGAGAATTTTTTCTACTGTTTTGTTCAGTTTCTCCTTCCATAAACTAATAATGACAAGGCTGACTCAACATGTATCATAAGCATGTGTAGCAAAGCCTACTATAAGCACCTTTGATGCTTTGCTATTGAAAGACCCATTTAAACCTTAAAATGTGCATGAATATGGAAAGGCACATTTCATGTCAGTAGTACTAAATATATAAATACATATAGGAGCTAAATACATAAATGAGATCCTCTACTAAGGGCAAATAAATGCCAGCTTTGACTTGGCGGGGAATTCCTGTAATTACAAGGTTATCATTAAGATTTTATGGTATTTGGCCTATAGCAGTTTTCACTATTATTGGAGAAGTCAGCACTTGTAGCACTGAGTGAAGGCCACCCTACCTGAGCTATGCACTATCCCATTGTCCTTTTAAAGCCTCAAGGTTGCACATGGCACAAATGATTTGTTGATTTCAACTTCTCTCAATTTATTCAATATCTGTGCCTCACTAGCTCTGAAGTCAACCATGATAGTGGATACAACAACCAGTTTCAGCTGGCACAATTCCCAATATTCTTGCCTGTGAAGTATTCATTTAATACCTCAGCTCTTTCACCATCTTCTGTGACTTCAGTTCCCACTTGATCTTGCAATGCTGCAACTTCTTTGGCTCCTCACTCACTCTCACAAGAGCACCAAAAACCTTTGCAACCTTCTGCCTTTTCTGCCCATCTATTGAAATTATTTTCTTGCTGGAGCAGCTGTACATTTTCAAAGTTTTTGTCAATGCAGATGACAGCCTTTTGCTGGATCTGTTGTGGGAATCATGGATCGTTACACTGTATCGTGTTGGAAAAAACAACTTCAAATCAACACCAGAGCTTTTCTGTTATTTAAGTGACTAAAGCATTTCCTAGAAGGTCACAAGGTATTATGGATGATAAAAAATACTGCCAAACTCTTCCAAAACCTCAAAATAGCGTCTCTGTGCTGTTCATCTGGAAACACAATAATCTATGTCATATTTTAAATTTCCTTTTCTGTGTAGTGGAATAAATAAGTGGAAAACCACAAGACTGCATGAGTATGAAGCTGATATGTGTAACTGGCCGTGGTTTGCTCACTCTTTTCAAAGGCAGTTGCTATAACAGATATTATTTACCAGACCCCAGTACTACACCAGAAAACAACCTTCTTCAGAAGAATCACTGATCTTTTCATGCTTTTCTTCTATAATTCAGCAGACTTGTGCTTTTGGGCAGGAGACAAAAATTAACCTCTGTCTAACTGAAATAGAGATTTTATGCAGAATATGAGCATAAAGAAGAATGTGGTACAGAAGGTTTTGTTCAGAATGAACATGTCACAGTGATGTACAAGGTAGAATTTCTGTTGCAATAGGACAAGAGGTTAATATCCATGAAGAGAATAATTATTACCCATGCAACTCTGGAGATAAATTAGTAACAGTGATTGCCTCAAGGGACTGTGACTTGCACATTGCTTTAGACTCGGTGTACCCCAGGATTTCTATGCAGAATGCAGACTTTTGACATTGCAGCAGTTACACTTAAAAACATATTAAAACATCTGCTGTTGTTGCTGGTGCCTCTCCTGGTTCCATCTAGCTCATCAAAAATTAGCCCATTGTTTAAAGAGCTTTCTTATGCCCCATATGGATCTTGCCCACCAGGTATCACTCACAGCATCTGAGGATGCCAATAGCACACTTGTGGTCTTTTTCATAACTTCATGTTTATTTCTTCTCTCCTCTTGGAGAGAAAAAAGTACAGAGATGTACTTACACCTATTTAATTCCTGTGTGCATAAGAATGGTCATAAATAATGGACAAGCAAACAGGAATAAATAATATTTATAAACCATACGAAGAATCACAGAGTGCCAAAGATTGGTAGAGGCAGCACATTCCTAAAATACCTAACTAGGTACATCAGAAAGCAGAAGCAGAAACTGGAGAAACATTTAAATTTATGAGAGATATGACAAGTAAGTGAGAGGTCAGTAGCACAGCCACTTCCTGAGATATTAACCTGACATGACTAAATTGACACTCACTTTTCAGATTAAGGGCTTAATGGAAATAGCAAATGGCACAACTTTAATCTTGACTTGAGACAAGCATAGTAATGAAAGCAGGAACTGCCTGAGACTTAACCCATTCTTCGAGTTGTCTTAAAACTGTAATCTCAAAATCCTCTTTAGATGATGGAGTTTGTAAGGCTGGATATAGTAATTTCTAATGGAATTTTACAAGCCATTAGGAATGCATATACCTCAAGAGAATGCCACATGTCACAGCCTTTTTGCAGGCTGAAAAGTACTTGGGATTATTGTTATTTTGGCCATCTTTCTCTTTTTATCTCCTTGTCCTAAAATGTAATCTCTTTCTGATCTTTGCTATGCGGGTTCTTTATTCCACTTGGTGCCAAAATGTCATGTTATAGAAAAGAATGATCTGTTCAGGTCTGTTCTGTTCCACTTCTCTGAGCACTCAAAGCTTGATTAACGTGCTAAAAAAGCAATGAGACTTTCCCCAATGACTTTGATGGGAGCTGAGCTGGGCCCTAACTCATTACAGAACCACAACACCAAATTCATTGGGACAAAGGGAAATGTTCCTGATTCTTTCCCACTCTGAAGCCCTTGATCCAGAAAGATGACAATACAAATAATACTAATATTCTGAGATGCTCTGATGATTTTTCAGAAAGATTTGTAGCCTGTCCTTTCCCCCAAAGACAGTAACACTCATACAGTCTCCCATCCAGCAAGTTTTCAAGCTGTAGATACCTTGCCTCCTGTTCTTAAAGACTTTTCATCTTCTTTAGTTTAAGCAAATTTATGCTGAAGCTACATTTTACTCTCACATTCAACTCTGCCTAGGCTTTGGGGCTCTTTCACCCTTTAGTGTTTCCCAGGGCTAAGCACTCTAATGGAAGAAAGCTGAAGTAATTAGTTTCAAAGTATATTTTCATGGTGTCTGCACCAATCTGGCATTTGCCACACCAATTTGTTTTCCTATCTGAAGTCCTTATTTA
This sequence comes from Illadopsis cleaveri, assembly GCA_013399915.1. NCBI lineage: Eukaryota > Metazoa > Chordata > Aves > Passeriformes > Timaliidae > Illadopsis > Illadopsis cleaveri. The sequence goes on along the minus strand of VXBB01025233.1, from coordinate 941,375 downwards.
AAATTTCATCAGACAAAAACTTTTCCAAGCTTAATTTATGGGTAAAGAAATAACAGGCAAAGAAAAGCATTGAAATAATAATAATAATAATAACAATAATAATAATGATAATATTCAAAAAATAACACTGCAGCTTCAAGCACAGAACACCAGCTGTTTTTGATAATCCAAGTAGAAAGTTTCAGTAACTCTGAAAATAAAAAACGAAATGCTTTCACAATGAATATATTAAAAGATAATTAAATTTTATTTCAGATGTACATGTCTGTTAAGGTGAATTGGCAGTGGGAGCAGTGTAATTCCTGAATTTACAGCTTTAATGAAGAATAAGAATGGGTTCATTCTGTTAGAACTGGAAAACTCAAAAGGATTTCTAATGGGACAGACCCATTTCAGATTTATGCTTCTGAACCACTGAAGTCTTCATGGCATTGTGTCAACAACGGCCAGTCAAGAAACAGAATGGAGGGCTGATTGTATACTTCATGCACAAGAACACTGACACAAAATCTCATGCTGAGGTTTAAGTTCATATAAATACTTTCTGGTTTTAGATGTGCCTAAATTTCAGGAGCATGCATAAAAGAATAGTTATGTTGTCACTCTTGTTTTGTAGGGGATTAAAAATACCTTTAAGCTAAACTCTGTGGCTGGAAAATAAGGTTGTTTTTTCTGTCTTTTGGTTTAGCTTGTGGGAAGTTTTTTCCATAAAAATACCTAAAAATGTGTACACCACAAATCCTGTTTCCGAGCTCCTTGACATCCTATGGAAAGATTCATCTTGTTTTAAGCACACTAGCTTAATATGTTCAAAATCTGTATTCTAGCTAAACAGCATGGTGTCATACAGAAAAAAAAAAGAAAAGATGTCTTCAGTTATTTTCTATTTGGCCTTTTTACCTGTGATATTTTGACAATGTGTTGAAAATACTGGATATTTTCTAACTAGAAAATGTATTTCTAATAGCTTTCTTTGGGAACACATTTTTCAGATCTTCCTTTTCTAAAGCTTAAGAACATCCTTCCATAGCCTAAGGACAATGAAAAAAACATTATTCATTATTGGCATGTGAAATTATGATGGTTGTTTTCACACTGTAATACAGATAAGGGAGCACACTTGACTAAAATTTAGGATCTGTGAAATAAAGCACTCTCTCCCAAATCATCTGCATTTTCCTTACTGTCCTCATTTATTCCTTGATTCTTTTATCTTTTACTTAATATTGAACTTGCCAAACTATTCAAAATATACTTGTCTACAGAAAAACAAAGTAGAATCTTATGCAAATCACTGGAATAAGAATATACCCATTATTAACTTCAGAATTGAACCTCTGATGGATTAGATGGAACTCTTTCCCTTTCTGTGTGTCACTAAATGCATCTGCAACAAAATTTTTGTAAATGACTGGCCATTGTATTTTAGTTTTTTCTGTCAATATGTGTATGTAAACTGGAAACCTATTGTCAGATTATTTCCCAGCTGCTCCAGATGACACCTCTACTGGAAAGGTGTTTGTTGAATACAATGGAAATAAGAGAAAGAAATATAGCAATCAGGTTTCTGATTGAAGTACCACGCAAAGCCAAACTGCCACCTTACCACCCATGGATAAGGCTTCTGTTAAATCTGGGTTACAATGATTGTTTTCTATTATTGTTTTCCTTTGCAAAAAGAGAAATGCATTTTTGGAAAATTTCTAAATACACTTGACAAACAATTGTGGAACTGCATGCTAAATCTTTAGGGATTTGATGATCTACATTATAAGCAGCTCACTGAGGATATAATTCCATACATCTCTTTCTACACTCTCAAAAAAGAAGGAATTTTGACTTTAGGCAAAATGAATCTACTAAGCTCTTCATTTCATAGTAATATTAAAAATATATTATTAAATAAAATGGTATTTGTAGGAATTTGAACATGCTGCTCCCTTAATACGTAAAAACCAGTTGTAGCACAGTCTTACTTAGTGACCCCACAGTGCTGAGAGGCTGCAGATGGGTCTGAGACACCTCTTAAGTGCCTCATCTTTGCCAGAATCTATCCACATTGTGTCTTAAAGTCAGATTCATTCTCAGGTTCCTATTCCAGGCTATTTTCATGTTGTTCCATCAAAACATGATTTAACTCAGCTCACTGGTGCTAGAGCTGTGCTCTGGAACCAAAAAGCATTTCCCACATCCTGACTGGCTGTGTGCCTGTCCTGCATGGTACTGAGATGTTACAGTGATATCTCAGCGCAGGTGCACGGAGCACATCTCCCTTCTGCTTCAGAAGCTTTGCATTCCTGCAGGTTTGCATAGGAAGGACTGGGATTTACCAAGGGAAAATCACATCAGGAAAACCTGACCCCTCACCTTGGCGTATCAAAAGGAATTCCACCAGAACACAAACAGTTCAACAACCAAATCTCCACAACAGTCCAAAACAATCTAGATTTTGCATATTTTTCTGTGCCTATTAGCACTAATTGAATTTAGGGATGACTACTTGCAACCAGAGATCATTGTTTTGCAATTCTTTATCATAATAAAAAAAAAAAAATTGAAAGACAGGTTTTTCTTATGATTCCTGGCATTATTCTGTCTTCTTTCAAAGCTGGAAATATTGCCTTCTAAGAGGGGTTGTACTGCATTGGTTTGATGAGCCAGTTATTGAATAGAGCATGGCAAATCTTGCAGCAGAAAATACAGTCAAGAAATATCTCAAAGTGGAGGGTAGCTGCCTGCAGACAACTCAAAAATTATAAACAGTGGATATGCAGCTCATGATTCAGCAATTAAGTGATAACATAGACCATGGTCTAATTGCTCCAAACCACAAATCTTTCTGAAAACATTGCAGTGAAAGAAAAAGTATTTTGTAAAGAAAAAATGCACAGAATAAGCACTTTTTCAGTGAAACTGTCATACTAAACAATTATTTCATTGAGACATTACACAAAGCCATCAATTAGTATTTCACAAGGCATTATGCATAACGTGCACAGTCCTTTAGTTACAAATTTGAGGGGCACTTATTTAATATTGTTCAAAAGGAAATCATGCAATTTATTAAGTAGTAATGATATTCAAGGAAGAGTGGTTTCAGCCTTGGTACTTTGGAAATTGTACTAGATTAATTGACATTTGCAGGGATACTGAATATCCTCAGAATTCAAGTAATTGAAGCCAATTGGAATCTGTCTTAGCCCTATGTAGAAGACTCCCACCAAACTGTTCCACTGCAGTAAAGCCATAAGCAATGCACAATCCACAGCAGCTAAACTTCCTTTAGGTCTTTTTTGCCACCTCTTTATCTTTTCCCTGTAAATCTTTGTGCAATGCTTGCCATCCTTTTCCATGACAAATCTGAAATTTTCTTTTTGAGTGTTTCTCCATTATTCTTGCCTCCTTTCTAAATAAATACAAATGAAGCAGACCATTTTTTAACTAGTAAAGACTGACAAAAGGACCTGTCTTATTTATAAAAAAATAAGGAAAATAAATATTTTATTTTAATTTATTTTGAAGCCTAAAGTTTCAGAAACTATATCTAACTGAACAGTACATGAATCAGGAAAAAAAAGCTTATTAAAGTATATCTATAAGCTTTAAAAGTCAATGAAAACTTATTCAAATATCTTACAAATATATTAGTAAATAAGTGTACAATAACAGTATCTTTTGGAGATTATTTGTGTTCGAAATACTTGTAAGAAGCAAAATGTAGCTTCTATTTTTAAAATGCCAATCAAAACATTCAGGGATTGACATATATCTACAGCAGGAAGATACACTGATCATATATCTACAGCAGGAAGGCAACATCAGATTCCCCGGCTCCTGCTATCTGCAAGCAGAGTTTTTGCTTGATGAAGTATTACTGACCTGCTTGATGAGGGCTGCAATAAAATGACAAGCAGTTTTGGGATTCAGAGCAAACAAATGATAATAAGAGCAAAATCTTTGAAGGTGGTGCAACTGCAATTTAAAATTTCTTTTTTTTTTTTTAATAATGCATGAAGAATACTGATCTGGGATGTAGAAAATTAGAGCAATTTTACCACCAAACTCCTACATGACCTTGAGAAATATATTTAATCTTTCAGCATTTCCTTTTTCCATATATAAAGGGACTGTGGGAAAGGAAGCCAAAGAACAAATTGTCCTCAAGGGATTAACTTTTTACAATGATAGAAGCTACATAGTAGGTTGACATCCATCAAACCTATTTCTTAAAAAAACCCAGAACATCAGAATCCAGACAGATTCAAAATATAGATGAAGAGGAGTTTGTCAGAAGATTGACTCAGATGTGAACTAGTTCAAGTCTAAGATTCTCTTTATCAGTGCAGGAGTCTATAACAAAATTTATATATTGGATTTTCAGCTCCATTCAGGGGAGCTGAGGTCATGTTTTTCTTCTAATTTCAGTTTTAAAGGGTGAAAACAAGAGGGGGGTGGCATTGAAGTATTCCAAAAACACCTTACTAGATATTCCAACAAACAAAAAATATTTCCATGTCAAAATCATGATTCAGTGTAGCAGAGCAAACTGCTCATTCGGTCCCAAATTTATAATTGTTGTTGTTGGACTTGCTCTGTACACTTTACACTTGACTGCAGAGTCTGTTTTCAGGATCTAAATGGGGCAAATATTTACATCTGGTTCTCATGGTTCTCTGGCAGTAGAATGAATAAATATAAGAGGAAACAAAATCAAAGACAGACTGGCCACTATGTAGTCAAAAATATTAATCAAACACTAGCCAATGTGGAGAATTCAAAGGACACAACTGTGTCCTTTAATTCTGCATACTTTTAACCAAGTGTGTTATTGAAGAAAAAAAAAAAGAGGGTTGAAAAAATATATTGTAAAAACCTGTGTGAGATTCTTCAGTGTGTTTGAGACCTAAAGTGAAGTAATAATCTCTGCAGCCAGGAAAGTGCTTCTGATTTTGCAAGCCAAGATTAAAAAATCTGCAATGAAGAAAGATATCCAGCAGCGTTCCAGCTAAGCTGATAAAAGAAGTTCAGGATTGCACAACAACATGAGCTCTGACTCTCTAAGAACAAGCAATGAGTGCAAAGAGTGAAAATGAGCATACTTCACTCCAGCTTGGAGGGTGAAATGGGTTGGAACATTGTAATTTATGTACCTGCTGAGCCCATACCAGCACAGCAATACAAAAAACCAAAATTATCCATTGGCAGTGCACCAACAGCTCAGACTTCCAGGTCACTCCTTTCACTACTCCTGGCAGGGGTTAGATGATTTCAAAAGAGGTGAAGAAATGGATTTGCAACAAAAGCTGTAACCATCAATGTGTTTTGAGGACCTTACTCCTTTTTCTTTCAGTGAAGTCTGTGTTTGTAATTATGATAAGCTATCTAAGTATGCCCTCTTTGGAGAAGAGAATGCAAGGATTTTCAAAAATAATCTCTAAAATCTAGTTATCCAAATATGTACATACAACAGGCAGGGGTTTCTATTGCCTGATACACTGCACAGTCACCTCTGTATATGTAAAACAGGTGTAAAATGCAATCACCATCACACACAATCATCCTCTCAAGGTCCTCACAGGTAGGAGTGACTTAAGGAGGAACATGTCCTCTTCTGGAGTGCTGGTTGACTTTTCAACGCAGATCTCACTAGACTGTTACTGAAGCTTTTGAAAGCATTCCCAAAGTCCCAGGATCATTATGAATAAACCCAAAGACCTTTAAGATTTGAGAGGAGAAGCCAGCTCCTAAGAATGCAGGACTGGAAGGAATACCCCTGGTGCCCAATTGCCATTCCCACTGTGGCAGGTAACCTTGCCAGACAAAGTCTGAAAATGAGAGGGGTTACCAAAGTGATTCCACTTAGTTTCCAGAGAAAACACAAGTCCTTTTCCCAACCTCCTCCAGCCCTCCTTACATCACAGAAACTGTGGTTCTGCAGGTATTCTCACGTAGCCTCCTGTTGTGTAAGGGTGTTCTTCCATATACAGTGCTCCCACAGAGGCAGAAGTCACTGGAAGTACCCATACAGGGCATGTTTTGCCATTGGGCGATACAGCTCCATGGTGTGGATATTATATGCATCTGTATTTGGAGAAAGTTGGTGAAATGAAATACATGGAGTGCTGAGGTTCCATGGATCACTTCCTTCAGGTACTTGGTGGCAGTTTTAGCAATCCACCATACAGATTCATTCAGTTCCTGGTGGATTATGCAAACCAGCCTTGTTTTGTTAAACAGCAAGCTTTCTCCTCTTGCTGCCTCCCAAGGAGCTCTCAGCCAGTTTCTCCAGAGCATGCCAGTTCCTGGGAAGGGTACCTGGGAATATTACCCCTCCAGTCCTCTGCAGCTGGAAGTGAGCAGCCACTGTGGGCCTGGTGGGCACTGATGGTACTTTGGCCCTTGCAGCTGGATAAAACTTTCAGAGAGCCCTGATCTTACCACACTTCACCTTAGAATCACCTAAGAAGGCTTTTTATGATGTCTAATTATGGGGTTTATTTTTTTTTTCTTTTCTTGTCAAAGTTAGTTATTCCTCTTGCTGATGGTGGAAAAGCAGCGCCATGGGCTTGCAGATAGAAAAAGTGAGTTAGTCCTTGTTGACCTCCTGTGGCTATTGAACATCTCATGTCTTTCAGCAGCTGGAATTGTTTCTGCTCTTTTTATCAAATATTCAAATGCTACCAAAAACATATGTGCAACATTTGATGCCTTTCTCTATTAGTGAATTGAAGTAGGAATGCCCAATAAAACTTGAGTATTGATAAAGTTAGGGAGACACGGTGATTTTAGCAGCTCATTGATATTTTAAATGACAGATCAAAACAGAAAGAACGGGTGAAATGTGATAATTCATGATCATAAAGTCAGTGGGATACCATGCTGAAGTTCGTGATTTCAATGAATTTTCATTTTTGAAGAATCGAGCCAATGAAGTGGATAATTAGCCAGAATACCCAGAAGAAGCTACAGAGGAAATACAACCCAACACCAAAACACAAATATCCTAATCATAATTTAACCATGTAACTAGTGCTGGCAACATTTTTATACCTCACATTTTTATAAGCCCTGTGGAAAGGTCACTTACACAACCTGGTGGTAGCAAGGACCAGGATAGCAAGTACAAGGTTTGGATCAGCCAGGAGGAAAGAAAGCAGGCATTGGGAAGCAGCAATATGTATGTCTGTCAGAGACATCTTCCCCCCACTTCTGGCCTAGACTCTGCTTAGGCTGCAGCCTTCCAGGAAGCTAAAATCTCTTTGGTCTGAGTCCCCTTTTCCCAGCATATATGGAATTTATCCTTCAGCTCTGCTCATTCCTGGCCCTGCAGCATCACTTGGAGCCTTTGCTGGGCTGAGCACATGGCACAGCTGTGAGCTGAGGAGCCAAAGCAAAACTGCAGAGCACTTGGCTCTGGGCTCCTCTAAACAGCACGTGCTGGTCAGGCAAGAGGAGATTTTTCTCTGCTTACTTACATTTTAATCTGATGTAAAGATTTTCATCTATGTAAAAATATGCTTTGAAGTTCCATATCAATCAGTAGCAAGTATGGCACATTTAGTAGTTATGACTTTTGTTACAGTGAAGAAAATCCAAGAGGTCATTTAGCAGCCCAGTAGAGATGGCTATGCAGAATTCCAGCTCTGCTTCTGAAAATCAGACTGTAAAATGGAAAATTGATTAAAAATGTAAGACATACTGCTCTGGCTATTGAAAGTAATATAAAAAAGCTGCAGCACATCTGTTTATAACAGTTTCTGTATCACAGGGGGTCCCTCTAATGGTTTATATTTGTGGTGTTGGTCAATAGGTTTAAAATATGTATTTTTTTACTCTGTAAGAGGAGAACATTTTCATCTTGTGCTATTTTTATTGCACTAACTGACCACTGGGTGTTTAAAACCCCTTGTACCAAGACGTGATAGAGCACATCAGTGATCACGGACCCATCCAGCCGGAGTAAGAACAAAGACAGTTTAGAACTTGCCCTTCTTTCCCTGGGGGTGATGCAAGCCCTGACTCCTCTGGCATTAAATCCCTGCAAGATCTGAGTGCCCCCTCATCTTCTCAAGAAGAATTCACATGGTTTCATTGAAGGGAAACATCTTACAAGGATTCACTAAAATGGTGGGTACAAAGACAGATTGAGATGTCTTGTGAGTACAGCCAGGAACCACTTTCACAAAGTCACAGTCAACAGAGAGTTCATCTTCTCCTCAGGGGGTTTCATGCCCTCCGTTAAAAGAGGATGACATACACACTTGATTTATGATCTGACATTCCCAGAGGGACAGAAACCTCCCTGGATGTGAGAGTGAGACACAGCAGCTGGAAATGGAGTGTGGGAGAAGCATTGTTGTGGGTCTTTCTTCCACTGGCAGCAGACCCTGCGCTCCCACCCACTGCTGAAGTCTTGGGGGAGTCACATGGGGCTCAGCTGTACATAACAAAACCAGCAAATTTCGGGAGCCCAAGGAAGGAACAGAAAGTAAAATTAAAGGCCAGGGACCCCTGAGACAATAACAAAAGTGTAAAGCAATTATTTTGTGAAAAAATTACAAGCAATAAGCTTGTGCCTCTTGAACAGTGTTACTGATCTTTATAGGAAGCATGCCAAATTTTATGGGATGCCTGTTTCTGAGGGATATGTGGTGGGCAAGGGGAGAGTTATATATGCACAGCCATACATCCTAAAAAATAACCATGCCAAATTTCATACTGGATTTGCTTTCCCGAGTCTATTTCTGATTTTTTTTTCTATCATCAGGTTTAGGCTTAGTAAATCCAGGCATAATACCAGTGTGTTGGCCTGAAATTGTTTTGAGTCTCTTATCTCTGCTTCATTTTCTACTTTCTTTTTCACCTGATGTACTTTTAGATACCTTGGATTTAGAAACATCCAAAAAGCTGTTGTCTTCTTCCCTCAGGTGAGACAGATCAGCCAAGTATTTTAGTGTAGTTATTATAAATATGTCTATACTGCCAGAGGAAAACACTAACAATTAGAGAGAAAGTAACTTACATTTCAAGAGCAGTAAAAGTTTTACCCTTTTAATTCTCCATTCTTTTATTACTCTTTAAATGTCACAGGCTGAAATCACCAGAGCAGTATCAATTTATCAGATGAAGATATAAGTCTCTGAATTCAATTACTAATAGGCCTTCTCTGTGCAATCTTGAACATATATATAAACACATTTTTTTATAGAGTGATTTATCAGAGAAATAGTTACATAATGGAGTTCTTGAAGAAAATGGTTGCCCTCACCCAAACTGCAAATAAATTTGTTTTTTAGCCCTGCTTTTGAAATAATTTGGATCCCTTGGGGTTCCATGGCATGGGTTTTCCTTTTAGCTTTGTTACAGTGAAAGCACACACTCTGCCAAGCCAAAATACTTTAAAACTACCCTGATCCTTTAAATTTATTACCGGTTACTAACAGCTTCCCATGTTTCACTTACATATTTCAAGTTAGAACCAAGTATGCAATATGGAACAGGTCATATTTTTTAGCTTTTTTCTTTCCTAGATTTATAGTGTGAACTCCTGCATTAAAATAATTTATGATGGATAATAGAACCTTAAAGCATATGGCAAAATTAAGTCTCAAGAATGGCCACATGAGTAATTCTATAATAAAAAGATGAGGCTGTCTCCATAGTACTGATTTTTTAGAATCTGCTCTGTCAGCTCACTTATTTATACCAGATAGTAAATTTCATCTTTGCACATGCTTTCTTTTCTCAGCTTTTTATTTTAGTTATTTTACATCTTAAATATTAACTTGCATTGCTACTTTGTTAAATATATTTTCTGACACTCAAAAAGCTGTGGATTAAGCATTGCTATATACACAGCATAATAAAGTATTTTTAGGATACTTGAATAAAATCACCTTATAAATACAGTAAAAAGCTTTACATCATCAACAATATTACTATTGTTAGAGAAAGAGCTTGGGTTTCAAGGTTTCAAAAGACTTCTCTTATTGAGTAACTTTCACCCACTGTGTTCTTTTACAGTACACTCAAGAGTTTTGATCATATACCATCCTTTAGACGCCCTGAAGAAAATCATTTCATCAGGAAGCGAGACAGCATTATTTGAACACCAATAACACTGTGAATCATATGTTGGAAGGATATTTTGCCATCACTTGTGATGATGGATACTGCAAACAACTGTGATATTTAGTGAGACTCCAGAAAAATTCAAGGATACCCAGGGGCAAAATAGCCCCTTAAAACCACTATGGATTATAACTCATTGCAGTCCCATGAGGGACCCAAGCTGGAGAAATCAGTACTTGAAGGGCTGCACCTCATGGAAGAGTGGCCCATTTCAAGGAGTTTGTGGAGAACTGCTGCCTGTGAGATGTACTCACATTAGAGAAGTTTGTGGAGAACTGTCTTCTCTGGGGCAAACCCACCCTGGAGCTGGGGAAGGAGGGCTCCCCCTGAGCTGCAGCAGAAACAACCTGCGGTGAACTGACTTTAACCCACATTCCCTGTTCTCCTGCACTGCTGGGGGACAAGGCAGAGCTGGAAAGGAGGGAGGGGTGGGGTGAGGTGTTTTAAGGTCTTATTTTACTTCTTATTGTCCTGCTCTGATTTTGTTAGCAATAAATTCAATTACTATGTCTAATCTGAGTTTGGTTTGCCTGTGATAGGGAATGATGAGTGATCGCTCTCTATCCTTATTTCAACTCAGGGACCTTTCACTATAATTTCTCTATCCTGTCCAACTGCAGAAGAGAGTGACAGAGAGGCTTTGGTGGGTGCCTGGCATCCAGCCAGGTTCAATCCACTACAAGCTCTTAGGAAGAGAAGTGGTCAGAGACATGGAATTAAAAGCTAAAATATTGTGCCTATTTCTAAAAATGCATGGATTTTTCTTTAAAAATTAATGTTATAATATAGTACAAAAGCCAAGGATTTGGAAAAAGCAGAGAAAATTACATTTAGAAAGTGATGGGGCAAATGTTAGATTTCTTGAAATAGAAAAGGAATTCATTTTCCATGAGACACAAATTGAGCATGTCTCATTACTTTCTCCACATACCTCTCTTTAAGGCGTATTTTAAAACCAATACTCTGCAATATATAAGGTATAGTGTATTGGCATAACAAGAAGGAAAGAGTCTGAAAACATGAACAAAGAGGATTGGTATGTTTCTGTCCTCTTTCAGAAGTAGATCGGTATCTTTTAAAATCAGAGGAAGATTCAGTATGAAAATGTGCCCTTCCAACTTCTCTTAACATCACAGCATTACATTTCAGAATCTGATGGAATTCCATGGAACTATTAAGTGAAGAAGGTGTTATTCAACAGGAGTCAGGGTGGCAGACTGTGCTCCTCTTCAATTAGGCTAAACAAAGTTCCTGTCTGATCCTGAAACATAGATTTACCCTTAGAAAGTTAAATTAATCATCCTTTATTCATACATCTCTATAAAGATAGTTTTAATTAGCACATTTCCCCTTGGCTCTTCTCTTCTTTTTAACTTCTCACCATGGTCTTGACGGAACAATTGGTCTTTATTAATGTGTGACAGCTTAGAGCTGCAGCGAGCTGTTTGCCAGATGTTTGAACTCTGCTGAACTGCTGTTCACTTGTCAGGCTAGCAATGAGGAGTGAACAAATATCGCGCTATTCAGCCTCCCTCCTGAGCTGCTGGAGAATTTCAAACAATTTCAAGGGCCAGAGCCAAAGGATCTGCTGAGAAAGAATAAGGTATGTCCCTAAAGAGATCAGTGAGCCATGGCTTTTCTAGAAAAGCAACTTTGTTTTTTATTATCTGCTGTGCATGTGAGTCAGGGGCTGAAACATCAGAGGGAGCCACGCTACAGGGAGCGAGGGGCTTCAGAACGGCACAGCTTCCACAGATCCTAAGGTCCTTCATGGGCTATTAAGTAGAGGAGTGAATAGAAGAAAGGGACTACTGTAAAGGTTCTCCAAACAGCACATTTGACTCTGAAGATGATCCTATCTGTGAGAAGAAAAGGAAGCAAGGTCTTTTGTGAAGCATTTTTATTTTAATCACCTGCTTACAATAAAGAGAAAGAACATAAGTTTTGTTTCTCCTTTTTGTTGGAACTCCTTCTTCAGATTTATGTAGAAAGTGCACAGGGGTGAATTAAGCACAAAAGTAGGCCCCCCATGAATGTGTCCCACCAGTTCTGCTGATAAAATATACATATTGTATGTGACCATCTTTTCAGAGCCACACTCACTGCGAAGCGGAACCGTGTCCCACCAGGATGTGTCCAAAATCCCAGTCCAGGTCAGCCTCTCTGACACCAGTTGACTGCCACCTCCTAGCTAAAAGCACATCTGCTTGTCTCCATTAGGACATTCAAAATCACCTCTTTGAGTGCAGTATCTGTAAAACCTGGATGGATTCTTTATATACAGAAATGTGGTTTGGGTAGTCCCAGTACCCACTTTTTATTGCAAAAAAATAAAATACTGTTTGTTCTGTGACCTTAAAAACCTCAAGACTGTTAAGTAGACTGAAATCACAGCAGTTCAGTGTCATCATTTTGTACCAAATGTACCACATTACATTGTTTACCCTGCACCGAAGGACTCTTGAGCAGGATTATATGATGGTTGTTGGACAGAATGCTTTTGGAAACAGAATGGACCTCTCATGAAGCTATGATTTTCATTGGTATTCAAATGTTCTTTAGTATTCAGCACTGATATAAACCCAAAGCCAATAAAATGTATTAATTATCTTTGCTAGACTTTTTTTTTCTCATTTTAGTTATGGCTTCACTATAGGTTCCATATAAGAGAAAGAAGATGGACTACAAAGTAGCAAGTACCTTTTTTGCATAAATAATAAAAGAAAAAAAGAAAAGAGAGAATTAAAAAAAATCCCCCCTGCAAAAAAAAAAACCCAACACAACACCCAAAAAA
>VXBB01025233.1:843038-928385 GCA_013399915.1 Illadopsis cleaveri | reverse complement strand
CAAAAAAAAAAAAAAAAAAAAAGGAAAATCATGTCTAGCAATCTTGTTCTTATTCAAGGCCCTTCCCCCTTCAAACCTAGTTTAAAGCCCTCTCAATCAGCCCTGCCAACTCATGGACTAGAATATTTTTCCCTCTTTTAGAGGGAAAGCAAGCCCCTTCTGTGTCCAGAAGGTCTGATGCCATATGAAATGCCCTGTATTTGAAACGGTCAAGATTACACTGACAGCACCAGTCTCTAGGACACCTGTTGATCATGTGGGTTCTCCTGTTCCTTTTAGCATTTTTATCCTCCTGCTACCTAAGGGATTGAGGAAAACACCACCTCTGCTCCCATCCCTTCAAGCAGTCATGCCAGCGTAATTTTTGATTGCCCAAGGCCTCCTCAACTTCATCACTATGGACCTGGAAAACCAGAATTGGGTATTAATTAGAGAGCCAAATCTGTCCAGAGAGTCTTCTAGTAAAATCTCATACCTGGGGCCCAGAGAGGCAGCAGAAAATCCAAAAATGAAAAATGCAAATAGCCAGGAAATACTTCTACCTTGCAATACATTAAAAAAACCCATACATTTTTTGAGTCCAGCAGATATTCCAGTGTCAGTCTCTAAGCCAAAGTTTTTGAGCTCTCATTCTTCAGAATTTATAAACAGACTGCTAAAGCTGTCCACAGTTGTTTTTATGTGTCACTAATGATGATAAATTGTTTTCACATTTTTCTAAAGAGCTTCTATCCTGTTTAACAGTGCATAAAATTCCATCCAGTTATACCAGATATGATTGAAGGATTTTGACAGTTTCCTCATAAAATAGACTACTACTATGAGTTCACTAATCCCATAAACTCTTGATTTTCATAATTTCCCCTGTGATAACAAGAAAAATTGCAAATGAATCTGCAGTTTCTCCCATCTTTTGTCATTATAACCAGCTCAATAAATTTGAATTCTCTTTTCCCTTGTTCTCTCTGAGCTAAAATATTATTTTCTTATTTTATCTACAGGCCTTCTTGAAATCAGCACTAACACCTATGAGGTGTTAAGGGATGTGTAATAGTCTCTCTGTGCTGATTGACTTGCTTCAAGTTCTTTCAGGATATTATTTCAGGAAAATAGTCTTTCATCTTTCTTAAATTTGAGAAGATTGGTTCTCTAAAATCTCGGTTTTTTACATATTTAATTAGTCAAAAGCTGGTTAACAACTGAACTGTATATGGCAGGGACAAGGTATATCAAGGCAAATAATTCAGCAGACAGTATTTTCTTGTAAGTTTTCATCCATTTTTATTATGTGTTCTTTGGCACTTAGATTGGGCTACAATACATAGAACCTTGTTATCTGTGCTGCAATTGAGGGTCCCCTTAGACATCCAGAGCAAATCAGAGGAAACTGTACATGGTAAATGAAGTNTTGGATAGAGCTTAAAGGCGTTCAGAAACATCGTATCCAGGGCTTCATTAGATAGGGAAGAAGTACTAATACCCTTAATACCCTTACACTGTAGCAGTTCTAAAAAATAGTGCAGCCAACCCACCCTGTGTCTTTCAAAATTATACCTGCTGTTTCTGATAGCATTATGGGTACAATTAAGTGGTTGGGGCTTTTCCTCTTATATCTGGGATAACCAGGATCTAATATTTCATCTGTATTTTGAAAATTCAGATATCTGAGAGATTACAGCATCTCTCCTGCCCTGGAATATAATGACAATAAATCAATCCTTTGCTGACAATTCCTGCAAAATTAACCTTAACACATGCCACTGACTGCCATTTCGAGTACTATTTTTCCTCCTTTTTCTTGTGTTCAAAAACCTCCCCTGAAACTGTCCTTTTCATGGTTTTAAACTTTAGTGATAAAGTCATGTAATCTTTTGCACCATGTGGAATAGAAAATGACATTTTCCTCTAACTTTCAACCTTTGGACAACATAAAAATAAAATTAATAAACATGTATTTATACGTGTTCACTTTATTCTCTCCAGTACTTGAGAGAGTTCTTCATGGCTACTGGTGTGTGTACAAAACTTAAATTTCTAATTTTATATGTCATTTGTTATCTTTCTCATTTTTCTTTCCCTCAGTTGTCTTACGGCACAATCTATATTACCCCTTCATTTTAAAACTCCATAAAACACTTCTGCCACAACCTGAACTGACCAAGGAAAGAAAGATGATTACCTGTCAGCAATTACAGTCTGACTCGGATGTTTGCTCTCCACTGTGCTGCTATAACCCAAGATAATGTGAAGCTGCTTGTATGATTAAGCAATCAAGTACAGTAAGAATCTCATATTTCAGCACAGCCACTGGAGTAAGGGAATATGCAAGGAAATTTTCTAATCAATGCACCTCTAAGTTTCATCCAAAACAGACCAAGTAAAATATAGTCAACCTATAATTAGGACTAATGCAAATAATGCCATCTTATAATTTTTTTCTCCCAAAATGTTTGTTCTTATATGGAACAGCCATTAATCCTATCATGTTATGTACTACCTGTTGCATCTCCCTGTGGTGAGAGTAATGCTCTCTCCAGCTACTTCAGCCAGAGGGAAAGTCTTGCTAAAGTGTACAACCATTTAGCAAGAGGTAATTTAAGAACTATAGGCATGGAAAAACAAGCATGGATTTAATTAGGATTAGGTGAAGAAAGGAAAAGTAATAGTGTAAGTGGGATTGCTAGACTGAGAGGAGGACTGGTGCTGCTAGACAAAGAAGAAGAAAACCAACTTGGTGATGGGCAAGGGTGAATTTTTCTTTAATCAGATCTTGGGACATAACCATTTTGAAGAATTTCTATCTAAATAGGAACAACATCACAGTCAGAGACTGAGAGGAGAGGCACTGCAGGAGCAAAGCACTAGCTGCAAACCTTAGTATTTGATGCCAAAGGAACAATTTTAAGAAACAGTTATTGAGTTTTACAAAATTGTCAGTAGCTTTCAGAATCTAGACTAGAAAACCAGGATATTTACATACCTTGTGTATGTCTTTCGGAAAGCCAGTATTGAGAGGTGAAAGGTGCAGACCAGAAGGGAAATGAACCACACCAGTTTAGTTATTTGACATGTAAGCTAAAGACAAAATTTAAAATCTCCATGATGAAAATTTCAGCAAAAAGTGGTGAAAGGCAAATCAAATAAGAGAATCTATTTGGACTTCACTTTAGGCTTTGACAAAGTCTTTTGTTAGACATGGAGTTATTTGGACATAGAAATCAACAAGTACATAAATACAGAACACAAAATCAGAACAGATGCCTTCTGCCATGAAAATATGAAGCAAAATAATTTAAGGATAAAAGGTAAAGTTCCAACATAAAAGAGAGAATTATTGGACTTATAATAAATCTGCTCAGATTTTCAACCCTTAGATATCTGAGATGTAAAACTAAAAAGCTGAATACTGACAACACAAGAATGCATTTTCTATAATCTGATTTTAATAAAGAACTAGCAAAACCCAGAAGAATTTCAGAACCATACTTAAGGAAAGTATAATCTTATAAAAACTTAGTTAAACTCTCTGTAACATGAAAAGTGAATGTCGGAAAATGGAAAAAGAAACATGTCAGAAAGAATTGTCAGAATTAATCTCATATTTTAACAATTTCTGCTTTACTTAAAATTATTCGGGGAAAAAAAAAGCAAATTGCTGAAGAGAGATCAGTGGAAGTCTCCGCTGAATGTGTCAGCTGTTTAAAAAGGTCGTGAAAATAAACCCACAAAGATTATGATTGAAAATAAAGCTGCAGTGACTTCACAATGCAGATCAATGGTGTTACTTCACCTTTGTACAGCTGCCTCCAGTCTGATCATTCCATCTGCAGCAAAGAGACAGAAACAGATGCATCCTAAAAACAGGATAAGGTAGGTCACTGAAAAGGTCTTGAGCGGAAAAAGGTTAGGTTTATTGGAGGATTCACATTAGAGTATGTGTGGAAGAGAGCTGTTCTCAGTGCTCTCAGGATCCAATACACCTTGTGCCAGCCATTCAAAGCAGTTTGCCAGTTCTGAGAATAAATATACTGTTTAGCCATTACTACAGCATTTTTCCATCTTTCAGCTGTTTCACCTCATACTGCTTGAGATGTCTCATGTGGAATTTATCATGATCTCTTTGGCTGTTTGGGACACTACTGCCTATGCATTTGCTTTAACAACAGATAGAAAGAAAACCCAACAGAAGTAAATCATAATTTTTTTCTCAGTCACTCTTGAAAACTCAGTAGTTTTCATTTTAGCCTAGACTTCCTGCCAGTCTTAATGGTCGCACTCTGGCACCAAGGGAAGAGCAGATCTGGCAGAGTGAGAAGCTGCAGGAGCCAGTTTACCAGCAGGGCAGAGAATTTGCTGTGGTTCTAATTGAAAAAAACATCCTCATTTGGGCTTTTGCCTTCCCTATCACTCTCTCTTTTTCTGCTGGCTTCCTGTTAAATTCTATTGTGTTTTGCCAATGCAGTCATCATATTCTCTAGATATTTGATTTACATAATTGAAGCAGTCCAGCTTATTTTAGAAAAATTACAACTTTGTGGGGAAAAAATAACTTATACAGTAATTATAGCAAAAATGTTCTGCTTTGTGTCAGACACAATGAAATTAGTGGGTTTAAAAATTAAGAACAAGGTCCTTTCAGCACTCTGTGTCATTTTTAAAAGGAGAATGAATACTCTTAAGAAGCAGCTTTGCATGTTAATCTCAGTGGCTGGGAACGTTTCTTCTTAAGATATATGATGTTTGAAGCTATTAAAAGAAATATTGAAGGAAGAGGATTAATTTTTTTGCAGTAAAATTTTCCTGTCATTCTGTAAGGTAAGTCTCCAGTGTATGTGTTTCCATTAAAGAAGATGGTTGTATAAAAAGTTACCTGTTATGCAAGAAGAAATATTGAGTCCTTGTTGATACCATCCAGGATTTATCCAAGATATTGTCAGTCAAGAAAGCAAGATTCTGAGTGGTTTGGTTCCCATTAATGAACAGTTCCTTTGGGCATAGGGTCCATTTCCAAAACCAAAGGCACAATACTGACCATAAAATATATATCATAGAATTCAGAAACCCCTGTCTAAACGTAAGATGTCTAAATGTAAAGATAAGATGGTGTGGCAATACAAGCTAAAGATCATGTGTATCATAAACAGGACTAATGTGTGCTGACAGAAAGAGAGCAACGGAGTAGTAGCAATTAGGATTTGGCTAAACTAAATACTTGATGATTTTAAGGCATTCTCTCTTTCCTTTGATAATGAAGACCGGTTCTCTAATTGCAGTTATCCATTGCATGCAAAGTTTTTCTCCCACTGCTGCACTTTCCTTCCTAAAACAACCTGGATTCAGGTCATCCTTTTCAGGAGAAATAGATGTCATCATACACTGCTCTTCAGAGACTCCAGATCATTCTCAGCTAAGATTGACAATTAATTCCACATTTGTGGAACCCTCTTAAAGAACAACTTATACACCAGGAGCACTTGAAGGTCTCAGCTGAATAGGCAATTAGAAAGTTTTGCTAATCAGCACTCCTTATAAGATCATCTCAAAGATAAGCTGAAATGTTGAAAGGTCAGTTCATGTCAGAGATGAATCTACTGATTCACATTATGTTCAAATCCCTTCCCACAGCAGAACTACAATCCAGTTAGTGGCATTGAGCAGCACTGTGTATTTTACTAGCATAATGCTCATCAGCCACCACTTCCAGCGAAAAAGCTAATGCTGTTCACCTCTGAAAATTAATTATTTCCTTGTAAAACCTGCTAGAAAAAAAAAAATCTTACAAATTGTCTTTATTTTAATAAATCAGAAAACCTAAAACTAAAGTCAAATCTAATTTCAAGCACATTCATTTCTGTATGTCTATATTTACTTCTCTTATAACTCCTTGTAGCTTTTGGAAAAGTTATGTACCTTCTGTAGTATTTTTTTTCCTTTTTAACAACAGAGGAGGCTTTTTTTAGAGGTGCAGAAATACCTCCTTGCTGAATAGCAACCTTTTCATTCAGCAGCTTCTAGAGGTAGTTTCAAGTCCAATCCAGACCACACAAATGGATGTCAGGGATATCAGCCATCTAAATTTATGTAACATAGCCAGCTTTATATTCGCTGTTTTGCTCCTCTTAATCAGTACCCATTCTGAAGCCCATAGGGGACAATCTGTGGAGGCAAGTTATGCTCGAAATCAGGATCTAAAATAACAGTCCAGTTGTTTTCTTTCTTTTAATTCAATCTATGATTTCACTTTTCTCCCATTCAATTATTTTTATGATGAATAATGCAATGTCCGCACTTTAATGGTATCATTACCTAATTAGCTTATTGGTCAAAGAAAGATGCTATTTTTTAATTAATCAGGAAAAGAACACATATCTGTGTGAAATGGAGGGCCAAAGGTGTTCTATTTAGAGTGGTTAATCAGACATTTATCGACCTTCTAGGTACTACTGCATAATGTACAAGCTGTAAAATGCACTCTGTTCCAACACACTAATGCAATCACAAACTTCAAATCAAATTGAACAAATTTGCTTCAAATAAAACCAAAGCAGCTCTGTCCACACATTTATAGGCTTACAATATCCTGCAAGTTTTGATACACCTCTGGAAAAGAAATACGGCTTACTTAGAAAATAGCTGTATAAAATGAAAAAGATGAAGTGAGAAAAAACAAAAACAAACTGAAACAAACAAACAAAACACTCCAAAAATGCTCTGTCTTCACCTCCCTGCAGCTAGGCAAACACATCAAAACAAAAGACACTTCCTTGGGAATTGATTGACTTTGTGTTACCGCCTATACACATAATTTGAGATTATTTTATCTAACACACAGCTGAAATATAGTAGTTTCTTTAAATAGGTTTTAAAAAACCCTCAAACACAACTAAGGTATTTTAAAAACTCACCTGTAAAACTTCAGAAAAATAGCCTAAAACTTCGCTGAAATTTCAATGCCACAGAGCAGAAATAACAGGGCAGAAAATAGATCAGAGTTAAAAAGTAAACAGAGATTGGATGAAGACCTTAGAATATTTACAATCAGTATGAATAGAATCTATCCAGTTATTGGCCCCATTTGAAATTGATCATTAGCAATTACAGACAAAACAATAACCAGCACTCCTTAGCTAATGTCTAGCTTAAGCCATCAGGAGGAAATGAATAGCAGATAGTCTGACCCCAGCTATCTCACAATCTTGTCCTAGCTTGCCCTGCTGAGCACTGACTACATAATTTAGGCAAATATTTGATCTTGGAAATTGGTTTTCTCAAGTTTCCATATGCAGTCCACCGAATATACTTATAATGAATCCACTAAACTCTTGTTCTTCCACAGCAGGGAAATGTTTGCTTTATATACAGGTGTTCTTTTCCCTTCTAATTCAATCAGCAAAATACAAAGCCAGCATGCATTATATATCAGCTTCTGTTATTAGGAGTTAGCGAGAGGTTATTCAACCCTATTTGGCAAAAATTAATTTCATACAAGCGTTGTGTACAGTGCACAGACATCTAAAGTCAGTCTTAAAGCATTTGATGTAAGTGGGTACAACCTGGTAACATATGGTTTAAGGCCTTTTTACATAACTTCCTTCTTGCTGATGCATTTTGAAAATAGCTCAAGGGGGGCAATCTGGCTTAGCTAGGAAGTAAGTGCTGCAGTTTGATACAAATCCACATGTTTACCCCGTGAGCACTAAGCACTTTGATTTCCTGTCTAGCTAGTGTTGATTAGTGTTGCAAAGTGAATACAATAATAACTCCACATTGCAGAAAAACCTTCCAACCTAAAAGGGTTATTTATCCATATCCACTCTTTGTGCATGTTGATGTCTCTCCACATCCCCCCCACTTGCTCTATTTTACTCATGTGACTTTATCATCAGTAGCTCTGGGGGCAGATGACCTTTAAAGGCATGAGGATTCCAGTGTGCAATTTGTCACCTAGCTGGCATCAAAAGACAGGGACACGAGGAATGACTGCATCGAATTCTTCTACCTCTAGAACATACAACAAGCTGTGTCTGTAGTTACTTGAGCCAGATTAGTTACACAGATTCACTTCTATAACGTGTAAATTACAAATGATATTCCAATAACTTTGAATATTTTTATATGCTTTCTACCAATCTCCCATAATTTAGATTAATGGGGGTTTTTTTACTCTTGAATTTTGTTTGCAGACTTAGTGAACAACTTCTGTTAAATTTGAAAATTACTAGATTTTTGTCTGAATGAAACTGTTAGGGAGGAGCAAACCTCTTTGGATTTGTTTTTAGTGACACGCATCTTGGTATTAGATCACAGAACTTGTCAGAATGCAAATCCATTGCCTCATCCAGAGAAGAAACCAGATAGGAGTGTAGAACTGTGATGTGGCATCACCCTGGTCAAGGACCTTTGTGCTGTCTTGGACATCTTTCTCCATCTCCCTCTGATTGCAGACTAGTAAAACACACCAGGTCTCACCTTTCTTCTCCAAGCTCAACAACTCCCTTTGAAATAACCTGGCCTTTCAAAGGAAGGTGACTGTGCACCTTCTTCACAGTTTCATTGCAATTCAAAGAAGCTTTGAATCTTTAGATGTCAGAATAAGAAAAATCCGAGCAGCATTTTTCCACCCAATTCTGAATGCTTTGAAATCAGCAGCTTGGGCATAAGCCAGTAGCACCTTTCAGTGTAGCACACCATCTTTATTGACCTTTGTTGAAACCAGTAAAAATAAAGATTGCATTTTATTTCATTGTAGCTCTTATTGAAAGTATGATGTGTTCCCTGATGTGTTTCATACTGTAACGGTGATGGGAATGAATGTATGTTCCCTTTAACAAATCCATAACTGCAGAGTGCGTTGCAGGTTTCAGATACATTTTATACGCAGCAGCAGTCTCACAAAGCCAAACATGAAGTCAGAAATGGTTGTACAGGGCCTGTACAGCAGTAACTTGGGCCAGAGTTAATGTGCAGGGTTACTGCATTTTTCCATGTGTTTGCTAGACGTCTATTCCCCTTCAGTTTTGTGTGCAAGATTGGGGGTATATTACAGGGGTTTTCAGGACTGTAATGCAATTTTTATTGCACTATCACTTATAGTAGGATTCATTACCAAAATATTACCCTGTTTGGAATTTTCTTACAATGCTAGGATTTCTTCTTAGTCACAAATCCACATGGTTCTCATATTCTCTTCCAGTATAATTCTTTAAATGTGATATTTCTCATGTTTTTGGGGTTTTTTTAATTAATCTTATAGGACATCCAAACTTGCATATACATAAGATATGTATATGATAAAAATTATAAAAATTGAGCTTTCCTCAGTAAGGTGACTCCTGGAGAAATATCTTTATTAATTATTTCACGTAAGTTACCTCCCAGGAGATTCAGAATGTCTAGAACTTTATAGGAAATCAATCATTGCAATATAGATTTCTATCATCTACACTCGTACTTTCTGGAAAACAAACTGTAATCAAGTTTCTATCTGTTCCTCAATTTCTGCAGGGTTAAACTAAAAATGAGTATGTGTATCTTCTTCAAAGAGACTTGAAGAGCTAACAGCTGCAGACAGAGGAGTGAGCAAGAGATTTCAGAAGTGCCATAGACAAACAAGCTGTCACCAATAATTACTAAGTCCTAATACAAGTACACACCCGTGTGTCAAGTGCCTTTGGAAACCTTTCTACAGAGCAAACTGTAAATAGGCAATAACCTGAAGTTAGTCACTATACAAAGACTGAAATCATCCTGTCCTTCCATAAGTCATAACTTTCCCTTGGAAAATTTTGCTGGAATACCACTTTGAAAGGTAACAAGATTTCAACCTTCATCCACATTTTAAAAACCTCTTTACACTAATTTCAGTTAGTCTTTCATAAAATAAAGGTGTGTTTCCAGCATCAAGAAAATTATCTTGATTTAAAAACTTATTTGAGATAAAGCAGAGGTACCTTTATCAGGTTTTAGCAGCTACATCAATGTAAATAAACTACCGTACCTTTCTTCTTGGATTTTACAGAGACTCATTATTTTGATGCAAAAACACATATAAAAATTTGATGCAAAGATAAGTTTTTACTTTTCTCTGGCAGAGATAAAGCATTAACTAGTGGCAGTTGATGTTATTAGGCCATCATGAAAATCATTTCACATCTCTGATGGATGGTCTATCTCTCCACAAATTACAGATGTGTAGACTTGTTGATGTGAGTAAATTACTAATTTTCCAAACTGTTTCTAATGGATATAAACTCACTTTCTTAGGAACTGAAGAGTTCTCTAATGGCATGTTGCCACATCACAAAAAAGTTTTCCCAAGTTCTTTCCTTCTCATTTCAAATGAAAATATCTATTGAAAGAACTGGTGAAAAAAAAAACCTCATTAGAGGAAAAAATAGTGTACGCAGTTGGCTAATAAAGTACAGAAGAGCTGCAGCTTGACATTTAGATATCATTAAGTATCAAAGATAACACACAAATTATCTGGGCTCAAATCCAGCTTATGTGTATAATGGCAATATAATCAGAGGACATGCTACTCAATGAACTGTGCTGTCTAATGTAATTCAGTTCTGTTTCTCAGTCTTACCTTACAGTATCCATCACTTTTATCGCTAGTGTTACCCGCTATCATGGGTTTTCTTTAAACTATAAAACATCACAACTGAATTATCTTATTACACCAGCCCCTGATGTTGATATATTGTTTGCAATGGTAACTTCATATAAATTATTGCTTTTGTTTTCTGGCCAGTGGAATTACCACTAGTCACTAGAATTTAGCTCATGATAATTAAAAAAATAAATAAATTTTAAAGGGAATAAAATACCCAAACCTTCTTCCATAAATGTATAATTTTATAAAAGATACAAATTCCAGATAAATATTTTTCAAGCTGGCCATATATTGAAGGATGAAGTGACTCATTAACAGACAAAATGGGAATGATAAGACATTAGATAGGTTAGATTCTTCTCCATAAAATCCCAAAAGGAATAATACAAATACATATTCTCTCACATAAGAACATCCTAAAAGAAAGCGCTATATATGAGGAGCTATATAAAAGTAGCTAACTGCAGACCCCAAGAGGATAGCAGCCCAGCCCTAACCACCCAGTCAGGGTGTGGGAACTAAGCCCATAAATGTTCAATGTCCCCCAGTGGTCGATATTTTTTCAGGAAAACATCAAACAAAAACCAGAAGTACAGAACAATCAAAGTGATGTTGTTACTGGCCCTTTTAAAAGGGGGTGCCTATTACAAGGAAATGCCCAACTGCAGAACCAAGTCTAACACTCTGCATCATCCAACCCTCAGTTTACTGTCCTGCCAGAGCCCTGCTGCTCAGCCACAGGGCTGCTCCACAGATACTCTCCAGCTGAGAGATTATTGGGTTTTCCTCATGTTCCCTTTCTCCTGTTGCCCTCTCTCCAACCAACCAACCAACCAACCCACTCATCTTTGCTCTATTCCCATTGGCATCGACTAATTTGCAACCTTATTTAGTAATTGTAGCCTTAGAGACTCCCAAGAGACCAGCAGCCCATCACTGTGTTTTGACATTCTTCACCCAATGGCAGCTCCAAGCACTCCTCTTTCACTACTTATAAAGTCCACTAGTTTCTCTCATTGTTTTATTGTTATCTAACCTAATACAATCTCTTTGTGTAAATATAAATGCATTTTCTTTTAAAATTCACCCTATCAGAGAACCATTCTTATTGGGCCACTCTGGTATAGTCAAACTATATAGGGTAAAGAATTCGATTCCCCAAAAATTATAAGAACTGGTTAATGAGGAAATAAGAAGTGATCATGCTGAAGAGAAGGGACAGGTATAAGTTCTAGCAGCATTTTAAAAAAATCAATAATTATATTGACACGAGAAATGTGCTAATGAAATTCACTGCCAGCACTGGTTGGGAGAAAATGTCAATACAGAGAAAAACTGGAATATCACAAAAGAAAAACTGAAAGTCCTCTGGGACCAAAGTAGAAGATAAAAGGACAGAGTACAAAGTCATGCATTCAGGAGTATAAAAGAATTCTGCTATATGCTAGAAACAAGTTATCCATAGATAATTGGGTGACAATGAGACACTACAATGATTCAGCTGTAATAAAGGCAAAAGCTGTCAAGAATGTTTTGGGACAAATATTTCCAGATGAAAAACCAAAGTTATATGTAGTAAAGGCAACGGAAAAATCCTGTTTATTACAGGCAGTTTTGGATACTGATGTTCAAGAGTGACAAGTTCCACTTGAAGCAATTCAGGGAGGAGTATTAGGAGCAGGACATGGCTGGAGACAGTGGGATTTATGAGTGGGTTTATGTTAAAAAGAATTACTGAGAGGATATATGATTGTTTTATACAGATAACTCTGGGAAATAGATGCCAATGTGGGCAGAGAGCTGTTTAAGCTAAAGGATGTAAACAGGCCATGGAGCATGGAGCTGTTAACAGGCTATGACTAAATATAGGCTGGCAGTGAGAAGCTTTCTAACTATTAGAAGAGTAAAACTGTGGGAATAGCCTATTTCTACACTATCATAGCAGCTCATAGCAGCAGAAGCAAAACCTGTATTTTATTACAAGATGAGGCTGGAAAATGTTCTGGACCGTGGCTGTCTGTAGTGGGAGATTCATCTGAAATTGTGCATTTGTTAGCATAAATTCAGTATGGGTAAAGCCTTATCTCCACTAGAATGCAACACAGCTAAAAGGCTGTGGACATGCACTACAAATTCATTCTTGTCAATGAAAGAAACAACTGCTTTCAACAGCTGGTGTGAGTGTCCCTGTGCTGAAGTTATCACTTAAACCAGGCAACCAGCCGTCCTGAGTCATTGCAGGCAAAAACTGCCAGGTCACTTTAAATTCTCTCCCTGACTGGCTGATTCTGCCTGAAGCAATTTAGGGAATGCTCATGAAAAATACTCTGCTGGCAGATCCAGGTGACTAGCCGCAAGATGGGGTAATTTCTTCCACCAACATAACTGGATCAGAAACATGACATTTTTCTGCTTCTATTTACACTGGGTCACAAAACTGTACAACTGCTTATTTTGGACCCTACTGAACTGGTATAAACATACCCATGCTAATATAGTTAATTCCCAAATGTTTTATTCTACTACGATATATACTGATATAAATGTTTCAGTGAAATATAGTGTTCCTAATCTTAGTAGTTGTACTGGGTTAAAAGTAATGTGTAGATGAAGCCTAGAAGAAGCCAGCATTATCTACCTACTCTCATTCTGAGACCAAGGCAATAGTAATCACATTACACTGAAGTCCTGACACAATTAGCAAGCATGCTGAAGTGAAAAAAAAATTCACTTTAGTCCCCCTGAAAGCTTTATTGTAGTTAGCAAGTGTTCATTTTTGTAATAATATAATTGGAGGAATGGAAAATTGCAGGTAATTGCTGTTGTTGTGACCTTGATCTTTTAGTAATGTAATTAATGTAATTGCTACTATTTTGAATCGTATTCTTTCATGGGCAGCTTCAAAGTCTTTGAGGAGAGTGATAAGGGCAAAGCTGCAACATAATTTTTTTCCCCCTTGCACCTCTGTTGACCTATGGAAAATAATTCAACTTTCGCTGAAGTTCTGTTTTGGGTTTGGGAGCTTTTGCCTTCAGTTCTGTATCCTAATTTCTTATATGACTTGTAAATGTTTTCACAACACACTCTTTAGACACTGTTGACAATCTTGAAAGTAAACATTATCAAAAATCTTTTAAAAATCAAATAAATAATTTTGTTTAATGACAAATACCTTATTCTACAGTAGTTTTTGTGATTAAAACATATTGATTTTCTGAACTAGCTAAAAATGCTTCAAAAGTGAATGTGTATATACATATTTACCTTTTCAAACAGGGAATAGAAGGTTCAACATCATTAGAACAGAAAATGCCCGTATCCACTGTTGGATACAATCTAGTGGCATGGAAAACTCAAAGGAAAACTTCAGCAAATGCCTGGGGAGGGGTTTAAAACAAGGATATGCAAATACTTCTCCAGACCACTCTGACAGACTTCAGCAATTTCCACCTAGGACTGTCCCTCTACCTGTTTTTATGTTTAGCAGTTCTTACAGGCTTTTTCTCCCATGAAACCACTCATTCAGTTATAGAACCTAGGTAAAAATTAATCCACATCATCTTGCCTCAAATACACATTTTCTTACTCTGTGACTTGATGGTACCATGCTATGCACTTTGTTGCACCTGATTTCCCTCATTCTGACGCCAATGAGCAGCTTTTTCCAATGCACCTTCAGGACCCTATGGATCTCTACAAGATCCCTTTCCCAATGAAATATTTTCCATATGATAAGTGATAACATGCAATTAAAACCTCAGGATCTGTGGTAACTGACTGTGACACACATCCACATCTGGACTCAACTCAGCCATTTGTTATTTGGCTTTAAATTCATTTCTTTCCTTTTGTTTTCACTTTAGGCTTCTGTTTGTTTTTTAGCCCTGTCTCTTCAGGTTAAAATTTCTTTCATCTTCTTGACGTTCTCATCCATTTTTCCAGCAATAAGTAACAATGAGGTTCCCATCTACTAGAAACCTGATTCTCACAGACAGATCTCTTGGCCTTGGCTGTCAAGATTACAGGATTATAACCCCCAAGTGAAAGAAAATTTAGATCTATTTCATACTGCCTATGTATTCATTCATCTGCTGTCAACATAGGATCCTTGTCTCCTAACACTTTTTTTGGCATTGTGTTTAAGCAAACCCATTGTCCTATTTTCTTTTTTCTTTTTTTTCCTTTTTCATCAGTCTTCTTTATAATCAAAATCTGCTCCGAGACAGGGCTCCTAACTGATACAACCAAACAGAGAAGTTCTTCCTGTTATGGCAATTCCTGTAACACACAATTCAAGTCATGGCAGCCTTGTGCAGAGCATGGTGAGATAGCTGTGTTCCTGCAGCCCACGGAAGACTATGGATTGGACTATACTAATGGTGGATTCCAGCACGAAGCCCTTGCTGCAGCCAGGCTGGAGACAAGGGGATGAGTTGGCTGCGATGTTAAACCAGAAGGAGCCAGGGGTGGAGTGTGTAATGGATATGCCTTCAAGCTGTTGTAGTCCATGACATAAGTTGTGTGTTACAGGAATCACCATAACAGGAACCACCAACTAATGGAGGAAGGGCCCTACACGAAGTAATTGCAGTGCAGCAGTGACCCAGCCAGAGCTGGTTTGGTGCCCAGTAACTCCTCACACACACTACCTCTCTAGTCCAGAGTGAACACCATAACAGATGGACCTCAAAGTCACGGACGAAATTAACTCAATGAACATTTTGAGGACATTTGTGGCTGTTTCATGGACATTTTGTGGAGGTGGTCCTTAAACTTAAGACAACAATGTCTATGTATCATATCAAAGGATGGGAAGGTGGGATGTGGTTAATAAGATGGTTTTGAATACAATGGGACCTGGGCATGGTGTAAATGGTACTGAATAGAAGGTAGAATGTTCAGGGTTTGAGTGACATAGTGTTAACTTTTCCTCACAGTGGCTAGTATAGGGTTATATTTTGGATTTGTGCTGGACATAGGGTTGGTAATACAGAGATGGTTTTGTTATTGCTGAGCAGGGCTCAGACAGAACCAATGCCTTTTCTGCTTCTTGTACAGCCACAGTGGTGAGACAGCTGGGGCTGCATGGGAGGCAACACAGCCAGGACAGGTGACCCCAGGTGACCAAAGGGATATTCCACACCACATGACATCATGCTCAGTATATAAAGTGGGGGGAGGAAGGAAGAAGGGAGGACATATAGAGTGATGGCATTTGTCTTCCCAAATCACCTCCCAAGCCCTGCTTTCCTGGGGATGACTGAACACCCGTCTGCCCATGGGATGTAGCAAAAGAATTCCTTGGTTTGTTTGCCATGGTGTGCATGGCTTCCGCTATACCAATTGAACTTCCTTTTTCTCAACTCGTAAGTTTTCTGTTTTTTCTCTCCCCAGTCCTGCTGGTGAGGGAGGGACCAACTGTGTGGTACTTGGTTGCTGGCTGAAGTTAAATCGTGACAACTGGTAAAAGCTATTTAAAGCTAGCTACTTACCTCTCCCCTCTGCAAGCTCATACTCCCATTAACAAAGAGACTAGGAACATAATTTATCATTATCCTTCTCTTTAAGAGTTTATACTGAAACTATTTCCTTAGACTGAGGACTTTCTGGGAGTATTTTAGGGTGTAAATAAGATTATCCTGTGAATATATTTAAGTGTATGTTTTTACTCATCCTGTATGAGTGTATGTGTATGTGTATGTTCAGTCTGAGTTTGTAATGTAAGCCAAGCCTCCTTCTCTGCAATAGCTTACCCACTGCATATGGAAAGGGCACAGAGAGAACACAAATGTAGTAACCTGAATGTTAATTATCTTCTGCTTTTAAGTTCCAAGTGGGAACTGTTTGGTAAACAGGTTGAAAGTTCTGAAAATATCTCGAGGGCACATTCCAGCCCTGGGGAAGCATTTTTGAAAACCCACATAGAATGGTAAGGCTTTTGTAGAATTCCATCAAGGGAACAGTTAAAAACTAGCTTTTCAAAATCAAGGTTACTGCAAGTCTATTATCCTGATGGCAGCCACATCCCTCTCTTTTTCTGGTCTTGCTTTATCCCTTGTCTCTGTTGAAAGTCTCTGGAGCTTCCTCAGTTAAATATCACATAGCTCCTGAATATGTTCCCTGCTCTTTTTCCCCTCCTACTAAGTCCAAACTTCTTCATACAGCTTTCTCAACATCCTCTTCTCCCTGTGCTCCCTTGTTATTCCTCCTTGCTACAATCCCCTCACCTCTAGTAAGGATAACGTCTTTGTGGCTTTCCTCATTCTTCCTCTTTCCATTACTGCCCTCGTGTGGCATCAAATTCTACCTTCCCCAAGTGCAGCAAGGAATCCTCTTCGGCGCTGTAAGATCAAAGACAGTCCTTCCAGCTACACAGATTTGTTCTTCTGAGACAACACAGGAGACGTAAGGGTGGGCTAAGATCTCCCATGCATATTCGTTTTTTCAGAACATGCTGCAGAGCTGGGGTTGAATAGCACATGAATAGAACATCTGAATTCCCAAAGTCTTCATTTGGTTTCTGAGTTCCCTTTGAAGAAGTTATGCTGCTATTGATAATTATGGAAAACTTCCAAAACTCTCTCTGAGTTTTAAATGGCAGCAGAATTTGGTCCCAATGAGGGCAAGAAAGTTATAATTCTTCTTGGATTTGGCACCATAAAATCATGTCATTAACAGAGGTATGAGTTATGGCCTAAACCTTGGCATGAGTGAACAGCACAGAAAATTCTTCAACATTAACAGACCTTGGAGATACAGCTGGATTTCTCACATATGCACAACAGCAGCTAGGGCTCTTAAATCATGAGGCTTTACGACACCCTATTGAACAAGCAGATAAATCTACTGATCAGAATTGATTTGCTGCTGCCTTGTCACAGAAGAAAAAGCTCAAATTCTTTTGCTGATGAAAACAGAGAAAAATCTGCACCAGTTTTCAATTCATTCTAAGTTAAATGATGACAATGAGCAATGTGAATATTTTGTTTTCCATGTAGTTTAATCCCTGGTGCACTTTTCGTTTAGTTACAACATGCCTCAAATAGGAATGCATTAAAGCATAATATAAGTTTTAATAGCAGTACTTATGTGGAGAGAAGTATACATGTGGGCTCTATTCCCCTATACCATACCAGCCATGGGAAATTTATTTACATTTTTTGTGCATCTGCTGCCTCAAAATGAACATTTTTATGCTCATTAGGGATACATCTTGTTCAAAATGAACTTTTCAACTACTCTTAATCTTCAGTTGTAGGCTGGGTTTTTGTTGTGTTGTTGTTTTTTTTTTCTGATGCAAACCTCATCCTGTCTGTGTGCACATGCCCAGCAGCAGGTTCTCAGATGATGGGAGTATAACATGTCAGATCCTCCCCTGACAGTTCTGTGAGCCCTGCTCGTGCTGCTTGCCCAAGGCTGTGCTCTTTATATAGCATGAAAACAGCAAGAAATGGCTTTTAGGAACCAGGGACCAAGGAGATGGATAGAGTGTGGGTATAGCTGTGTGTTTAAATATGCAAAAAGTGTCAGAAAGGAGCTATTATCTTCATTAAATACTGCAAATCAAGACAAGGGAGCAAAAATCCTTAGGAACCTCCAGATTATCTGGATCCTATTTTGCTGTTAGAGATCAGTGTCTGTGAGGACTAGGCCCTCTGTGTGCTATTAACTTTCTGTGTGATATTAAAAGAACTATTTGCATCTATTTTAAGCATTCATCCAAATTAGCATATTAAAATGCCTCCACTGAATTTTACCTTTTTTTGAAGCAACATTACAACACTGCCATTCCTCAGCCTACAAAACACTGCCACCTTTGAAGCTGTTACATAACCAGAGGACCAGACATTCCTCCTCTCACATGCAGCTAAAATGCATATCTTCATAGTTAATTGCCAAGCTATCCAAAAGAGCCTGACCTGTTAAGCTACATGCTGTACAAAAATGAGACAAAAAGCCAAGCCCTCCCCAGACAGCATGTGATATAAGCTGATGTGCAAGCACAAGCAAAACAAACAAACAAAAAAAAACAAACAAACAAAAAATTAATGTGATAGAAAAGAAACCAACAGGTAAGTATGTAGCCACTACCTGTGTCATAAATGGTGCATCATATGAACTATGTGATTATTATAAAATTTAAAACAGCCAAGAAACCACCTTTACTGCAGCTGTGTGTATGGGCTGTGGCTACCTACTGCTCACAGAGTAGGATTTTCTTCTCACCTTCTTGCATTTTACATTTCACAAAGTCAGACTGCTATGAGCATTTCAACTGCATAAAATATTATCATTCTTTATGCACCCAAACACTTCAGCAAATGAAGCAGATGCCTGGCTTGATGAGGTTTTGGTCTAAAATCCTAACTCAAAGGCTTTTGCTGATGAAATATTGTCTACTCTTTATTTGCTTCTTTCTTCATAATATGCAGAAATATGGAAAGCTTAAATCTCTGATGTTCTAAGAATGTTCACCTTGTTTCTAGGACAATTTATTGGATTGTTATGTATTTAGAGCTACGCCATTTATCCACATTCACAGAGATAAAAACCCAACAGTATCAGAAAAATCAAAAACTGACAAAAGAAGGGGAGAAAATAAAGAAATATAGGAGGGATTTATTTCATTTTAATTAATTCAGTAATTCTTCATCTGTATGCTTAGCTTCCACTTACGACAATGCAGGGGTGTGCAGAAACATTGCTTAAGAATCTTACATGTAATTTATACAAATCAGAAGAAAAATTTCACCTGAATACTAAGAATATGTTTCTTTGAGGGGAAAAATATTTAATAAAACTCTATTTCAAGCACACAAAAGTAAATAAACCCATTTTAAACCACAAAATTACTTTGAAAAATCAAAAAATTAAATTGACTGTTTTAAAAAAAGAGGATTTGCCTGCCACAAAACCCTCACTTTCAGCTTGATTATGCAACTCAAATGACATCTATCTGCATTTTAATCCCTGCTTGGAAGTCTGCTGGTAGAATTAATAATTATAATCAAAGCCCATGGAAGTCCATGCTAATGATAAGATAAAGAACTTACTCCCACCACCTACAGTGAGCAGCTAATCTTCCTCAATGTCCTAATCTACCGACATGCAGGGTTTGATCTGAAATAAGGTCTTAATAATGAATAATCTCCCTATGAATGATTCTGCTGAGCAGAAAATGGAAGATTAAAGAAGGAATTCTAAAGAATTAGCTATCTCTGGTATTCTCCAGTTTTGGCTACTTCTCCAATGTCCTATCCCTTCCCCAGAAAATAAACCAAAACAAACCAAATAAGAAAACTCAACCAAAACCACCTTTTTTGACAGTTACTGCCACCAAAAGGACACAAACAGCCAGAGCTGCAGAAAAGTGGTCCCAGTGTGGCTGCATCTTGTGCAAGTGTGGGCTGGTTTTGGCTGGGGTAGGGATATTTCTCTTCATAGCGGCTGGTACGGGGTTACATTTGGATTTGTGCTGGCAACAATGTAGATAATTCAGTGATGTTCTCCTTACTGCTGAGTAGTGCTCACGCAGAGCCAAACGCTTTTCTCTTCCTCTCCTCTCCCCATCAGCAAATGATCTGGAGAAGTGCATGTTGCAAGCTTTCTCATTTTTTCTCTTTTTCACCCTTCCTATTCTCTTCCCCCCATCCCACTGGGGTAGGGAGTGAGCGAGCAGCTGTGATGCCTCATTGCTGGCTGGGGTTAAACCAAAAGAAGATGATATTTGGTGTCAAGCTGCAAGCTGTCATTAACTCTAGAGAACCAACTCATCAGTGCAAAAGTGATGGGGGAGTCAAGTCCCTTCTTTAACAAACAGTTTGGGAGTTGGAATTCGGCACCTGCAGGAAGTCAGTTTCCTGACAGTACTGTTTAACACAGTCAATCTCTGTCCATATGTACTCTACAAAGCAGAGGGGGGTGGGACAGACTACAGATAATATTTATTAGTTGTGTTGGAAATCAGCAACCAGAAACTAGTTACTTGGACTTAGCAGATGTTTCACTATTGCAACTGACTTCCTTACTCAGACTTGAAAAGAATGACCAAGGAGTTGTAAATTTCAAAAGTTTTCAATTTTAAAAGCATTAGGTACCTTCATTTTTGAATGACAAACCTGGAACATCCTTGAGGGTGTAAGTACTCTTTTGGAAATACAGAGCATAGAAAATCAAGGCCCTTTATATTCTCTGCTTAACTGGGTATCCAAATATTCATGAAGGGTGATCTTATTGATGTCATTTGACCTGTGGCTGAGCTGCTTCTTTGAGACAACAGATACCAAAAGGGCGTATGACTCTGCAATCCATACCAAGAAATGTCAATCATCAAGGACTGTACTTTTTTGACAATCTGAAACATTAAGTAGTTCAACAAAGCCTGAATATTAATACTAAATATACAACGGAAAGCTTATTTAGTTCACCAACAAATAAACTACAGAATTTCTATACATGTGTTGATTTGGATGTGCAAGAGAAAAAATAATGAGCACACAGCATTTTGAAAATGAGTGTGCTATACAAGACAGTCGTGATCAAAGCCTACAAGTACATTTCCAACTGAAAAAGAATATTCTTCTACAGTTGCTTTTACTCTAGTGATCCTTAACAGATGTAAAAAGGATTAGTCACATCTAAATTTTGGGTCAAACTCACTGGAAGAGTCATTGTTTCCACCAAAGCCCAGCAGGAACCAAATACAGGCAAGAGGTGATCATGAGAAGTGGAGGAAAAAGCAGTTTTTACTCAACATCCCCCCTGTAACCATCCCATCAGAGCTGGCTGGTGTTAGAAGGGTGTTTATGGCTCCTGGTGGCCCAAACTGCAGACACCAACCAGGGGCCCAGGCAGGACAGCACCGAGGGTGAGCTCAGGTCGCTCTACTTTTCAGTCATTTCCCAGCTCATCAGAAATCAATGAGCTTCATTGTCCCTGTGCTGTAGTGCCAGGCAGGGGCCTCAGTCTCTAGATGAATGGAAACTTCAAAGGGACATGGGACAGAGGGACTAAAATGGGCAAGGTGGGGAAGAAGAGCAGCAGAGGAATGAAAATGCACCATAGCAAGCCAAAGCAGGACCTTAATGGGTACTGGAGGGTGGTGAGAATCCAAGCTGTATACAACTCCAGGCCTTTAGTTTCTGATTTCATCTTTGCCTTACTCATCAGTCACAATCCTCACAAATTTCCAGAGTTCAAGAGAAAGCTGCCTTTCATTTGGCCCGAAGGTGTCTTACAGATACTCAGTTGTGCCTCATGGATATAGCCACAGGGGAGACAGGGAGGAATTTTCCAACTCTGACTGTACCCAGCCATGGAATGTGCTGCCCAGAGGCTGGTAGGGGCTGGCAGGATCTGCTCCTGGCTCAGGTGCCAGTTTGTCTCTTCACTCCTCTGTGCAGCAGTCTTAGCTTTATGCAGAAGTTGTAGCCAGTTCTTGGTCCACAGAATCACTGCCCACCTTCCCCAGGCTGCTGGTGGGGCAAGTGGGGCTCCCGGACCCCCAGGGAGCTTCCAGCAGCTAATTTGAGATTATTATTTCACTCTGAGCAGGGATGGTGATCAGTAAGGTGTGAGCCAGCAAGCTCCAAGAAGGACTTTCTGTCATGGAAAGCACAGTTTTATACCATAAACTGCCCCAGGAAGGCTACTGGCAGGGAAAGACAGTGCTCCCAGAGCATCAAACAGCAATTGTTCAAGAAATCACCATATGTTGAGCCCCTTTCAGGGCCCTGAGTGTTCTATGAACAACTGTCTGTCTTTCAATTTAAAGTTAAAAAGCAGGCAGTGGTTTGGAGGACAATTGACAGAGCCCTAACACAACTTATCTGCAGTTCTTTTGCAATGATTTTAGCATTTTTTTAGTATTTTTTAGTATTTTTATTTACAGTTTGCCTGGATTGTAGGAATATCTCATGAGGTCATTGAAGGTGTAATTTTTTTTCTAAATTATCTTGCCTAAAGACTTTGAGTTTAATTAAAATCCTAAGGCACTTGCTTCCTTTTAAAAAATTAGTGGTATTGGCTCTTCACCAGAGCAATGATTAATTATGGGATAATTTGCTCAGCCTGGGCAATTTGCTCAGTAATGTTAACTGCTGGTGAACCCTACCTTGTGCATCCTGTCTTAGGATCCCCTGTAAGAGAGGTGGAGACTTCATATTTACAATTATTCATCAGTCTCCTTGTGCTTAAATGTGACTGTAGATATTGTTCTAAAATGCCATACCCCAACTATCCAAGCAGAGGAGCAGTAACATGACCTTGTTTGGCTCCTTAGCATTTTCTCATGTTTGGAAAATTCTGGATATATTTGGCACATAGGAGCTTTTTTCTACAGAAAAGTGCTTTTTAACTCTGTATAAAGTTTTGCCACTTACTTCTGACAACAAGAGGGTGATGACAAACACAGACCACATGGGTATACTTTTAGTGTGGGAAGACAAATATTGATTGAGATATATTTTTCCAGCTCCTTGAACATGAGCTTAATCCTTGGTGTTTTCCAGGTACTCTTTTGCCACTGAAAAAATATCCTTTGCCTGAGAATATGGCACAACTAATTAAAAAGCAGTTGTGTCCCCACATCCTTCAAACCCTGCTGGATTTCTGATGACTTCATCTTCCCCCGAGATGTGCAAGGGCAAGCAGCCTTCCCCCAGACAGACTAAGGGGGACTTTGGGGTCTAGGTGTGATCTGGGACAAGACAGCAGCCTCTCTTGCCTGCACTGGGAGAGGTAGGGAGCAGTGCTGAGATCAAGCTGCTTTCTGCCCCCGTGACACAGGAGGAACTGAAAAATGGAAGAGGTGGTTTATGGATGCATATATATTTCCAACTGCAGACTTGGGTGTGTCTTCTTTGATTATGATGCCCAAATATTCTCTCCAATGCATGAGGCAGTGCACTACAAAATCCTGTTATAATGTTGCACCCAAAGTGCAACACATCCCTTGGAGACTGGCCCTTCACTGAGGGACTACTTCTTTTCTTGCTGACAGCATCTTGAAAAAAAGGCAGGACTGACAGCCCTTAGCCAAAAGTTTTCAGAAAAGCTTTCTTAATGGTTCTTTAATTTTCTGAAAGCATTTTACAACATTTCTCCCTAGTTGTTTACAAATACAGTTAATTAAAACCTGTGATAATCAATGGAATAGGTACTAGTTTAGGTATAAAATGAGGTAGAGAGGCTGAAAAATTGCTTCATGTGACAGCAAGTGCTAGGCATAGATCTCACAAGTACTAGTCCCCCTTTTTTCTCATCACACTAACACTTCTCTGAGGGTATTTTTAGTATTTTTCAACACATGTAAGTCACTAGCTAACATGGTCTTGGCTATACCCTATATTCTGGGCCACCTACAACCTCCCCACCAAAAAATCTAAAAGAACCCTTCCATGTTCCCAAGTAAAATGTGTACCAGTGTTTATATGGAGTGGTTTGGGGAAAGGAAGCAAGCTTTATTTTCATGAGCTTGAAGGAAAGCATTCATGTGCAGTTGAATCTCAGAAAGAAAAGGGGTCAGACAGAGAGCACTAAGAAGCAAGCAGTCTCAAAGGAGAGGTAGACAAAAAACCAAAAGGGAACATCAGTCCCTCAAAGAGTTGCACAGGGCATGGAAAGATCACCATCATTCATTCAGCATTTGCTCAGGGTAATTCAAGGGACTGTCATCGTGTCAGCAGGTGAATGGGACATCTGCAAGCCAGAAAGTGCCAAGCCTTTGGATGTTAACTTGAACCATTTGACAGATGAACTTTCATCATTGCACGGCACTTGTCTTTGGTATTTACTCAAATCATGAGTATGGAAAAAGGGGAGGTAAAGTATTACCTGCTTCCCTTAATTGGATTTGAGATTATTTAAGCCTAAAGAAATGAATATGAGATTTGGTGACAGCCCTGGTAAGCAGGGGAGGGAAGATTTGAGTCTGACTTAATGGGCATTTTTAAGCATAACTAAGCATTGAGTACTGAAGATGCCAGTGTTATCAACTAAGATACCTATAACTCATTTCTACCTAATCTAGCAGGACTAACAGATTTCCTAACTTTTGTGAATAAAGTTAAGCAAGGAGATGCATGTGAACCCAGAGAACCTCTGTCCTTGTTATTGCAGAATCACAGAATCCTTTCAGCTGGAAAGGGTCTCTGAGATCAAGACCAGCCTGTGACTGATCACCACCTTGTCAGCTAGAGTATGGCACTGAGTGCTATGTTCAGTCATTTCTTGAACCCCTCCAGGGACAGTGACTTCTCCATCATCTCCCTGGGCACTCCATTCTAGTGTTTAACAAACCTTTTAATTAAGAAATTCCCCCTAATGTCCAGCCTAAGCTTCTCCTGGCAAAAAGATATCTTGTGTAGTATGCTGCCCTAAACTTCAGGCTACAAACTTCTGACCTGCAGAGCAGGGGAAGGCAGCAGTCTGAGCTTTAGTCTGCATGTCATCTAGGCACCTATTGTGTCTGTATACAAAAATAGTTGTAGAAATATTTTTTTTCAATTGATTTCTAGAAATGGGTTAATCTGAAGAGACTCATTTTGTTTGAATAAACATTTTAAGTTATATGTGTAGTACTTGACGAACAGTGAAA
Organism: Illadopsis cleaveri; assembly: GCA_013399915.1. Taxonomy (NCBI): domain Eukaryota; kingdom Metazoa; phylum Chordata; class Aves; order Passeriformes; family Timaliidae; genus Illadopsis; species Illadopsis cleaveri. Next base: position 903,174 of record VXBB01025233.1, on the reverse strand, counting down.
ACATCATCAGGTATGGCTGGAAGTATTGCATCCTATAATTAATACTTTTTCCCTGTAAGAAACCTCAGTGTAGACATAGGCAAGAAAATAAGTAACTTCACTGAATACTTGTTAAAACTGTACCTATATATATGGCTCTTGGCATTACCTGTTCATCACACATCCTTGGTACTGTGTTCCCTTGAAGCCAATAAACTGGTTCAAGACAAGTAATTTTTGTGGAAACACTGTCTTATTGGGATAACGGAAATCATGAAGAACAGTCAAGGTTGTTGATATTTTACCTGTCCAAAACTAATGTTTTTCCTTTGGTTAGCACCAAAAATATTCACCAAAAATCATGGGAAAGAAGTTTATGATTTTGTTCAAAGTAGTGGCACTCAGGAGGAAAGGATGGTACCACTGGAGAGATGTTCAGCAAAAAGAAACAAAGGGATTTAACTTGTTAGTCGGCAGTTCAAAACAATGTTTGGAAAGTGTAGAGAGTTCTGAGAATGCGTTTTAGGCTGAGGCTTTAGTAGGACAAGGATGCAAAGCAGGAGAAAGCAGGCTGGGCAGTGTTCTGGTAGTGTGGCTCCTAAATAAACTAAAGCTGCACTCAGTCTTAAAAGAATATGACATAGAAGATATAGAGAAAACAGTCAAGTCTGCTGAGGAATTTTTTCAGCAATGGCAGCTCTGACCCATTGTTCAGGTATTAACCACATCTCTCTTTCTAAACAGACTGAGATTCAAAAGAGGAAATATTTTATTCAGACCAAACATTTTAATCATTTCAAAGTGATTTAATTTGGAGGATAGCTGTTACTTCAGGCAGCCTGACATGCTCCACCTTCTTGACTCTCTGTTGCCCATGGAGTCAAGCCTACAGCCAGCTTTGAAATTCTTCACTGATTATCAAGTGGTATAGTTGCACTGTTTCCAATTATATGTATTCATTTATAGCAGTGCTTCTTCTGGGTGTGCTGTGAGCTCTGTAATCCAATTATTTCTTCATTGTAGGATTAGATGTAGCTCCAGACAAAGTGAGAAGACTAAAATCCCTAAATGTCTGGTTCTACAATGAAGCAAATGAAGGGTAGAAAATAATTTGAATCCTAGGGTGTTTGCAAAACAAGAAAGAAATGCATGTTTATAGCATACTGCAGAAAAAAAGAAATGTCTCCTCTAGGTGTTTTTATCATCAAAAAATTATATAAAAATTTGAAATGTTTTTAATTTGGGAGTGACAGCTCTAGGTAGTACGAACTTGGCTGAAGCAATAGCACTTCATACTATCTTCAGAATTCTGGAAGACTAAAGCACACCCCTGTTTTCATTGTGTTCATTTTGCATTTTCCTCACAATTAAGAGGATTGGAAAGGCTCACCTTTCAGCAAAGAAAATTGAGATGCTGAGCATAAAAGTGTGTGATCAGAGCTTTGGAAACTGTCTAGATTCTGGATGTAACTGTCTGTCAGCACAAGCAATAGCCAGCTATGACAGTGACTTTACAAGGCTGTTTCACATTATCAGTTTGCTAGGCAAGCTATCTACTCATCTGGAAAATCACCGTTTTGTGGATGCACTGTGGAGATTTCTGGGTTCACTCACTCTCTCATGGATGTCACTGCTCTCACCACACTCTCACTGCCATCATTGCTCTCTACTCTCAGACTTGTTTGGCCAGATGCAATCTATTGAATGCAGCTGGAACCACAACTATTACCACATTATCAAGCATTAGCAATATTCCTGTGTTGTAGAACCATTTGCATTTTTGGGAAAAAAAAAAGTCAGGCAGGTTTTCCTATGCTTGCATGAAGTATGAAAACTTGTATTTGGAAAAAAATCCAGTAAATGAGCTTTAACTACAACAAGACACAACATAACTTGGGGATGTGAACTGCTAAAATATTATTCATAAATTGTCAAGAGATCACCTAGAAATTATTGCTGTCTGAAGATGAAACAACTTATTCCGAATTACACATCTTTCACAGACTTTGTAAAGTGTGAGTTAAGAGTTTAACTCTTGACATTTTACCAATTGGCATAGCTAAATCAAGATGAGAAGACAAGCTTTTCAGTTTTCTTTCTTATTCTTAACAACTCTGGTAGAAAACCTGTTTGATCATTGTACTATCTTGAGTCTTCATGAATCTCATTGACTTTTCTTATTCCTTGTAAACTTATATAAATTACAGATACGAATGGCCATAAAAGTGTTTTTGGAGAAAAACAGCTTTGGAAGGGCAGATGCTGTAATATACTTCTATTTTATTAGCTTCAGTGAAATAGTGCTAATTTAAAGGCATTAAACCTAGAAGTGTGTGTTGATAGGTTTATCAAGGGCCATCAGGAAGGTCTATTGTTGAAATAGTTAACTGGCAATCAGAGAAACTTATGATGGAAAAAATAGGACTTAGTGAAAATAATTAGAAACACCCAATTGTTATATGCCTCATTGGGTACTCAGTTAAGCTACATTACTTTTCATGAAAGCAGCACTGTAAGAATTAAAAAAAATTAATTGTACGTTTGCAAAAACCTTTGCCCTAAAATTGCATAGTCAAATTAGTTCAGTTTCTTCTCATCACCAAGACACTATAAACATTTTCCAGGGATTTACAAACAAAAATATTATTTGAAAGCAATAGATTTAATTTTCTTTTACATTAGTGTCAATGAATAATTCCTCTTGTGAAAGGCAACCTCTCAGTCATGTGAGACCATGAAATGTTCTTTCCCATTTGACTAGGGTTTTCAAACCTTGGGGATTCTTATCTCTGAGTCCCAAATATATAGATTATTCTGAAGACTCATAAATTTATGAACAACACCACGAGTTTGCAGACAAAGAAATGATCTTTACGCGCTTAAGTTGACAAGGTAAATGAGAGCAATTAATCACAAGTTACAATAGCAGAGCATGACTAGTCATCATTATGTGCTTCTTCTGTACATGATCATGATTGTTCCTATCTGAGGCTATTTCAAAAAGAGACAAAGATGAAGGAATTGGTTTGTTCAACTGTTTCTTGGTTATGGTAGTGAGGTGTCCAAACACTCTGGTCACTACTATTTTGCCACTTAAAGAGTGGTCTCATTGAGGAATACACTTAGAGCAGAGAGCTGCAGGTTGAGCCCTGGGTGGAAGCACCGGCTGGGGGGGGACAGTCATTCAGGGACTCTGAACAATCCAAATAAATGAAAAGACCTCAGACCAAACATCACCACTCAGCCAAGAGGCATGTATAGGGGTCGTGAAGCACATGTGAGGCACACAGATCAGGGGTATGTACAATCCCAGGGATTCTTTTGGTGGGGATCTCTTCCTGGAGGCACCAGCTCAAGCTGATTGGAGCCCCACAACTAAATTACACAAAGTAACCAGAGATTTGGGACTTTGCTATGGGAAATCCAAGTCTGAGCCAACAAGGAAACCTTGTCTGACTGTGTGAGTGTGAGGTGTGCAGGAAGCCAAAAGGGGCACGCATGGGGTCACTGGAGCCACTCAATGTGAAGAGACCTTGATCCCAGCAATGGAAGTCTGGGATAGGGGGAGTGTGACTGACAGAGTGGCTCCTTCCTTCCTCACTGGAAGCTCCAGTGGCTTCCCTGGTCAGACTAGGAAGTTTCCTTAAGTCTTATTCAAGGTCTTCAGTGTTTTTAATTGGATAATGTTTAGGATTCTGAATGCATGTGATATACATTTTCATTCAGACCCATTCTAGCCATGTAAATTTCCACAGTGGAAAGCAGAATCTTTATTGTCCAGTATCTTAAGCTAGGAATAGGTGAATGTTTGGAGCTGAATTGACTTTGTCATTCAATGATTAATATGGCAGCACAAGTTTAAAGTCACTGTGAATTTCAGGTGAACAGCTGACAGTTTTCTTAACAATTAGTTTAAAAATCTATCATTTAATTATTAGCTTGAAGGACACTGCAAATGAACATCATAGGTATCCCATTTACATGTTTAATTGGATTAGTCTCCTGACTTTCAGAATCCAGCAATTAATTTGTCTGGGCATTTTTTTTCCAGATAGCCAAATGATTAATCTTTTGTATTTCAGTGCATGGTTTCACATCACACACTTTTATATTGAAAAATGAATTGTTCCTCCTCACCATTGTACGACCTGTTGTAGAACAAACTTTGCTTCTTGAAGTAAGTGTCACAACTTATCATAGAAGTGTTTTACATTTTGAAGTAATTGATTTTATATTACCTGCAAAGGTTTTGCTTTCAGTTATGAAACCAAAAAGAGAAAATCTAATCCTAATATTGTAAGCATGCAATCGATATAGAAGCATTTCTTGCTATGTTAAATTTCACTTATCTATTTAATAATTAACAGCTTCTTGGGCAAAATAAAATGCAATGACATGGCTGTCATGGTTATGTGTTAACAATATTAGAATCTAGCTTTTTCAAAAGGATTAGAGACCTATGGTTCCCATTATAACCTTTAGGGGCACACAAGATTCTTATGTTTGTAATATAGCCATATAATAGACATTTGTCTATTCTCCTTCTAGGCATGAGAAAAGCATAAATCTTAATAATAAAGATGACAAATCTCAATGTGTTCAGAAATTCCATCACTCAGAGGTCTCTTCTCAACCATGTTGCTTGTCATCTTGGTGGTATGTTTGGAAACAAGCAGGTTTTCTCCTGAGGTGGGCTACTCTTGGCAGTTCAGGTGGGCTTTCAGGACCATAAAAGGCAAGGAATTATACCTGACCTTTCTATCCTTCTATCCAGGGCTCCAGTGCTCACCAGAGAAATTGCCTGATATGATGCCACTGTTTATTTTGTTAGTATGTCTTTTTTTTTTTTCCCCCACATCAAAACACTGATACTGGATTTGACGTGGAATCCAAAAATCAAGTGTGAGGTACTTTTCCATTGAAGGTGTATTGGGTTTGTATGGCCAGGTTTTGGTAGTAGGGGGGCTACAGGGGTGGGTTCTGTGAGAAGCTGCCAGAAGCAGCAGAGCCAGCAGAGCCAATGACAATCAGTTCCAAAGATAGTGGTGCTGCTGGCCAAGGCTAGGACAATCAGGAATGGTGGTAGCACCTCTGTGATAACAGATTTAAGATTAAAAAAAAAGGAATCTTTGCACAGTTGTAACTGCAGCCAGAGAGGAGCAGGGTGAGAATGCGTGAGAACAACAACTATGCAGACAGCAAGCCCACGGTGCAGACAGTGGTGAAAGAGCTGTGGAAGTGGAGGATGGAGGGAAGGTGTTTTAAGGTTTGTTTTAGTCATTATCCTGCTCTGATTTTGTTAGCAATAAAGTCAATTAATATCCCCAATTCAAGCCTCTTTTGCCCATGATGGTATTTGATGAGTGATTTCTCTCTGTCCTTATCTCAGCCCATGAATCCTTCATTATATTTTCTCTCCCTTGTCCAGATGTGGAGGACAGTGATAGAGGGGCTTTGGTGGGTGCCGGGCACCCAGCCAGGGTCAACTCACTGCAGAAAGTTACTAATAATGGTTTTCCAGAGATGTAATAAATAGCACTGCTCATGCTGAGCAAAAATGTATCTATACTGGTGTGTTGGCAGGTATAAAATGTAAAGTTACCTCAGGCTCCACTCAACAAAGTATTCACATATGTGAACTCTGTTAATTATAACAATTACACATGCATTTTTGATTGAGAAGCCTCATTCCACAAAATAATGAGCATCCTCAGTCTCCGTAAAAGTCAATGAATGATACAAGGGTTGTGTGTCTCATTTTAAGATGTTTAACACTTTGGAGAATTAAGCCATAGTCAGTGAAATATCCTTATAAGTCAGTGTCCTGAGAGCAGATCTCTTCAAGGGAAGTAATTGTACTGAGGTGGGGGCCACCTCTTTCTGCCAGGCAAGTAGAAATAGGCCAAGGAGAAAATGGCCTTAAGTTACACCAGGTGAGGTTCAGGTTGTATATAAGGAAAAATTTCTTCACTGAAAGAAATCACCATCCTGGGAAGTGTTCAAGACTAGAGTAGGTGTGGCACTTCATGACGTGGTTTAGTGGGCATGGTGGTGTCATGGTTGAACTTGACAATCTTGGAGGTCTTTTCCAATCCTAATGATTCTATGATTCTACAGTTACTTTCATAGCATGTTTACTACCTAAAAAAAACCCCTGCTTTATCAGCACCTAAGGAACAACTAGCAGATCACACCACAGGGCCATAGGTAACTTACCCATTCCCTGAGTTCAGTGCTGTCTCATGGGTAATGTGATAGCTGCTGGAAAGATCTGGAAGCATGGCAGTTATGCAATTATTTCCAAAACTTATTTCAAGTAACTTATTCAAAGTAACTGAGGGTAATAGAGTGAATTACTAACTCAGCTAACAGCATGAGCAGTATTGTTTCCTATTAGACAGTTTTAGATCAAGAGCACAGCAACATATAATATGTTGTGTTCTACAAAAAACATTTACTGTTATTTGTGGCTACTGCTGTAAATACATGTCTACCCACATTCTTGCAGGGAGACTTCTAAAAATCTGCATGTTAAACTGAAACTAAACTGCAAGACTCTGTCAGGTATTACTTTCAACTAGAGGAACTGCACTGATGCTGACTCCTGAAGAGTGTGTATTATCCTATCCCTGAGGGCTGTGAATTGATAAAGTCATCAGTTAGTGACTGTTGTGTGGCTGCTACAGTAGTTCATTCTTTAGTTCCTGTTTTTACTTTTGATGGTCACTATATCAATTCTTTCACAGTAGTATATTTTTTCATTAATGCTGTATACCTAGGATATGCTTACAGCCAAAATACTTCTTATGCATTCACTGGAGACTTTGTCTCCACTTCAGCTTCAATTTTCCAAATCTACTCCAGTTCCTTAGTGTCTTTGCGTAATTAGATGAGTAAAACAGAAAAATTAAATTAAACATCTGTATAAGTTGTGTGTATTTAATAGGCTAAACACTCCTCTGACATATGTTTCTCGATTTGTATTTTTGCATTTGTTATTACTGCTGAATAGAAGATAACAACGCGGGTAATGAGTCTAACAGACTGTTTTTAATACTGGCAGAATGAAAGAAGATGTGGGACTCAGAATATATAACATTAAAATTGCATCTTCTAAGAGGCTACAAACTTTGCTAGCCAGATTGTAATCCTTTATTAAAAAAAAAGAAAATTCAACATAAACCAAACATTAGACAGTCCCTCTGGCAAAAGGCCAAAGCTGAACTCTTAGAGGAATATAATAAAATCCTCTTACACAGTTTTCACAGGGCTTTGGGCTTCAGCTCTTAACATATTGCTACTTCCAAGATAATTTCCTTGGGGGAGTGTTCTGGTGTTTTTAGAAATAGATAATGTCTGTTTCTAAAAAGGAATTGCAAAGGTTGTGATTCTCCACAAGCATAACTGAACAAGATCATTCCCACAGGATATTTCAGGGCAAAGGTCATGACAGCAAACCCAAGAGCAATAACAATATGAAAAAGTTCAATTAATACTAATAATTTCTTAGTGCAGGCATTTCTATGCTACTCTAGTTACTCAAATGTAAGACAAGTCTGTATAAAACACAGAGCATGCCAACAAGGTATATAGAGATATATTTTAATGATTATTTTTGCCTTTGAGCACTTCTATTAGGACTATTTTGTGACAAGTAAATTCTTTCCTTTCTCTTGAGGTGTAGGTAGCTGAACATAGCAGCTTATGTTCACTGCCCCATTCTTCTCCCAAGGGACACTAATAATTGGAGGTTATGTAAATTAATCCTCTGGAAGTTTCTTCTAAATGGAAATACTCATTTGGAAGATCTAACACCCTGCTGAGCTGCTGCCTGCCTTTCACTCTGCTGAGATGGAACATTTAGTAGTGGAGAGACACAGCTGTGATACTGGAAGTGGCCTGGGTGTTTATGCCCAGCACTGAAATTTAAACACTATTTTCAAGCTGCATGCAGCTCTTTCTTGCTAGAGCAAGAAATGTGAATATCATAGTGGTGATCACTCTAACTGTGCAGAAAGAAGTTGTGACCTCCTTGTCCTCTATTTGAGTATTTGTTTTCAAGTCCTAATTTTGTCTGGTTTAATCGTATTTTTTTACTATTTTCCCTTTATCAAAACAGAAACAAATAGAATATGGACTAGAACTTTAGAAATATGATTACTGTGGTTTATTGATAAAAATCATAAATAGTCATGCTTGGGCTTAAAAATCATCCATTCTGAAAATTGATTTTACAATTTTCTAATCAATAGCAGTAAATTCTGGTGGATGGTTATCTGAGCACTTCAGAATACACCTATTTGGATGTAATAACTGTATCTAGGCATAAAAGAGTATAAAGCAAATGTCAAAATCCCTGATTTTTTTCTCTGATAAAGCATGGGTCTTGGCAAATCCCTCAACATCAGTAAAATTAGATTTGGGCTAAAAACTTAAGCTGAGTGCCTTTTTTGCAGTTAGTAAATTGGCACTGATAGATGAACCACATAAGCTCAAAGAGCCAGTTAATAATTTAAATAAAATATTCCTTCATTTTTTTTGCCCTCAGGAGAGCTTTCCATAAAGGTATGGATGTCCTTTTTTCCTGCAGTTTGTCTGCTCTTTCCTGTCATTTCTGTGTGTTGGTGGTTTATAGGCTTAGTCAAATTGTTACTCCTATTTAAAATTCACTAGAAGTCAGGGTTCTCCGTCAAAATTAAATGGATGTTGTGCTAAGATGCATTGCATAGTAAGAAATTAACTCTGCTCTGAAAAGATACACCTTAGATGAAAGACAAGCTGTAACCTCTTTGCCAATAAGGCGAAGAGAGAAACAAATGAAGTCCTGAAAGTCTGTGCAAGCCTAGGCAGTCAAATGTCTTCATGGTACTGCTTTAAAGACTCCTTTTTAAATTCTGCATTATAGAAGAAACAGTGAAGTGGGTTCCAAGCTAGTTGGTGTACTGATGTGGTGGCAAAACTAGACTGGGACCTGAAAGTAGCACAGCTCTTTTAGCTCTCCAACAGTACTTGTTGGCTTGGGCACAGGGCATGCTGATACAGCTGTACTGCTTCCCATTCCAGGGTTACATCACTTGGCTCACTAGACTAGGAATCTTGTGTGTTTATGTCATTTAAGGAACTCTTAAAGTTTATGTAAGAGGAAAACACCTCCTCTCAGTTCTTCAGGCCCATACTAGTGTTGCCACAGTATTCCCTTCATAGTTTCCCTCAATAGTCACTTCTGTATGAAACATAATTCCACGGGAATAATTCAAAAGAAGAAAATACTGATGCATTAAATAATGTATTTTGCTTAAAAGAAAAGATTACTGAAATCTGTATTCCTGAAGTTCACACTTTTTTCTTTAGACATGTTCAGCTCAGCCTATACTAATGTCTCAACTTGGAATTAGTCCTTGTCCACCTGAAAGGGAAGCAAAGGCAGTTTCCCTGCAGCCTCTCCCAAGCAGGCAGTTTGGCTCATTTCATCACACTGCATATGTGTTCTGGAGGAAGTTCAAAAGAGGTTCACCAGGGTCTCAGTAGTGCCCCTGGTCAAAATTTCAGATAAACACATGAAAAAGCCATAAATCCTGGTAGGATTTATTTAAGGCATGTTTTTGCCATGCTCTCTGCTTCGTGTGTGTCCTCAAAACCATGGATGTGGTAATCTGCTGACAAAAGCAAACTTTACTACTTGTCAGTGCTTCAAAATCAATACTAGTGCAGAAGACCAAGCTGGGTTCCCCCCCAGCTCCTCCATCCTCCACATCTCCTCCACACATCCCAAACAGCTCGAGCTCTGTCTCCACACACTGCCCCTTCTGGGTGATAATGACGAGGGAAGGTCACAACTTTACTGGATATCACCAGAAGGAATGAGCTTGCTGCATTGGCAGATCAAAAATGTTAGTTCTGACCTGAAAAGTAAAGCACCATGATGGCTTGGTGTTGAGCCCTGGTGCTCACTCAGCAAGTTTACTCAAAAGGGGCTTGAGGTACTACTTTTTCTTGAGATGGGTGCATAAGAGAAATGCAACAATATTCTCAGGATGTTGAAAAACAAGCTTTACTGGAGAACTTTAGAAAATCAGGAATTTGGAAAAAATTTAAAACAAACATTCTATCAAAACAAGGCATTTCACAGTGTATCAACTTGGAAAACTCTACCCATACAACTTTAAATCATCCACATTTCAAGAAAAGGAAATTAGGAGCAGAAAGGAAGAGAAAAAGGGAAAAAGAAAGAGAAAAGCAAGACATAGCTACCACCTTGGATCCTAGAGTGGTTTAAGCTGCCACAAAATCCAAAGACAAAAGGGATGCAACCACATGCAGTTCAGGGCAATAAGTTTTATCCGCTCTGGTCTCCTGTGGCCACCCCTCCCCAAGTGGGGCTTCCAGCCATCTGGCCACTCTGGGGCTAGACTGGGGGCTTCAGGGGTGGGGTGTGGGTCACTGCTTCTGCTGTGCCAGGTATGCCAGTGACTGACAACCACTCAGTTGTTCTGAGCCTGTAATCATTTTCTCCGGTCTCTCACACCTGGCTAATCCTTTTTTAAACAGACTTTTTTCCCTCTCATGAATTCCCTTTCACAAACAGTGCATTTGTTTACTTGCTGATGAGATTTGTAACCTGAATCAATATTACTCCTGCCTTTACTCAATGGAAGGATGTAAATACTAGTAAAAAAATGTGAATCACTTGCATTCCCAGAGCTCAAACTAACAATTTTTAAAGAGAATCAATGACCTTCACCATCTCAAACCATGCCCTGCTCACTTATGTGGGAGTAGTTTTTTGACATCTGCATGATTGCTTGTCTGAAATGGGAGTGATGTGGAGTCTCTCTGCAGTCCCCAAAGTTTGGTTACTGGGCCAGTGTCCAAACTGTCAGTGAGTGACACTTTGACAGCCCCAGCAGACAGGCTGTGGTTGCACGCAGGCAGAGTTCAGCCCCTGCCTCACTCCTGCTTGCAATTCTCAGAGCTGAGCTGTATTGGCAAGAAGAGGAATGACTTGCAGGGAAGTGGTGTGAGGTGGGGAATCCTGTGCTGAGTAATGCAAAAATGGAGGACTTCTATCAATACAGCCTCATATGTGTAACGTATTTTCAGCATTTTTAGCATTCTGTCTCCCCAGGTATTTTTTGCTGTGCATTGCTCTGAAAGAGTATTAGACTTTCCATGTATTTATTCAAACTTTATTTAATATACACTCTCTCTGTTGCGGGTTAGGTAGGATGATTCAAAATTAGTTTATAATTGGCACCTTTGAATCGTTGCAATTATGCAGCACACATGACAACATCCTCAGCTGGACAAAGTTCAGCAGCTTTGTGAGAGGAAATGTTTTCCTTCAGTGAATTCATCAGTCACACACAGTCAAGAATAACATAGGATATTCTCAATAAAAATTTCTCTTTGTGCTCCTACATAGCATTTCCTTAATGATTTCTCCACAGCAGACCTGCTGTGTGGCAGTTTGCACACACATCGCAGTTGCAACGGTTCAGCTACACCTCAAACCTAAGTTGTGCAGAAAAACACTGCTTATTTAATTTGCTTATAGCCTGGATCCAGAAGTCTTGTTTCTTCACAGCCAGGAAAATTAAACAAATCTTAAATGGGACCAGTATCCCTTCTATACCCTGCAGTCACTGAAGGCCCACAAAGGGCGAGAAGTTTGGAAAGAAAAGGACACTGAAAAATGTTAGTGTAATAGATCAGAAAGCTGGACATAGTTGTGAAGGCTGAGAATTTTATATCAAGAAAATGACAGTATTTTGTCTTAATATCATACAACTTCATTCCAGAAGGAAGAAACAGGATACTCTCTGATACAGGTGGGTGTTATTATGCATTAGAGCTGGATTATGATCAAAGGTTAGACCACAAGACTGTAAATTAGGTGTGCTCTTCCTGTCTCAATCAGCATTTGATAGCAACATTTTTACAAATTATCACAGAAGGGAAAAAAGGGTGTTTTACTGATGTGAAGTAATATGAACATAGAACAGTGAAACACTATATTTGGTGTATGGACGAAAGCTGGGTCTCTAAAGGAGTTGCCACAGATACGTGACTCGACACCGGGCTGAAATAGGACAGAATTAATTAGGATATTTCAACACATTATAATATGTTCTCACAACTTTCACTTTTTAGATCTAGTGGCAACTGTAGCATTAAAATTATAAGAAAAGACAGAGAAGAAAATTAGGAGAAAGGGTAAACAAAATGTATGCGTGTAAAATCTGTTAAAATGCCTTTCTTGAAAGATTTTCATCTTGGTGGAATGGGTAGAGAGGATCAGGCCAGATGGAGGCTTGTTTCACCTGAAAAGAATGTATGATCCTGCCCTTGGCATTTTTATGCACTTGAATCCTGTTTGCACATGCAAACCCTTAACTGATGGTGCTTCAAATGGAGTTTGGCTACTTATTTAGTGAGTATGAGCTGTCCACTGCTAATCCATGTGCTTTCTGTAGCCCTGATACTATTTTACAGTGTGGTTGCTTTACCCAAGCTGAGAGGTTAATGGAACAAACTTCCTTCAATATTTAGCAGAAGCTGCAGCTCCGAATAAGCACATGCCTGCTATTCCTAACTGCAGATCTATTTCTTTTAAAGTTGATCAGGTTTTCATTAGCACTGGCAGCCTTCAGGTGTACATCTTGATATACATCAGTATTTCAGTGTATAGATCAATTTTAATAACTGCAAAATTAAAAGAGAAAAAGGATAGAGAAAATACAGCCATTTTAATTTTTCAGAAATCTTAACTCTTGTTGAGTCAATATTTAGCCAGATTTCTGTGTTCAGGCCTACTGCAGCACCAAACCCTTCAGGAAAATACTGAAAGTATCTTGTAACAAAACTTTGAAAAAGTTATTTAAAAGTGTTAAGCTTGCACCCCATGCAGTGACATTGAGAGAGCCATTCAGGATGCAAAAAAGGGCTTGGATTGACCTACGTTTTCTCAATCCAGACTTCATCATTCAGACTCAAGATCTGGAAGTCCAAATAGCATAAACTCACTTGTCAGCAGGAGGATTAGCTCCCAAGGTTGAATACATTTGGAGAGCTATGTGAGAAGTCATCTTGATAAAAGCCATAATAACAAGTCATATTCTTTTTTGATAACACTTTGAATCATTACTCAGAGAGCCAACCCTGTAGGGGCTTTTTGTGTTTAAATCCTTTTAAATGTTTTTAGCTAATCTTTATTTTTAAAAAGAGCCCTGCTCTCTGTTCTGCTGTGTGTATTATGTTTGATCAATGCTTTCTTTGTGCCTGAAAAGTGAAAAGTGTATTTTTCTTTGTCATTTTATTATTTTAATCTGGTAAATGGTTAGAATTTAATACCAAAAGGCAGCATAAGTTTTTGTATTTAAAGTGACATTGCTGTTGGGTTTTTTTCCTAAGTTAATTTATTGCTGGTGAAAAGCAGCGGCAACAGAGATTACAAGTGAAGCTTTACCCACTTTACCCCTCTTTACTAGTAAGATGCAGATGAATAATTGAAAATTCAAGCAACAGAACTCTCAATTCATCTAAACTGTCATCCATTATTTCCAGCACCGGACAATGCAGTGAACAATGGATTGGGAAAGGAGTCTCCAGAACCCTGTTTAGCATTTATGAAAGAATGTTAAATTTAGGTGCTCATGTTGTGCAAGTGAATAGTGGCTTTCTTCTGTTATGTTGTGTGCCTTCCACTTTGTTTTCTTGCCAGAAAAGTCTTCCTGGAATAGCAGAGCTTATACCATACGTTCATTTAAGAGTATGAACTGGAGGATGAATACCAATGAGGTAGATTGACAAAAGAGGCCTGGTTATTCATCACAACACGAAATTCAGATGGCACAAAAATCTGCTTACCCTGTGCATACCAAAAACTTCCCTAGCCATGTAACTGCAAATATGGGTAAGTTTCTAGCAGGGTCCTCAGGGTAGTTTCTTGCCCATGTGCAGTTTAACACTGTGGGAAATGACCTCAAAGGAGTAGACAAGCACTGATTAAAGTGTATGAATGATACAAGAATTTCACAGAATATCCTGAGTTGGAAGGGACCCACAAGGATCATTGAGTCCAACTCCTGGCCCTGCACAGGACCAGAATCCCATCAAGTGCCTGAGAACATTGTTCAAATGCTTTTTGAAATCTGTCAGGCTGGTACTGTGACCCCTTCCCTGGGGAGACTGTTCCAGTGCCTTGCCACTTCTGGGTGAAGAGCCTTTTTCTAATATCCAACCTAAACTTCCCCCAGCTCAGCTTCAGGCCATTCCCTCGGGTCCTGTCACCGGTCACCACCAGAAAAGAGAGAAGAGATCAGTGCCTGCGCCTCCTCTTCCTCTCACAAGGAAGTTGTAACTGCAGTGAGGTCTTCCCTCTGTCTCCTCCAGGCTGAACAGACCAAGTGACCTCAGCTGCTCCCCACAAGGCTTCCCCTCAAGGCCCTTTGCCATCTTTGTTGCCGTCCTTTGGACACTCTCTAACAGCTCAACAGGTCATTGTGGTGACCAGAACTGCACACAGAACCTGAGGTGAGGCCACATCAGCTCAGAGCAGAGCAGGACAACCATTAAAACTACAGAAATATGTGGGTGGCTTGGTAAGCCGAAAGCTGGACAATTCCTCAACATGGTCAAACCTACATGTGTGTGTGTAGGGGTTAAGGAAAATTATAAAGCTATGCCTGCAGAGTAGCATAGCCTGACCTGGAAAGCAATGGCACTAGAAGGTGCAGAACAGGCTCCTGGAAGTTAACAGGAAGGCAAACTTCCCTGTGATGGTGTGACTAAAAACCATACTCTAATTCTTGGGCTTATCACCAGGTTAGGAGATGGGTTTACTACTTTTGTGCTGTCAGTGATAGCCCTGCTACAGAAGAACAGTCCACAGTCCAGAAAGAGTGACACTTATAACTTCAGGAACAGTTGGAAAGATTGGAAAATATTTATTGATTCTGAAAATATTTAATTTCACCATTTTAGTGCAATGGTAATATTTAACCATTGGAAGAGCACTCTATGATTTGTAAATTCTACATCTGTAGAAAATTTTTAAATCAAATCTAGATGTTTTACCTCTAAAATTTTGCTCTACTTCAAAGGGGAATTAATTAAAGAAATCTTTACTATGATTTGTACAGCTCAAACAAGTGGTAGCAATGCCCATTTGTGGCTCTGCAATTAAGGGAAACTGATGATTTTGCTCAAAGTGAAAGAACTACTGAAAAGGTAAAAGGATGCAAGTGGAATTGAAAAGAGAGAGAACACATAAAATTTTAAATGGAAATTTTTCATTTACCATTAGATTCAAAATTAGCTAATTGAGCTTCTTTATTCTTAACTGTTAGATTATTAGCATATTTCTATTTCAGCTAATATTTAGCCAACCTGTTCATGTGAATTTTTCATTCTTTTGTCTAGGTATCCTGTTAAATTGATCCCTGGCCTCTGGTGATTTTTGTTCTCCCTCTTGAAATACTTCTCAGTAACTTTCCAGTATTGAAATTCCCAGAAACTAATGAAACATTCCATGCACATCGTTGTTCAATGGCATAATGCCTCCAGTTATGCAAACTAAAATTGCTCAGTTGATGACTCTAATTAGCTGTTAAACCGTCCACTTCAGTTCCTTTTGTAATTTTCATGTTCTACTCCTGCTGTTTCTTATACCCTCAGTTTTCACTAAAATATGTACTGTTATCCACTTATTCCTGAATAACTGTATACAGTCTTTAATCAAATTGACATCATGCACCAAAACTGTATCTATTCTATTTGAACAAATCCAACCATTAACCATTTGCTGAAGAATACATTTCTTCCCATCCAGCCCAAGTCTGGTGCTTGGTTGTCTGATATAATGAAGAATGGCATAACTAAAAGTAAGGTTCCAAAATTCTCATGTAATTCTTGAATTGCTCCAGGACCAGTTTGATTCAGTGCCACTATCTTAAGTCAGGGTAGGGTGATTCTTTCTGGTACAAGATAAAGAGACTTTGTGTGCAGTATTTGAGACATTTCTCCCTCATAGCAAACTGAAACCATGCAGTAAGAAACAGCCTGTCTTAGGAGGGGCAGCTGAGAGAACTGGGACTGCTTAACTTGAGAAAAAGCTGAGGGGAAACCTTCTAACTCTCTACAACTACCTGAAAGAAGGTTGTAGTAAGATGAGTGTCCATATCTTTTTCCAGCTGGCAAGCAAGTTATAGAATGAGGGGAAATGGACTCATGTTGTGCTGGGGAGGTTTAAATTGAATTAAGGGAAAATTCTTCACCAAAAGGGTGATCAAACAGGCTGTTCAGGGAAGTAGCTGAGTCATCATCCATGGAAATATTTAAAAGACATGTAGATGTGGCACTTTGGGTTTTGTCATGGCAATGGTAGGTTTATAGTTGGACTTGATCATCCTAAGTGTCTTTTCCACCTTAGTGATTCCATGATCCCATGTTCTATGAGTCTGTGATTCCATGTTGTGTGATTCTATGAAGTGAACTATTTGTGGCAATTTTTTTGTACTCTGGATGTCAGTTCATTCTATACATGACAATATTCTATACACAACTACATTCCCTTCCCCTCACAAAATAGTCTGCCACAGCTGTTCAATCACAGATTTACACTGCAAGCCAGAAAAGCATATCAGCACATTTAGATATACAATTTGTTTTGTGGCTGTCAATGGAAATGATATGTACACATGGAAAATTAAGTGCCTGGATTTCTGGATGAGAGACTGAAGAAAAACATGCAGAAAAGCCTCTCCTCCATGGCTGTGCTTTTACTTGACATACACTAACTTAATACAGGCATCTGGANCAGTAGCAGCAGCCCCGGGGACAGCTACATTCCCCTACAGAGAGCAAGTGTAAGTTCAATAGTACATACTGAAATAAGAGCTCCATTCTGTTTGCTTATCCTACTTGCAAAGGTTCTTTTAAAATCTTTAAAATACGTGGCTGACAAAGTTTGATAAACTTATGGCTTTCAATCCAAAAAATGAGCAGGAAGACTGCCTGACCTCCAACCACCCTGCTCTCTCCAGGAATTCTGCTGGGGTAAGAGATGCTTATTCAGCCCCTGGGGAAGTTGGCCAGCTGAAAGCAGGATTGCCTACCTGAATATGAAGGCATCTTAAGCAACCAGCAGGAAGAGCCTTAAGGATTGCATGCCCTATGGTAGCAGACATCACCATTAAGAAAAAGCCAGGGAAGAGCTGCTGCTATCCAGTTTTCCTCAGCTGGTTTCTTCTGGACCCAGAACAGCTGAGACCCCAGAGGTGCTGGGGTGAGTCCCTTGCTCTGCATATGCCAGAGTAACACTGACCCAGCATTTTAAATGTCTGTATTTTGAATTTAGGAGATTACAGATACAGGCTGGGAGATAATGCAAATCCTTGTGAGGATCTATTTGAAACCAGGACTAAGCTCAAAGCACTGATGAGCCAAAGGAATTTATCTGAGGCATTTTCTTCCTTGCAAAGAGTCTTACAGAATCTGTACCTGGTAAGGGAGATATGTTTTAGATTCAACTTTACTGAAACCAGGACAAGAGGTAATGTTGTGCCCTGCTTGGAGATCTTGCCTCTTTCCCATTGACCCCTGACTTAATTGTTTCCAATCTTTACTTTAAGTATTCCAGCAAAGTTGCTGGCAGTTACACCTGTGTAAAGAGTAAGTAATGTGGATGTTAATGCAAATCTCTTTTTTCTGCTCTTCATTTCCAGAATTCTTCAAGCCTGTGCAGACTGACTGAGATTTTCAAAGGAAAAGGACTAATTTCTTTATGCCACATCTGTTTATAATCCCTAATTTAAGGTTTCTTCACAGGAACTAATTTTTTAACCTGCCAATGAAAATAGATAAATAAAGTTATTTAATTAACACCTGGCAGGCCCCTGATGAAACATGATGTATCAAAAATACCTACTTATTCCTATGCAATTAAATGAAGGAAAAGAACATACTCTCATGATATTGTACAATATTTCCCTAGATCTACTTCCACCCAAATGTTTATAGAGTAAATTTTACACCCTGATAATAGACCCTACTTTCCAGCTTCCACAGAAAATAGTTCGTCTCTTTCTTCCTGTGCAAGTAATCTTAAGGGGATTGTGGCACTCCCCAGCATTTTATCACCTCTAACATATCGTGAAAATATTCCCCAGTACTTTTCTAACCCTTTTTTTTTTTTCCTAATTAGGGATGTGTTTCTGCTGAGAATTATGAACTCTCCTGCTGAGAGTGTGAGCATGCATGATGGTGCTAAGCAACTGAACACATGCAGAAATGGTCAAGACTGCATGTAATTGGAAGTGCGTGCATCACTTACAAGATTTTGCTGCGAGGTACTGTTCAGTGGTTTTTTCTGGCACTTAAAATATCCAGTTATAATAATAAGCTTTTTATAATATGAAATCATTCAATTGTTCCTAAGATTTACTGGGAAGGCTTTGGGCAGCAGCTAATGAGTTGCTTCTGGCCCAAAAAATCACATTTTTAAATTAGTTGACTGAGCTAAGATATTCACATTGTTGTTTCTGATTTTTTGTGCTGCCTACTTAATGCAAGAAGCGAAGTGTTCTCTTGAATCCAACAACACCTCCATGCTCTGCTGCTTGCTGTTACCAAGCACAGTTGTGAAAAGGTCAATTATGTCCCTCTTTAGACCAGTTCCATGCCTACAGAGTTCTACATCCTTTCATTTGTGGACAGAAGTGTGTAGCCTTTCCCTGGATTGCTCCCTGTCCCATCTCTGGAGAGGATCTGAAGTGATTTATGTGCCATAGCAGCACACAGTAGGGAGGCAGAGAGCACTCACACCTAGAAAAAAGCATTGGGTGTACATAGCCATGCAAAGGTCAGCCTTGTCTGGTTCTGCCTGTCAAACTAACTTCACTATCTCTCACTTAGAAGAGAAGTGAGGTGTGGAATTAAGAACATTTTGCAAATTATAATCTGCCTCCAGGCACAGAGCCTACCAATTCAAGACCATATGCAAATGAAGCATATCAGTGGGTTTTAGCAGCCTCAAAGAGACCCAGGGCAGGGAATCCAGCATTTCAGTGAGATCATTTCTACCCACGATGAACAGTGAGCATAAAATCAGAGGTTTCTGAAAACCTCTATATGCAAGGGTGACAAGAGTCACTGGTATCATGTGCTTGATACGCAACACTCAGAGTCCATGGGCATTGTAGAGGATGTGATATTTCAAATATCCTATTCAGATTCTCTAATTGGCCATTTTCATAATGAAACTCTGTCTAATAGGTCCATTTTCATTATAAATCTCCATGTAATAGGCATTCCCCCTCTTTCTAGTTCTCTTAGTAGGATGAACAATTATAGTGCAATTGAGAGAATGTTGCATTTCTGCATATTTTGTTCGATGTCATAAACCAAATCAATTATTCAAAATTGCTCTGAGCAGAACACAATTTTATTACCTACTTGTCAAGTACATTAATCAGATGTAATTTTTTTTTTACTCTATCTTCCTTTCTGGTTAGTCTTTTGTAATTATCCCTACTTTAAGGAGTCCATTTCCGTACCAAAGAAGGGTTATGATGTGCTCATGACTAATGTGTTTCTGTTAGCAAAGAGTAATTATCTTATTTTGGTCCATTATTCAAATTTAACATAAAAATTCCTTAGTTTTCAGCTTATTGTGTGTAGAAATGACACATGGCATTTTACAGTAAAAAGGGCTTGTGCTGCTATGCACGTCTATGCTGGATTTCTTTCCTTCTATTTTTTAACACTCAGGAGGGTAAAAGCATTTCAAAAGAAGAAAACTACAATAGACTCTGCATTTTATTTCCACATGAAATTTAAATGAAGTTGGAATGCATCACTCAAACAAGACATCTACACATACATAAGAAAAAGCCAGTAAATCATATTTTACTCCCAAATATGTTGATTGTCTAAGACTCCTTATATCAAGGGAAACAAACCCATTGTCCCTCTTAGGGGTGCATGATTTACGAAATTTGTAATGAGATAACATAGGCTTTTAATGCTAGGTCTTCTGGAAAGCCACTTTAATTCCAGTCAGCAGCGGCTGTAAACTGCTTTCATCTAAAAACCATTGAACTGAGAAATGGCCTCTATGTCCCTGCTTCCTTATTCCTCCCTTAGGGTTTCTGATAAGCAAGCTTTTACTTCAGAGATTGACACAATTGACAGAGAAGATGAGGTTTTGACTAAACCCAGTGGAGACTTATGCAATATCTCCAGATTATCAGCAAAACTCCTCATATGGTATCTCAGCAGCAGAATCCTTAATCTGGGATTAGTATCATATGTCTCTGTCCTTTCAATCTTCTGAGAAAATAGGATATGTAAAACTAACAATGGTAGGCTATTTCACGATCGTGGGTAAATAATAGATAAAAAGAAATCTGCATTTCCATGAATGTTCTCTAACCACCACGTTACCATATTCCTGTGAAAGTTGCACTGATGCACTGTGAGAAGGGGTCAGGCAAGCCACACAGTAAGGAGCAGTGTTGCTGATGATCAGAGCGAGCAAAGCCAAACACTGCATCCCTGTCATCTCTGCAGCACCTCTGAGTGCCATTTGAAAGAAGGGAACAGGCTGTAGCTGAGAGAAGCAGACAGCCTGGCACTTGGCACTGGGTCTCCAGCTGACAGGACCTGTAACATTGCAGGGGAAGCCCAAATTCTCACAAGCAGTTCTAGGCTTGGCTGTGTGGAGGAGCTGAGTAAATTAACACGCAGAGAAAGCCATGCTGTGGTTGACAGGCTGCTGTCAGTGCTTAGGCTGGCACAGGTTCCTCTCCACCACACAGAGCAAGCCTGCAGAACACAGTGCTGTGCAGCAGATAGAAGTATCAGACACCAAAATTCCTGGATATTTGAGGGTTTGAGTACTATCTGGTTCACAGTAGAGTTTTTCAAGATCCATATACTGGCAGCTTTGGATGCATATTAGCTTTTGAGAAAGGAATGCAGTGACTGACCAAATCGTGTGAGTCAGCTGTGCAGGAAAGGAATGGAGCACTGCCAGTATCATCCAGTATGGTGAGACATGCCCTATAAAGCTGTTACACTTCATTCTCCCTTTCTCACCTTCTCTTCCTTATGTTGACTCTCAGGTTCTAAAGGCTTCTTGTAAGTGATATGACACAACACCGCACCTCAGAAGTGGCAGCTAACCACCAGTTAGTGTGTCTGTGTGAGCAGAGAAGGGCAGGAGCAGACCATGGAGTTATTCAGGGAAATGCTGAAAATGTTCATTTATAAAATGGGTTGTGCTTAAAAACTAGTGTGATGAACAGAGATGGATGCCTGACTCTCACAAATGCATATTATGGCTTACTTTGATTTTGTCTAGCACAGTAAATGACTTTCAGGGTTGCTTTGCTGCTAATGAAATCTTGTGAGACTAACCCTAGTAAAAAAAATCCTCCTTAGTAAAACAGCTGCCTCCAAATCACAGCAAATGTTCCCATTATGTTTTAATAAACCTCAAGTCTTTAAACTGTCCTTTATCAAGTGTAGCTTATGGTCTAATGCTTCAAGTGTAGCATCAGCACTGGAGGACTATCATTTGCCCTGAAAAGTTTAGTGCAGGGATAAAAAAATCGGAGCCATTCAGGGATAGCTTTTCCTTTTCATCCAATTCAGATGTACAGTCAAAGCACAGACATGCTTGGATCAAGGCAAGGAATGAAGTTTATTCTGATGCCATCCAAGGTATATCTGAAAAAGCCTTTTTTCCTTTAGTTACAAATACATCTTTAAGTGACATAAAATGAACTAAAATTATAACCTGGGGCAAAAAAAAAATGCTTCTCTTGTATTACTAAAGGACAAACAGAGTCGTTAATCTGATACATATGCTTTTAGTAAAATAGAAAATAGTGCAAGTCAAAAAATTGACATTTTGTATGCTCACTGCCTTCCATAAAACTGTACAATTACATTTACATCAGATAACACTTCACATGCCTCCCTTCGGTAGGGACTGGAGATCCATACCAAATGAAATGCATGTATCTGAACATCCAAAATTTCAAAGGTGGAGTGAGAAGTACAATTTCCTTATTCCTTCCTGATCTACTTGTTTAGCTTTTTTTCTTTTGCTGTTATTTTTCTTTCATCCGTCTTTAATTCATTGTCTCTGGTATGAATGGTTCCTGCTAAAATCACTGGCTTTGTGTCATCTCCTCTCTTACTAGTGTTTTCCAGTTCAACTTTCCTGATACTCACCTACATGTTTATGGACTTAAAGGTACTTTACAGCCTATCAGCTAAATCCTAGATGATAGAAATCTTTCATCTTGGAATGGGCTCTCATCATTTGATGTGTATCCCAGCACATGACCCAGAAGGAAAGCTCCTAATGTCCATGGGTGGGTGGGTAGGAAATGCATGCACTTTCTGTTCACATCCATCTCTGCTGTAGAGCTGATGCTTTACAGCAAAAAATAGTAACTCTCCTGAACATGCATTTAGCTGCTGTCATTCTCAATGTCTTCCTCACACATAAGCCATGCTGTTTACTCACATTTCCTCTCCCCTTCCCTTCTTTCATTCTATAAAAATAAAATTTTTGCACACAAACTTGATTTAACATGTCCGCTTTATGTGCAGGGGGTTCTACCAGGTAGAAAATGCCAGAAATTTTTAAGGTTAGGAACTGACAGAATATCCTCGGCTAAGTATATGCCACTGTCTGAGTATCCATGTTGAAATCAGCACATGTGATGGAGCTTAGGTTCCAGGTGATCCATCTTTCTTATACAAATCTTGGATGACCTGACAGACATTTTGCAATAAATAGTACAAGTAATACAGACAAAATTGTTTGATTTTCATTCAGTTTCAATTAATTTAATAGGAGAAAATTATTCCATTGTACTCAATTCCATGTATGTAGAAAACCATAAAATAGTATTTTTTGTTTCTACCTATTTTTCTAAAAGTTTCTCTACCAAAAGCCCTTACTATACAATCACTGATGGTCTATGAACCACCTCTCATTATTTTTTAAAATATGATGTTGTTTCAGCAGTATCTTAATTTTCACTCCAAATCTTGGCAGGTCAATATCTCCTTCCATCCACCCAAAGCAGAGGGCTTCCAAAGGGGTCTTGGAAACAGAAATGCTGTCACTGTCTGAAGTCTGAGGAATTACAAAACTGGGGTTTGCTTCACATTTTATGAACAACACATGCACATAGAGACTTTACTGAGACAAACTGTACCTAAGCCATTCATGAAAGCTGTCAGAAATGGGAACATGAACTTCAAGAGATAACATTTCTGCTGCCTTGTAAATGTGTCCCAATAAACTATTTGCTGAGACTTGATTGTTCAGATAACGACAAACCCACACAGGTGGTGCTGTGTCTATTTGCTTTCGATACTGTGTAGTTACAGTGACATTTCTGTTGTGATTCCAAGTGCTGTTGTCAAATCAGTGGATTAATGGAAGTGCTGCGTTGGCAACAGATATTGATGGTTTAGCTGACAGCCACCTGTCATGTTTTGATACTGATGCCGAAAAACGAGCCTTGGAATTACATAATAGCTACTGCTCCTTTGAAATGCATTGTAATTATTTAGAGCATGCCAGCAACTTGCAGAGGGTGGGGAAGAAGAAGAGATGAAGTGGAAAACCTCACCTACAGACAGAGGCTAGATTTTGCTTGAAAAACATCACACTGAGTTCCATGGTTGAACTGGCAAATGCCAGAGTGCCAGACAATGACAGCCTGGTAAATAGTAAGCAACTCATAAACATGAGGCCTGGGAACCAGGGAAATGAAAGCTGAAAAAGGAGGGATATTTATGGCAGGAGGGAAAGGATATGGTTCTTGGAGAGTTTGGGCTCTATTATTATGAGACATGTTCTTTATCTGCTGCAAAATAGATCTGGTGGGTGAGAGCTGCTGCTGTGCTGTTGCACTGCAACTGGCTTATCTCAGGTGGAAAGGATGAGGAGAACAGCCCACAGCACAGAAATTTAGACTCTCAGCAGCTGGGGTGTCTGTTGGGTTGTGTGAATCTGGGAAAAGCTGTGGAGAGAGAAGGGCAGCACTGGTGGGAGTAAACCTTGGTAGATGCAGTCCATAAAAATCAAAAAGTCACTAGGACTGTCTGTGAAGAGGCTCAAAGGACAGTACAGTGCACATTCAGGTTTCTGAGGACAGGGCAATCCAGTTTTCATGACTTCTAGAGCAGAAGGCCTACAGGACAAATCTGTGACCACTTGAAGTCAAAGGAGAAAGTAGCTAGTTCTGGCTGAGGCGGTTGCCAGAAAATTCGGGGTTTTTTTTGGAGACTATCTGATTTGTGTTCTGGGAGGAGAGAACTCTTGTTAATTCAGCACTTCCTTTCCCTCTGGGCAGACAGCAAGAAAAGGATATATGCATTGCTGAGCTTCTTTACCTCCATGTAAATATATATTTTGTCTTTTCTCAAAATAGCCAGACTTCCCCTCTATGGGAAATTACATTCCTCTTCAACTTACTCTTATTTTTTTTCTCTTAGAGTCAATTCAATCTTCTACTTTTTTGGTCATACCAATACTATTCTTTTTTCCCTATTAAAAGAGATTTTCTTTTTTAATCTTTTTTTTTTCTCTTTTTAATCCTGAAAAATCTGACACACACAGTGAAAGTGAGGTGAGGTGGAAGGGGTAGAAAGCTGGGACTGCCAGTGGTCTCAAGACCTAGATAAAGATTGCAAGATCAAGACAGCTTCTTCGCTCCTGCCTTCCCAGCAGGTTCCAGAGAAGGAGGAGAAGGAGAGACTTCCCGTATGGAGTAGTTCTGCCCTGGGCTGTAGGTAGGGGTTGGTAGAGAAGGATGTTGGAACTACAATACACTAACACCTAGAAATTACATCCATGGTTTACATATGCCATCTTGTATAATCTCATTTACCAGCTAGCCCAGAATGGAACAGCTAAGCCAGCACTTGAAAACAAGCAAAAAATGTATAGAATATCCAAAACTGTTTCTGGTAGCCTCAGTAGCAATTGGAAAGTGTTAAGATTTGAGACAGCTATGTTATTAAATTAAATTTGTCAACTTTTGACCTTGATTAACCTTTAATCTTGATTAACATTAATGGCTTTGGGCTACTCTGCTTCCTCTACCTAGAATAGTCTGCAATTAAAACTCTGTAAACTAATAACAAAGTTGAGACTTGAGCCTGCTTTTGTGTAAATTGGGAAAGGAAATGAAAGCTTTTACTAAGTTATATTTTAGAGATTAAAAAGGCACATCTGATATCAAAGAAACACTGGAAAAGTTGAGGAAAACATTTTTCTATTTGTTAAATTATTTTACTGGACACTTCAGGGAGCCACTGAGTACTTGCATTAGGAACAAACAGAGTCTATTTAAAAAGCTTTGAACTAAAACTCTTCCTGCCATAACAACAGGAAAGAAAAATCATCAAAAATCATTCTGCAATGTGTACTAAAAACAGAAGCAGCTTTCAGTACAATCATGGGTATTACCTAGAAACTGCTCTGCAGTTACCCCAAGAAGAACTTCTACTCTCTACACATTGATCAGAGCTATGTGCTAGGAAGACTGTGCCAGTAGACTGGAGAAACACCTTCTGAAACCAATATATTAGATCTGCACTTTTTACTGCAAAAACATATTCTGTGTCTAGGAAGTAAAACTGCTCACTGAAACTCGCATCAAAAGCATGTAACCTCTCTATAACAGTAAACAAGAATCATAGGAAAACAATATTTGATAACATAGCATCAAGCAGTCCAACCCATTTTTTACCCAGGAAGGGTGTTTTTGATACTTTTTTGGTATGAAAACAGAAAATGTCCTTTTACAGATAGACATCTGTACACAGCAGTAACAATGTCATGCAGCTTTCTCATTCAAACTTCTTACTTTGCAGAGCTTGTGTATAATTTAAAGCTGGGTTAGTCTTTCACAGAACTAAAAAGTACCTTTTGTTGTCTAAGGTTAAGCACATGTGGGCACCATGGGAAATACAGAGAGCAAGTGGAACAACGGTATCAGAAGGGAGCAGAAGGTGTGCTATTTACAGGCACAGGGCCTGAGATAGTAACTGCACCTACCTGACTCTCAAATCCATCCTGATTGCTTTCAGACAACTCCAAGACTTGTAAGATAACCCATATCCACTACCAGTCATCTTTGCTTTCAGTATACCAGGGAAATTTCCCTTTTTTCTCTTCTCCCTTCCCCCAAGTTAATCAACATATGCCAGGTGATGACAGGGAAGAAGTATACAGCTAATCAGAACCAATATGAGCAGATTGCATTGATAATACTGGCTTTCTAAATGTGTATTATTTATCTGCACCATTTTTAGTTGTAAAATGCATGTACACAGAAGCAATAATAGAAATGTAATCGCACGGATTAGTTTAATGATACAGAATTCTTCCCTAAGGGACGATATTCCTCCATATCAGCATGTAGGGAAAACAGCATTTCAGTGTACAAGCATATAGCTGACCTAAATATAGACAACTATTTGTGCACATTTGCAAGAGACTCCCTGAAAAGCCACAGCACATACTCAAAATAGGACAGTTATCAACAAGCCAAGGATTTATACTTGACTCTTCAAAGCTATTTTGGTGCTTAATTCCCATAGAGATCAAGAGTGATGCTTCCATTGCATTTCTGAGTGTATTGATACAAGCACAGTAAACAAAGATAGGACTAGAGACCAGGTTTAAAAATTACACTTTTGCAACAGCCTTTAGGTTATGGTTTTTATCATAGGAAGTACACAGATGAAACTGAAAGTGAAAGCTAAATTCTTCTCTTTTAAATTTAGAGAAAAACTTTTTCCAGCCATGTAGACAGAGACAAGTGTGAATATTACTAGAGAGAGTATGAATAGAGAAGCTGGTTCTTGAGTGGCTTTGCTGCCATGGTTCCTGATGATGGTCTGCTATGCCTTGAACTGTTCCCCAGTGTTGCTGTCACACCTTGAGTGCTGCATGCAGTTCTGGACTCCCCAGTATGAGACAGATATGGAATTACTGCAGTGAACTTACTGGAGTGAACAGGGCCACAGAGATGAGTAAAGCACTGGAGCATCTTTGATGTATGAAAAGGGTTAGTGGGCTAAGGCACTTCAGTTTGCAAAACACAAAGTTTGGGGGATATTTCTATAGTCTCTAAACACCTGGGATGTAAAGGAACGAAGACAAGGGAGCCTGCTGTGCTCAGCACTGGTGAGGCCACACCTCAAGTCCAGTTCTGCTCCCCTCACTACATGAAAGACATTGAGGTTCTGGAGTGCGTCCAGAGAAGGGCAACAGAGCTGGGAAAGGGCCTGGAATACAAGTCCTGTGAGCAGTGGTTGAGGGAGAGGGGATTGTCCAGCCTGGAGGAAAGGATACTCATGGGGAGACTTCATCACTCTCTACAGCAGCCTGAAAGGAGGGTGTAACAAGGTGGGGGTTTGCCTCTTCTCCCGAGTACCAAGTGATAGGACCAGAGGAAATGGCCTCAAGTTGTACCAAGGGAGGTTTAGATTGGAAGTTAGGAAAAATTCTTCCATCTGAAGAGTGATCAGGCATTGGAACAGGTTGCTCTGGGAAGTGGTGTAATCACCATCCCTGGCAGTGCTCAAAAAAGGTGTAGATGTGTCACTTAGGGACTCCTGTGTCACCACAGGTTAGTGGTGAACATGGCAGTGCTGGGTTAAAAGTTGGACTTGATGATCTTAGAGGTCCTTTCCAACATAAACAGTGCTATCTTTCTATCCATAATAGTTCAATACCACTTTTGTGCAGTTCTGGAGAGCAATGGACTTTTGCTCAGGCACTGTCATTACCTGAATCTGATCCTGTGAGACTGCAAGCGTTTCTAGTGCAAAATCTGTTGTTGAAGGGCAAACAGCAAGCCAGGGTTTCCTACAATGCAGCTATTGGTTGAAGATGTAATCCATTAAAGCAGTGCAGAGATGAAATTGTGCAGCAAGCTATTTTAAAAACTTTAATGAACCATTTAAAATAAACTCATTGCAAGGTAATTTAACAACACCACTTTTACAATTAAATATACTATTTTAGCATGCAAATACAGCACATTAATCCCATGTCAGTATAGAAAATGAAGTGAAACTGAAGGGATTCTGATACATGAAAGTCATCTCAGTAATTTCTCATCAGTTCATGGTGCTCTTAAGCGGCATAATGAAAGAATGAATTGATTTAAACAACATTTTCTTGGAGCAATGGGGTTTGTGGAATTAAATTAACTTGATGGTTTTCTATAAGAGCAGGTCTGCATGGCATTATATTATTCTTGAAATTAATTTCTTTTCCTCTCCAGAGTTATTTTTGTTTTGGTTTGGGTCTGATATTTTCTTTCTTGTTTATTTCCATAAAATCCACTAAGGACTTCTATGCTAATTTTCCACATTTTTCACTTCATTATAATAAATAAAAAGTGCCTACTCAGATCCTCATTATCAGGTTCCTGACGACAAGAATCAGCAAGAATTCTTCAGTTTATTTCTTGAAAAGAATTTCTTTTTTCTTTATTGTTGTTAAATCCTTCTCTTTTCTCTGTTAGGGGATACAGTAGAAGAGAAGAATATTAACCAGAATAATACAGAGTCAGATTACACAGGGCTATCAAGAGAAAAATGTTCCAGTGTAGTGTTTTAATGAAGCAGAACACAGGAACTTTCTCTAAATCTAGCTAAGTAACATTTGAGAGGACTTGTGGTAAAATTTGCAGTATTTGTAAGAAGAAATACCTAGGTTAGACAGGACTCTGTATTTGCCTAGGCAGGACTTTAGCTCTGTAAAACATCATCAGTGTTTAGACAGAGATTCTGATTCTCATACTCCTAAGAGCCGGATGACACACTGTGTTATTTCCATTGCTAGTACCCAGCTAATGCATCATTTATGCTGTGCTATAGTACTCCCATAAGGAAGGAACTCCTTCTGGCACAAATAGCAAATATGTAGCTGACTCACAGGGCCTTTCATTAGCAAATGCCTTCCCTTTACTTCATAGCTTCAAACCTGTATTGTTTGGAAGGAGGTAGCAGTTGGGCACATCAGTTCTCAGCCTGGAAAAAATTTACATTTGCTCAAACCAGAGAGTGAGCAATCTGATAAGAAATGCCAGGATATGCTTGTAAAGACCATGTGTAAATACTGGCTCTGCCTCTTTCTCTTATTGTAAAAATAAACTAACTGAAGTAGTTGATTGTAACAATGTTTGCCAGGTATTTGGCCTTTCACTGAGATTTGCAGATTTAGTATTTCTAACACTTTGAAAAAAACACATTTAACATTTTGAATGCTAATGTGTCATACTTTTAGTGGTTTCCTTATCAAGAGTTGGTTTCTACTGAATTTTCTCAAAAATCACAGAAACACATATAGAAATGTAGCATGATGCTCTGCTGAGTTGGAGCAATGAGAATTATTTTCTTTAGCTCACTTTCTTTATCAAGGCTCTCTCATTTTGTGTCAGTTTTTTCGCAAGAAAAAAGCACAGCATGTGTTTCACTGGTCTCCAGATCCCTGTGCCCTGGGGAGGAGGGTGCTGCCTGACTCAAGGGGGATTAACTTTGCTTGTTCTGTCTTGTGCTGGGCTCTGGGCTCTCACCATCTGCATTTCCCTCATTTGATCAGCTACCACAACTTCTGAAGTCAGCTTTTGATAGCGCAATTACTATGACAAAAAAATGAAGTGACTTATCCAGAGCCAGAGAATTTGACCATCTTGTCATGAACAGTCTTAAAAGCCCAGCAGTGCTCTAGAGAAGTGCTCAGAGATGCACTTTCCTTCTGTGCTTACCTCTCATGTCTCACAGCTCCCATTTTGCTTGCTTTCTTGATGCACCATAGACTCCTTGTTCTCTTCTGTGTAACAGTTACAGAAATAGGGTGAGAGGCTCAAAATATTTTCAAGCACTACCTCTTCCTTGAGAGGAGATGAAAATGCCAAGGGGGATATGATAAATTATACACTGATCTACATTAGTTCTTTTATAGCACAACAAGGCAATTCATTAAGTGATGGACACTTTCTTAATATTGTCTACATGTTTTCTATATACTATAAATATTAGAGTCCCTTCCAAAATTTCTCCACCACACTGATCAATTTTGCACATCTCTAGTCAGCAAGCCAGCTGCCTATGTTTCCTTGCCGTTCACTTCTTTAGACACTTCATGATTCTATGAGAAGGGAATAAAAGGTTTTTTTCTCTCTGAGCTATGGAAGATGTTCACTTTCCTTACAGACAAGCTTGCTTTGTCAGGAATGGTCTCTAGAATGAATTATCTGAATAACCTAAGTAAGCATGTAATAAAGGAACAGATGCTAAAACCTCCTAAACTGCAAACCCCTGTTTCATAGTATCTCATTAGAAGCTAGCACTTATGCATAAAAAAACCCAAGCCTTTTTATCCTCTGTATCTTCACGGCAGTATCACATATTTTTAGCATCTATTCAGGTCTTTCTGCAGCTCTGCTTCAAATTGATAGTTTTGTGATACTTTTATGCCAACAGTGAAAATTATTTGCAAAAAAAATCTTAATTCGTTGACAGTGATTTGGATTTTTTCCCCCTGCAGATTCCAGGCTCAGGGATTTTAGTAGCATTTTACTGAAGTACATGAGGCCAAATGAGTTGTTCAGCTCAGACATGGGGTCAGCAGCTCTTCACAAGGTCAGGAGTCAGGGCATTGCTTGCTCTGCACATCAGGGACAATTATGTTTGCATTAAGATAATGACACAATTTTTCGATCCATATTCCAGAAACAGACGTAAATCCAAGGCCTTCACTAGACACAACATAAGTTGAATCTATGTGTCCAAAGATAGAATATGATTTGTGATTTGTGTGCATCTCATTTAATCAATAAATTCAACAGACCAAGTCTTTCCATACTTTCATGCTTTCAACTTTCGCACAGTTACACAGAGGTAAATCTGTCCCATTGACAAGACCTAATTCAGATTAAATATTCTGACTGCTGTTCAGCAAAACAATAGAAAACCTGGGTGCTGGTGGTGGTGTCACTGACAATGTAAAGGAACATCATGGAAGCAATGTGCTACAGCCAGACCTTGGACCACAGAGATCATTCCTACACAGCTGAAAATACAGTCAATGAACAGCAATAACCTGAGGTACTGGTTGAAGAAGGAATACCACTGGCACCACTCACATATTCTGTGGAGATTTTCCACTACATATCCTTAATTTCCATTACATATCCTTGGTTGTCTTAGGAGTTGAGATTTTTCATGGTTTAGGCTATTGTATGTGTGAAGTGAATGTCCTCTGTTTGATTCAAATATAGCAATGTTTGTTTTCAGGTGGATACATAGATCCTAAAATTGAGATTATATTAATTGTTAATTACTGTAAATATTAAAAAGCAATATAATTATGTCTTCCACAAGAGCAAAACAAAACAAGGAATTCAATCTCCCTCCCCCAGGCAGGCAGGTGTTCAGCCAGGAAAACAGGGTTCTATCACAGGAAACAGTGACTTGGGAAGACAAACACCATCACTCCAAATGTCCCTGCTTCTTCTTTCTTCCCCCCTCTTTATACGCTGAATGCAGTGTCATATTGTCTGGAATATCCCTGTAGTCATTTGAGGTCACCTGTCCTGGCCATGTCTCCACCCAGATTAGGGACACTTAGGGACATTTTTAGTGGTGGTGAACTTGGCAGTGCTAGGCTAATGGTTGGACTCTTTTCTAACCTCAATTATACTACAATTCTGTAATTCTTACAAGACTGTCCTGATTTCAAAGGCTTCTCACATATCCTCATATAAAGTTTTTGAGAGAGTTACATTAAACCTTTGTGTATTCAGTAGTACAATAAATACAGGGAAATGTAGGATTTTCTGTGCTAGAACAGATCAATGAGCCATTTAATTTGTTATCCTTCCTCCAGCAGCAATCAGCATCAAATGCTGCAGAGAAAACCCTCCTCAGAACATGACCTGACAAAGTTCTGCCCAATCTTTCCTGAGAAATATAAGATTGGTAAAAAATAGATCAGGCTTCCTTAGAAAATGTTGATGAACATACTGGAATTATCATTCATGTGATTATCACTAAGATTTAAAATGCCTCTCAACACTTTTAATGTCACCCCAGTTGATCATATGCTCAATTTTTCATCAATATATCTGTAAACTCTGGGCCTGCTGTTATTGAGTAATTTTTCTCAGTTTGCCATGGCTTAATGTGAAGTACATCCCTTCGTCAAAAGCCTTCATGAGGGGTACATAGCAAACCAGCAACAGGGGATAAAATTATGTGATGTTTTCAGAGAAAATAATTTTCTCTGCTTTTTCATTTGTATGGTTCTGTTTTTCTAGGCTGGAGGAAGGTAAAAGAATAGAAAGTTACCAGCAAGTTTGCCCAAGGAAAGAGGGGTTCCTTTAGGATATCTCAGGTGAAACCATTACACACATTGTCTGCTTGTGTTATCTCTAGCGAGCTCTGAGACCTTTGCAAGATGGAGTTCACCTACCCAGTGAGCTCGGGCACTCAAGCCATCATTTAGAAGAAACAGTGCCAAAACCCCTTCTCCTTGCTTTCCGAGTGCTGAGCTGCACAAGCAGATGCTAATCTTTCATTGTGGGCAAAAGAATAAAATAAATATTCCTTCTTCAAGCCAGTGAAGTGTGTGTGGCAGAGTATGAGTTCAGGGGAGCCAGATAATGGTCAAGGGCTACACAAAATGACAAGAGCTTATGCAAATACACCCAACTAAAATCAGTTGTCTTCAAAGTCCTTGATTCTCCTTTGAGGTGTGTCCATTGTGTAATGATAATAATGGCTTATGTTCTACTGACAACTAAAATAAGGAGGTAGTCATCATCTCTAGGTATATGCCAAAGTCTTACCATAATGCAATAAATAAGGATGATTCATTGAGGCATTTGTACCATAAAGTAATGACTATTGCAAAGATATTAATATTGGGATTTTATAAGTACAATATCTCCTCTTAAGAAATGACTTTGTGGCTACTTTTCCCTCACAACCTAGTAAGCTTAAAACACTTATTTCAATTTGAGATTGGTTTTAGTAGTAAACAATTACATTAAGAAAAAATCCGGCAGTAAATGTTGGCACAAACAATTCACAAATCAGGAAAATATTCTCATGATAATGATCTAAGTTTGCTGCTTTTCTCCCAATAACCTTTATTACAATCAATGTTATTTACTCTTTGCATGGCACAAAGTCCATGCCTTGTAACAGAAGGGAATTATAGTTGGTGGTACCTAGATATTGTGGCTCTCTCACAAGGGAGACTGCATTCTTTGTCTCTGCAGTAGTCATAGAAACACAGCACCAAAAGGGAAGTGGAGCCCATTCTCCTACTCTCACACACAATCTCAGTATTCAATCCTATTCATCAAACCCCATTTTAAAAGTGATTTCATCTAATGAAGTCAATTAGTAGCAGAGATGGCTGGACAGATTACAGAGATAACTGCAATGTAACCTTTTATGGTCTTTTCAGTACATTGATTCTTTATTCCCTTTTCTTTCCTTTTTTCTTTTTATTTGTTTTTTTCCACCTGGGACCCCTAGTGCACCTCTGCTCCCTCCCTGCATTGGGTTCCTTTATGTAGAATAGATTGGTAATGAAGCTCTGAAATCCTTTGAGAGTCTTATAGAAAGAATGTGTGCTTTAGAGGAATACAACCCCTGTGACATCTTTGCAGCCTAACAAAAAGGTTATTTTGTCATTAAGTGGTTTTTCTCTGTTGTTTTAGCAACAGCAACCATCAATCACATTTAGGGAGCAAAAGAGGCATTAAGAAAATTGTTTCCTTTTATACCTGTAATTGTACTCCATTAATGAACAATGAACAGCCTTTTCCATTCCTTTACAACTTGTATGAATTTCAGTGACATCGAAAATTACATGGGGAAAACTTAATTTGATTTAAAGAGGATTTGGGTTGAATATTTACACATTGTCATGGCTGCTGTAAAGCAAACTTTTCACCTTTCTGATGCTGAGTGAGACTCACAGCAGAGGATTTCGGGGTCTTGGTATGTAGTCCTAGGACCATGGAAAAAGAAATTATTCCAGCTGTTTCAGAACTTGACCTGGGATTTGCTCTCTTAGCAGATTTCACATAGCCAGATTACAGATTTCCTGTAGCCTACCATGCTTTCTGTAGAGTGCTTTTGAGGTGCTGCCTAATTTGTCTCTCTCAGGTGGACTGACCATTTCAGAGTTTCTCCAGGATCTTGCCAGCAGGCTTGGCAAGGCTCTGGTTTTGGGATGCAGGATTCGGTGCCACAGAGAGAAGCAGAAAGTGACACTAGAATGGCAACATTGACATTATAAATTTTAGGCAGGAGGTTTCATTTAGCCACTTCTCAGAAAGCAATTATGTGCTCATGTAAACATTTTCATCACTGAATTCTGTGACAGTTAGTCACAGTAAGTGGTATATATTGCTTTGGTTCTTGAACTATTTTGAAAATCTGAGTTGCCTCATGATTATCAGCTCTGAGTTTAGGAATTATTTTTGGTCACACCATTGCCTGTGAGACCACTTTTTGACACTCCTTTCCAAAGGAGTGGCACCCCTTTGGAAACTCTGGGCTTGTATGGTCTTTAGAAAACTATAGTGAATTCCTTTTATTAAAACAATTACAAAACAAATTACCTCTAAGTAGTTTTAACATGCAGCTTACAAGTGAGTAGTTGCCCAGAATGATTCCCTGCCACCCTGTGTGGTGGCCACTATGAAATGTATTTTGTGGTGTCAGCCTATTTAATGAAAATATCCAAAATCATTAGAATAATCACAAGAGAAAGGAAAAATGGATATTACCTGGAATTTCAGACTCAAGCAGAAGACAGGATACACATAAGCTTAGATCTCCCTGAAGCAGTCAGCGGGGTGAGTTTATGGCCCATTAAATGGGAAGATTCCAGACTACCGAAGTACTCATATCGTGAAGTACTCATAGGACATGTCTAGACAATTTAATTCTCCAGGATTGCTACACAGAAGTTTCTCCCAAACATATAAATTGACAAATGAGGAGTGGGAAGTGATAGAAGATGAAAATTAGCACAAAGAATCACAGGTGAGATCTCTTATGTAAATGATGTATGAGTGCACATGATGCTCAGATGCCCCAGACCACCGGTTAACTTGCCACAGCTTTCACTCTCAGGGGCTGATCCTTCTCTTCTATGTCTTCATGGCTTTGTGCAGATTTTCTGCACTTTCTGCTCTTTCCTACTAGGAAAGAACTAGATTGAAAAGTGGCTTTTTTTGTTCACAGCACAGAGACTTACCATTTGTGTGTGTACAGAAGAGAGACGTCAGACGAGGCTAGAGTAAAATACTGCCATATAAGTTCCCAAATCCTGAAGGAGTTATCTATCAAAATTTTTATCTCAATTTTTCTCAGTCTTGCATTGTGTTGCTGAATTCCTTGATAAAGTCTAGACTAGGGTCTAGAACAAGGCTTGAATTTCCTGAAGCCTCTTTGGTGTTAGTCTGCAAGCAGTGGGTGTAAAGGCATTTCTTGCATCTATTTGAATAAGGTATATCTTACTTAACCAATTCAAAAAAGGAGATTGTCATGTTGACATTTTAAAATATTTTCCAAACCAAAGTGTTTGTCTCCACTGGAAATCAAAGTCAAACTTCTATGTATTAGGCAGGAAAGAATGTTCAGCCAAGGGTGAGCCCTGCAATTCCCTAAAGCTGAAGTCTTTGAAGTCCTTGTGTTTCCATTATTTTTATTAATTTCTTTCATTTATATCTTTCTGACAATTCTCTTTATTTTAAAATACACACTTGTGTCTGAGAAGACCTGTCCATAAAACATCAGGTTGTAACTGCATATGTAGACACAGGGAATAGGTAATAGTCCTTTCCATGCACATTCTATACGACAGATTTCTGCCAGTCTTTGCATGTCAGTGTTAAATATTTGCATTCTTATATTCAGTTTCGATTCACCAACACAAGTGCTTTACAGATTCCTCAGCAGAACAAACGAATAGCATGCTGTTTCACTAAGCCATTTCTACAATGTCACTGCAAATACAGACCTCAGAAATTGAGGTGCAATGTCTACACAACATCTAGGACAAAAAGCTCCTCTAGTTTAAGTTTGCTTACACCCACTCCCCATAACAGCCCATAAATTTTTATTGCTTCTTATATCACAATCTTAATGTTACCAAAGTGAATTCATTAATGTTGTTCATTTTCTTGTTTGCGAGATAAAGCCAATCAGCAAACTACTGTTAACTCAATTACTTGGAAGAGGTGTTTTTCAAGCAAGGAGAAATTACAGCAATTGTTCATCATTAATTTTTTTTAATAGATGTGTGTTCATTTGTTGTATCTTGTAAACAAGCCACTGCATTATACAGTAAGCATACTGGTAAACTTGGGATGCTGTTTAATGTTGTCATTTTATTCTGCATAATGCCAACATTTTCCAAGAAGCCATGACAAATAACCTTCAGGCAAGGCTCTTTGTGAATTTTGAAGAACCAAGAAGCTGAGCTTTGGAACCAGTCCTGAATATTGTAAATCTTCACCGATATCAGAACTTGAGCAAAGGCAAAGTGAATTATTGAGGCAACCTAGCTTAGCAAGATTCTAAAAAAAGGATTAGACACATATGAATACTGTAAAAAAGCTTCTGCAGTTACAGTCAGAAGGATAAAATTACAAGGGCTATCAGCCCACAAGCTTCAAAGCATAAGCTGATCACCAGCTTGATCCAGGAAGAAATGTTCTCTCATGGGAATTATTTTTATCTATAATGCCATTAAGTGCATTATAAACCTCTTGAATTCCTGATGAATCAATCATTGACCACTATTGAGAGACAGCAAACGAACACAGGCTATTTAATCTGGTTTTGACATGGAAATTTTGAAACACATAGACTTGAAGAGTAATCAGGCAGCCTTTAATGAAAACTTTCAGACAGAAAACTAAAAGCACTTTGGAAGGAAATTAAGTTTCAGTGACCTCGCTCTACAGATTGGGAAATGAGACCAAGAAGAGGCAAGTGACTTAACGAAAGGCAAAAGTCAAGCTTAGTCAAAGCCAAGTGTATTCTACTGTCTTCTGAGTCTTACGTATGTGCTCATCTTGTTGGTCCTGAACCCATTGGTTTTTTGTTTCAGTTCAATTTCTCTTCACAGAAATGTCTTAATGTGATTTCTTAATGAATTGGTTTAACTGGAAGCTCTCGGAGTCCATTTCACAGATCTGTCTTCATATAAACCATTTGGAGTCATGTTTGACCTATGAAGAACTATTTAGGGATTGCTGCACATAAAAATATACTGTCATCACTTAGCAGAAAAACTTTACCATTCCTGCAGTACAGATTATTCTCCCCAGAGAAGACAAATTTCTCCAGTTAAAAGTGATTTTGTTTCAGAACAATTATTCCACTGTCCTTTACTATGTGCAAAGAAATGGTGCTTTGGGGCCCGGGTGTCAAGGTCAGAGGGACAGGTTGGGCTCACAGGACAAGGAGGTCTGAGAGCTGCCTGTCTGATTATGTGTCCTGTGGTACCTCTGCATTGGCACTCCAGTCTCAGAGGCTGTTTCTCCTCCTATTGCCACCTTACTCTGGTCCCTTAGGAATTTTGTTCCCCAATCCTGACTCTTAACTGCTGAAAAACAGACTTGCCCTGCACAAAGAGATATGAAAGAGGGGCATGATACACAAACACAATGATCAACTGACAAGGCAAACACTAATTTTGTTTTATTTCATATGTGTTGAAAGAGAAGAGATTAGTTACCTTTAAATAGCATGAAGAGGAGATGACAGAACATGAAGGAGAAAGAAAACGAGGAGAAAGGTCAAGAAGAAGAGCTGTGGAATAAATGAAAACAGGCAGATCACTGGAATATCTATCTGAACATTATGGGGAAAAATGAAGCCATCACTCCAGAAAGGTCTTATCTGAAGTTCTTTGTTTTGATGGGGTCTGGGGGTCTGTTGATGCTTCTGTGAGTTGTGGTTTCTGACTAGGTCTTCTACCCAGCTTTTCCACAGGATCTCAAAGTGACAGAAACAGGGAATCCACCTGACGTGTAGCAGTTCCCAGTCCAATGAAACACTTTCCACCAGTGTTGCTGTGGTTTTGACAAGAGGAGATCTTATAAAATGGTTTGACTCAAATTTTCTATTTTCTCTGCAGTGCAGCAGACCGAGCAATGGTTGTTTATAGTTTTTCTTTCCTGTTGTATCTGTCTTCCTCATGTCCTTATCCATTTGTCATCTATTTTGCTAAGGACTAATACTAATTCTGGCATATCCAAATATTGGTAGGGCTATGCTTAATCCCGCTCCAAAGGAAAACACAATGACAGTGTTATGTTTATTGGAACATGGATGTCAAATCAAATAATTTTTCCCAGTGAACTCTAAATCTGTCATTTAGTTTTAAAGCATTGAGGGAGACAGGAGAATGAAAAAGATCAAACCAAGCCAAATTGAATGAATTCATATCAATATTAGAGTCCTGTAAAAGTCAATGAAAAGAGACATTTGATTTTATGAGATTTGTAGATCATTTTATGTACTGTTTGATATAGATTATAGGAGTGAACATCAGAGAACCATTTATGAAAACATAAATTAGGAAAACCGGATAAAAGTCCATCCAGGCATGCAAGGAGGGATAATTTGCAATGTGAGTAAGTGAGGCCAGTCAATGATCTTGTGGACTAAAGATAATAAATTTCTAATTTTACAAATAGCACTATCTTTCTAAACAGAAGATAGATTTGTTCCTGCCATTTATGGTGTGTGAAGACTAGCATATTTCTTTAAAAGTCATGTACTACAGAACCCTTTTTATTTGATGCCAGTATTTATAATATTTTTCATTCCATTGGCAATATGTTATTCTGCTTTTAACTTCACTATTTGATTACAATGTCCAAAATGCTAGGTGAAAACTAGTTACACCTTTAGTAAGTTGTCATTTCTGTGTGGTGTGGGGGAAGCAAAAAACTTTTAACTGCAATACAGCAGAACATGAGAGGAAAAAGATTGCAGAGGATGAAATATCTGTCAAACATAGATCCTCATAAGACTCTTCTTCTTGCTGTTCACATATTCCTGGGTCAAGGAGATGCTATTGTGTACTCCTGACTATATTTTCCCTTCTTTTGGTTTTTTTTCAGGTTTTGGACAGTATCAAATTCTGTCAAAATAGCTGTACTTAACATAAATACTCAACAAGCTAAGATGAAATCCTGTTACATAAAAGCATTATAAATAATACATTTTCCTTTAAATCTTTTAATTTGATTAAGGATATGAGACAGACAAAATCATGCAAATGTTATTCAATAACTAGTTTATGTCAGAAAATATGGAAATCAAAGAGCTCTACTTTAAAGCATTCTTGCATCATAGTTAATCAGCATTTTTATCTTGCAGATCATAAGCTGGTATATATGAATCAACTACTGTGCTAGGACATCACATTAAAAATTCTTTTTGAAATCTAAAACTACTTGTCAACCTGCATGTTCTAGTAGTAAGTGCACATAGTCACTTCAATGCTTTCTCTGATGTTGCCCATTTCCTGTCAAACACAAGGGCAAATTTCAATTATGAATTAAAACCACTATGTTTGAAATCAATTGTGGAACTATTAACAGCAGTGGCCGGAGACAGACTATTCTACTTTGCGTTTCTGTAA
Source organism: Illadopsis cleaveri (assembly GCA_013399915.1). NCBI lineage: Eukaryota > Metazoa > Chordata > Aves > Passeriformes > Timaliidae > Illadopsis > Illadopsis cleaveri. The sequence continues at coordinate 863,453 of VXBB01025233.1, read as the reverse complement.
GCTCTTTCTCTCCTCAGATCTCAAAGGGTTATTTTTACAAATGTGCATTAGTTCAGCCTCACAGCATATGGCCTCTGTGGCATTGTCAGTACTCTGAAAGCCAGGTAAGGCATGGCACAGAGGGTCTGCAGCTGCTGGAGGAATCAGAGGTGTTATTGGCCACAGCAAAGCATCACACGAATGAGACAAAAGGACAGGTTCATCAGGAGAGTTCATTCACTCAGGACAATGCTGTGCTGAGTACACTTACCCAAAAAGAGCAGAGTTACTCAGCTTGAACACACTGCAGATGCACTGAGAAGCCAAGCTCACTTAAAACAACTTCATACATGGTTGAGTGAGGCTCCCAGGAGCATGTAGATCTGGCTCTGAATGACTTGCCAAGTAAGCCACTTTGAGACTTAAAACAGAGCCTCCAAATCATTGCGAATATCCTATTTAAAAGTGGAACTGCTGCAGATCTCTAGCACCCATGTTATTTTTACAAGGACTTAAATATGGAAACTCATGGCTTCCCTTTGAGAGAAGATCAAAATAATTTTAAATGGCATTTGAGCAGGTAATGAAGTCAGAAAACACTGTCCTTAGTTTACTGTCTTGCCTGCAGTGTGAAACTCAAAGACTAACTCTCTAGGTAATGCAGGATTTATGAGGAATTTTTTAACTGGATTCAATTTTGCTACCACAGCTAACCAGGCCAGGAAATATGATTGCCTTTATTCCCAAACCCTTTGACACCAATTGGTATATGTTGTGATGAGTTGCTGCAGTGCAAATGAGGCTGGTTTCTGTTAGCACAGAGCCACTATTGCCTTGCTTCTGTCCACAGGTGGGCACATCCCTTTCCCTTTTGCAGGACTGGGAATGTCAGTATTACTAGGGGTCTTTTGAACTTGGATGCTCCCAAATGTCCTTTGTGGACATAACATCCATTTTACACAAAAACAATGTTAAACAAAGTATCCAAAAATGCAGAAATTATGTTTTACAGAGTCATAACTCTTCCATTATACTCTTGGTTGCAGGGAAACACCAAGAATCCTGCTCATGGCAAAAGTACTTCATTAAGGGATATTTGAACAGCCTTTCGGAGATGGGCAGTGCTACCTGAATTACCACACATAAGGTAGGTTTTCCTGGAATTTCTTAGGGATGTTTGTGATCCTTCATTACTTAAGGGCTTTAGTGTATTATGGCATTGTTGCTGTTGCTGGGAATGTCCAAAAATGCCCATTAGTTTAGCAAAAGACTTTAAATTTTAAAGCTTAAATTTCAGCAACCATTTGACAGCTTGTACCAGTTAGATTCCTTACTCACAATACAGAAAGCAGATTTCACTTTTGAAGAGGAGTAATGACTACACTGGAAGCACATAAAATCACCATGGAAAAAAAAATCTCTGTTGAGACACATGAGAATTTATGTGAGCATATGGAAAATAATACTTAATTGAAGCTATTTTAGCATGTGGGTAAGGCTTAAGTTATATGAAACCCTCTGGGAAAGAATTGTTGTTGATAACTGGCCAGCTTCTATTGTGGAGAGATTTAGCTTTGAGAGATTAATGAGCATGCTAAAGCATTGGTAGTGTTTTCTTTCTGAGAATTTATTTTCAGACACCTTGATCTCTGTCATATTTTTAAAATACACGTGAAAAGTAATACCAATGCCACAGGCAGGAAACAGCTATCTCCTTACTGCAGATATGTACAACCAGAATAATACTCATTAGAGCTTTGCAAAGATCAGCATTTATTTCTGGTGGGGATGTCCGGGCTTGAGCATGCAGTGCACCACTGTGTCACAAGTTTAAAGGAGGGTTTGCTGAGGCAATGTCTGCATGGCTCGCTAAGATAATGCAGCAAACGTGGCTGGAAGCTTCCTCTGGACAGCTTGTGGGATATAAGCAACACAGTGAGGCAGCTTTCAGGTTAAGGGAAAAAGATATGCTCAAAATATTCTATTAAAATGTATTTCGTCTCTGAAACGCTGGGCTATCATAATTGTGGAGCTATTGATAAAGTTCACAAAGAAAATCATTTTGCCACTGCCTATACACTTGGTAATGAAAGAAGTGCCCTGCAACCCTCCTGAAGAATAAATTCTTACCACTAAGTTGTGAAAAGCTAGCTGTTCCCACTCTGGCATGTCTCCAAAGAGCCTTACAGTGAGTTGGAGGCTGAGAGGTGGCTAGAAGGCATGTTGGAGACAAAAAGGCATCAAGTAGAGACAGGTTGTGATAAGTGTGTGGCAGCTATTCCCTGGCAACACTTCCTTAGGGACCACAGACAGGTTTGCACTAAACAGCCCTAAGGTGAGACAAAACACAGGGCAAGAGCCTTCTCCACAGCATTTCCATGCTCAGGTCTCTCCTGAGAAAATAGGGAGCAATAAAGATGTTACAATAATAGTTTAAACGCTACCATCCATTTCTATTTGAACAGGAAAGCATGCCTCTATGTTCTGGACAGATGGGATTAGCAGGAGTTGTACTGTATAGATGTCACATCCTATCATCTGACATTTGCTCATGATTGTTATTGTCAGGGCATTTTTATGGGAGGTGAGGGCATTTCTTCAACGCTTTTTAAAGTAACAGAAAAAAAATTCAAAAAATCCCTCAAAGATATTCAGGAAAAAAACATGATCAATCATCTCCATTTAGGCAATTGCATAATAAAATTTAAATTTTTGCTTCATAATCATGAATTAGATACCTTCTGCCCATTTTTCTGTGGAAGCATACAAAAAATTGGTGTTAAGGGGAGGGGGGAAAGGGGCTGGCATCCCAGATGCATCATGTTATATGGTGTTCATAGCAACAAAATTCTGTGTAAAATGAATAAAAGATAATTCAATGCATATGTCACTTCTGGATATGATAAAGGCTTGATTTGATATTTTTTTGAAGCAGACTCCTGGTGACTGTCTATTGTCATAGCATTAGATGAGAAGAGAGAGAACAGTAACTCTTTGAATGTGACTGTAGTAACAAGGAGACCCTGCAGTCATGTCTTGTTAATTTTCCAAGGAGGATGTCACATTTACATTTCAAACTATCCCACTGAAGAGCTCCCAACTTGATAGGATTATCCTGAGTTTTAAACCATCCAGACTGAGGCTTCATTGTTTACCCAGACTAATCCTTCACTTCACCTTCCTTCCCTCCCTCCTTTCCTACTACCCTGCCTACAGGAAAAAAAGAAAAAGGAAGAAAATCTGACATTAAAAGGTGTTGCCAATCCTGCTCAGTAATTATGAGATGATTCCTCTAAAAGAGTGGGGTGAAATGTCATTTTATTATTCTTCAACTTCCTTTCCTTCCCTTCCTCCTCCCCCACCCATCTTCTTGCAGGCAGGCATCACGAGTAAATTTTCACTGTGATGTGCAGGGATTTAGCTGCGTGAATCCTATTACTGCTATTAATTAGAACACATCAGTACAGCCAGCCAAAAAACGTGCACCTTTTAATGTTTATCTGCTTGCTCTCACTTCTTATCCATACCCTAGTCCTGATTCTGATTTCTCATTGGTATTTACCTATGTAGTACTAATGATCTCTGGGAATTATTCCTGATTTACATGAAAGAATTTCCAGCAGATCCCATCTGTGACATTTATGCAGATGCCATTGTCTTCTCCATTATTCTGCTTGCTTTCTTTTAGGACCTCTTAAGGTATTTTCTACATCATTCACCAGCAGGAATTATCAGCCCAAATTTTCACATCCATTTTCCAGTGATTTTATTATACAATGATAAAAAACCCGTTGGTCCTATGACTGCTGTTTCATTGAATTATTTGAGGGTGACATTCCAGGATGTGCTTCCAATATCAAGATGTTCACAGGTTTGATTTAACCTTGTAAAAATAAAGCATTGATTTATTTATTTGGGGCTTTACCGAAAACACACCCAGCAACTTCCTACCACAAGACAAAGGGATTTTGCTGAGGTTGTTCCTCAGGTAATCTCTTACATTCCCAGGATTATTCTTACTATCCAGGTGGATTCAGTATGTGCCCTAATTCTTTGCTTTTCTACCAATGCAACATTTGCAGTTGGACCCAGCTGAAATGGAGCCGGGGCAGTGCTGGGTGAATTTGAAACCTGTCCATCACAAGCAGGTTTTTCTGAGAGCAGCCTGTCCTTTTATGTGGCACCCGAGTAGCACCAGCTGATGACGGGCAATGCTCCCTATCAGCCTCAAACCTGAAGCTGGAGGAGGAGGAACATCCAGCATTGCTCTCCTTTAATCTCTGCTCAAAGGGCTTTGTACTAATTAAGCTTTACAACACCCTTCAGAAGTGAGGGAAGAGTGCTATGGTTCGACTGCAGATGAGGGGGAGAGGAGCCCAGTCAAATGACTTGGTGACAGAATCAGCCTACGGCAATCAAGATGACAAGCCACAGTTTCAGCATCTGTCTTTTTTGTTGCTACTTAGAAATGCTTCATTGAAAGAAAAAGAAAATCTAGATACTTTTTACCACTTCTTTGTTAAAGCCTGGATTTTCTCAGCCCTACCCATTTAGCCGTTCACCTCACCTTATTTGTAGGTCAGAGGCAAGAGAACCAACATGAGACTGTTTTGTGTCCATAGCTGACTTTGCAGATCACCTTGCCTACTATTAAACACAGAAATCTGAAAACAGTTAAGTAGCTGATACCTTTAACTAGTATGTAGAAATGTATTATGTTGTATGTAGAATGTACATTTATACAGAAATGTACAAATACCATTTCTGTCCTTTTACAAACAAACTGGTATTTTTCAAATTGTTGTGCTTCAAAACTTTTGATTGAGTCCACATGAGTCGGAGCAGTCAGCAAGACCCTGGGACAAGGTATGAAGGTGAGAGCAGGGAGCAAATAAACTTTACAGACAGAATTTTTAGCACTCCATGGTGCTCCTGGTGCTCATGGTTCTCCTTTGTGTTACAATGCTGTTTTTCAGCTGCCTGCTAAAATTTTAGCATTTAAATTTTTTCTTGCTAAGTGTCACATTTGCCTGGTGAGACAAAGCTAAATGGTCCTTAGGTGTAACTGAAGGAACTCAGGAAATTCACAGCATTAAGAAAGACCAAGATAGAAAATTCTTGGAAAAAACCCTTCACCCCATATGAGCCCATTCAACCTGTTTAAATAGATAAGCCCAAGTCAAGCTGGTTGAGTGCACAGCAAGTCTAGAAATGCTGCAGTCAGAAAGGCCTGGAGTGACTGAACATTGCAAATGCAGCCCAGAGGCAGATTTAACACCCTGTTCTGTCCTGGGCACTTGGTCCCCTATGTTGCTCATGTGGCAGCAGTGCCTATGAGGCTTCTCTGGGGAGACAAGGGATGGTGTCCAGGCTCTGACTGACCCAGGGCTGTTCTCCCTAGGGAGAGGACAACACAAAGCAGGAGGCTAAGGTAAAGAGGGCATGGACAGGGAGATCTCTGCAGCAGCAGCCAACAAGCCCTGCGAGCATAAAGTGCCATTACCACAGCTTCCAGCCCTCTTCTGAATAGCAGTTTATAGCAATACTATAAAAATGGCAAAGAATGCAAGTACAAGTTCTGCTAGATCCCAAGCCATCCCTTAGCCAGGAGTGTTTCATGTACATGGAGATAAGCATTATCATTATCCAAGTAATAATTAGCTAATTAATTAGTCTGTCTCCTCATTGCATTCCTCAAGATCATATTTACAATGCCTCAGCCAGCCCACAGAGGATTCTTTTTCATTCAGATGAACTTTTTTTGAGTATCTCCTGCAACAGACAAGGACAAAGCTGTTCCAGGGATTTCACACGTTTTTCAACTCCAGCCTTTCTTCTCTGCATTTCAAAGGACATACACTGTGCTCTCCAGCATCCCTCACCATGGCACCAGGATGATGGCTGTGCTCATCTGTGATGAGTGCACATCTCTCCCCAGCTGCCCCTCAGATTTGGGAGTGGAATGCAGCAACTGGGATGGTCCAGCTATGCTCTAACTGGAGAAACCCTTGAAATAAGGAATTACTGTGAGGAGTGATGAGGATGGGCTCACATTATTTCCATTAAGAATAGGAATATTTTCATAGATTTTCACCAGAAAATAGAAATCAGACATGCCAATGAAAGGCAGACATTCTCAAAATATAACAGGCATTTCATCTAGTTTATAGTTTTTTGAAAATAAAAAAGACAAAACGGCCTAAAAACATGATTATATTTCATAAGCAATGAAGGTCACTGTAAATGACAATTTATTCGCAAATATGTAGAGACTAGCCAGGTATTGCAGCAATTTTCTTGTATTCACAGATGCTGGTTCCCAAATTCAGCTATGCTTCACAGGAAATGAGAGATGTTCTTTTCAGGGTGCTTAATTGTTTCTGCCAGCATTTTTACCACATAGGAGAAATTCACTAAGAAAGTACAACTCCTGTTTTTTCTGTTCCATTTGGCTGCTTATGAGACAAATAACCAGGATACATTTATAGCTTAAGGGACCGATTTGCTTGAGATGGAATAGCTGATTGTATTATTCTAAAGAAATAATATGTAGTATCTCAAAATAATTCCAGCTTGTTTCTCTCAGCTCACTAATGCATAATGCTCATTGCAGAAAGAACAGCATTTGACAAGCACCAATCTGACAGTTCATTTTTCAATGGCACTTCTTTCATTTATTTTATAAAAGAGGATTTTTTTTTTTTTATTAAACATATCTTTCTGTCAGTACAACATTGTTGTTTTTTCTGCAAATGAAATTCATGTCATTGGCTTTATTCCTTCATATTAAATTTCAACAAACACACACTAGTGTTTCTGAGGATTTCATTTTCCTAGTCTAGATGGTGCACAATTAAGTATTTTTTATGCTGCAATGAAAGAGAACTCTCCATAATTTTTGAAACTGTCAAATGTAATTATGAACTTTTCAGTTTTTATGACAGTCACTATAATTTAAGTATCTGAATACACCAACATGTTTGCAAAACATTGATTACTTACGTATTTATAGAAGGTAACATGTTCTTACCTCCTAGGTAAGAACATATTATCTGCTGTAAGTATGGAGAAACCAAGTAATGATTAATTTTATGTTCATGACACACCATTAGAAACCAAATGGTGAAAGAGCTTTCTGAGTCACAAATAGGGTTTCTAGTCAATTCAGTGAAACTACTAAACCTTTAAGGTAGCTGAAAAGAGAGGTCCAATTTCTCTTGAACTTTATGGGATTGCAATTATGAAAAATTATTTATGTCACAAAACTGGAAAGCCTTGACTTTTGAAATGGGATCATACATGAAGTATAGGATTTTTGAATCCATTTTGAATATAACATTAAAAGTCACTGCTTTGGAATACTAAGACAAAAGGGCTAGAGCACTAAATGTACACAAAATGGCCACAGAGTATTAATTATGCTCAGACATTACAGACTTGCCATGGAGTTTGGGTTTTTTTTGTTTGTTTTCCAAAAGAATTCTGGGTATTGTTTGAAAACGTACCTAAAACAGTTTTTTAGAAAGAATGAAAAAGCAAAATAGAAGAAATATATTCTGAAACTTCATCTATAATAAGTGCAGATATGTCTTCATAAGAAGCTAATTTTTATAAGCCTGCACAGCTCCTGTCAGGTGATAATTCAATACTGACTTGTTACTTCTGTCTATATGGTATTTTATTGCTGTAGCGTCCCTAAGGCTTTTGAACTTTATTGTACTCTTAAACTTTACCCTCTGAAAGAAATGATATATAAATAAAATTGGCTTTAGTCTACCCTACTTTACCTGGAGATGCCTGGCAGTATTTAACTCTTTGGCTTTACTGACTCAGTGCCCTCAAGACAACATGCAGCTCTGCCTGAAGGCAGCCCTTTAAAAAAAATTTAATTTCCATAAATTATTCCTAGCAACAGAAGTGCTCACTAAATTTTCCCCCACCTGATTTATCCTTAGTAGGAATTTCCTTCAGCCTTTAAAGGAAATATCACTGATATTATATGTGTGTGTGTGTGTGTGTATTTTTCCAGTGACTGGGAGGGGAGCAAAGGGATACAATTTTATCTTTTTTTTGAATAGAAATGTCTGGCATCAAATACTGTCTTCCATCAAATAGTGTAGTCATTCTGGTGCGAGTCTGACAGAGCTCACAGTACCTGGCTGTGTGCCATCATTCCCCTTGCAGTAGCATCTTTCACAGAAATTAAACATGAGAGCCCTGGATCAGAAGTAAATGCAGCATTGCCCAGACTGAAGGACCCCTTAGTCTGTCTCAAAAAGGTTTTTCCTCACTGCAGAGTGATGGAAAGGAACTTTCTTAACAGTTCCTACTCCTGCAATACCAGATCCAGCTCAGCATGGGGTAAGGAGTTTGTGGCAGCAGTGCTCCAGCTGCTGCTGCCACTTGGCTTTCACAGAACCCAGTCTGTCAGGGAGAGTGCCAGGAGCCAGAGCAGATCAAGTGCTGAGCACCCCTCAAGTACCACCCTGCCAGCCAATGTTTGGTGCGAGGAGAGCAGCTGATACCAATTATGTGTAGGTAGGAGAGACTTGACGTCATGGTGACTAATAACCTTGAGCTGTGGTTCCCCAGGCATTGAATCAGTATTGCATACTGGATAAAAGCCACTGCCCCCATAAGCAAAGTCATAAACCAGTACAAAAACGTTCTACCATTCAAATGTGTGTTGGTTTGTTCAGAATCTGGGAGGGTTTTTTTCAGTAGGGGAATAATTATATATTATGCTATATCATTTATCTCCTTCTACACATTTGCTACTACCATGAATAAGAGCACTGGCTTTTGATACTATAATTGAACTTGGCTTTTGACAGAAATTCGTGTGTTTACAGATGACTTGTACTAAAGGTGATGTACTAATACATCCAGTAGCAGCAGACATGAGATCATGGGCTAAATTCCATCTATACTAGTGGTCTGCAGGAATACATTATTTCAACACCCAAAATATTAAAAAATCCACATGTCCAAAAAGTAACCAGTGCAAAATATTTCCTAAAGGTGATCCAGGTGCTTGTAAGGAGGTGACAAAGAGAGGCAGCAGCTGTTGATAGCACAGCCTGGGACACAGGTGTGTTTCCAGCTGAAGTCTTGATGATGGATTGATTATATGTAGGTTGCTTGTTGTTTTTTGCAATCTCTTTACAAGGTGAACATGACCTTAGGTATCTGTTGTTCATGAATAAAACATACCCAAAATTATTTCCCAAACATAGGCATCACTCATTTTTCCACCACAGAGGAATCAACCCACTACAAAATTCTTACAGCTCAACTCACATCTGGTATTGTAGCTAAATGACTTCTAGACAATTAAGCTAGTTTGCACATTTAAAAAAGTGACTCTTACCTGTCTCTCTCCACTCCCTCAAAGCAATCTCAAAACATCTTTTTTGATTACTTAACAAGAGAATTGTCATTAATACCATATGCACTGAAGGTATTCAGCTTTGTGAGCTCTCAGTAGGAAGTACTGATGACAGAGGAGCATTTCTGCCATCATCAGAGCATTTATGGGCTTTTAGTTGCAAGACCCCAGTCATTGTTTGAGGTCAGAACAGCTCTGGCCAGCCATGGGGTACCAGGACTGCTTTCACGGAGATTTTCAGTGAGCAGTGGTGGGTACATGACACACCCAAGTGTTTAGCCACAACCCAATCCTGCTCAAAGGCAATAACACTGGCAATAATCTCCGAGTTCAATAACTATGCCACCTGGGAAAGGCTCTTTAGACCCACTGCCAGACAACCTTCCAAACATTATTGCTCTCCCTGTTGATTCAGGCAAGCTTGGGAGACAGAGGGGCCAAGTTGTTTAAACTTTTTCATCTCACTGAAACTCTGGTGATTTTTTTTTTCACTTTTGACATTTTTTTCCACCCACACTGTCTGTGGGAAAATATATCCACAGAAAAGCACGTACATTTGCAGCACAAGCATTTTTCCAGTGACAGAAGACAGCATTCTTTTTGGTGCTTTTAGTCATTTCCTTTAGGCTATAATCTTCCTCTGCACTTTTGAAAGAAGGAACCTGCACAGAAAAGAGCCTCCACACTTTCACAAGAAGCAATCAAAATTCTCTACTCTTTATAGATTAAAAAAATTACTTCAGTGATTGAAGATGTAGGCCAATGTTGGTCAAGAGTCACTTGTCATTTTGCAGGGGTTTTTCCTACATGGCATAAAATTTCTACATGAATGAGAATTTTCATTCAGTGTTGAATTCTATCATTCTTGGCTTGAAGGTAGATTTGTAGTTTTGTCCCCAGGGTAAAATAAGATTCTGGCTGCTTTCATCTTCTGAGCTGCCCAGATTTATTTAGTGTTACATTCTTTCTGATCATTTTCCAGGATATCTGAGGTTTTATTAGAAACAGTAAATGCATAGAAAGTGTGAGGGGATTCCAGTTAAGTCTTATGGTCTGTTACTTGTATTTTAGCCAAAATGCTTCCACTGGCTTCTGTCACGAATGTAGTTTTCTGTATGTGAGTCTATTTACTATTGCAAAGCAATAGGAAAGCTCTTGGTTATTATAAATCAGGTCTTACTTGAATTTGATTTAAGGTTTTGAAATCAGCTTCAATGGTTGGAGTAATTACTGATCCAATGTTGTCACTCTGCCAAGAGGAACTGACTTGAGAGAAAAGATAGTTTTCACAGAAATAAAAAACTTTGCCTTTTATGAATTGTCGGCTGAGTCCTTTCAGATGATTAATAATCTGCTCGTACCCTTGAACATTTTGACATTTGCAATAGCAGTTTTTGCAAATATTTCTTTCTTCATCTCCCATGTTTAAACACAAGACTGAGAGAAGAAACATGGGGAGAAGCTAATACACTGGGAAAACTAATTAACAGTGTCCCTGGTGGGACTTTTTTTTTTAATTTTAGTTCAGAAAAAAAAAAAAAAAATTAAAGGTCTGTGACTGTATGATGTTCCTGGGAGACTCAAAGTATGAGATAGAATAAGCAAATATTAAAATTATAAGAAGATGTGTGGCTTTTCCATATAAAGTTTTTGTCATGATCAGTAGTATTGGGTTTTATATATTCTTCTATCATCTGTTACATACCAGTGTTAGAGAAGAGCAAAGGACAAATTAATTCCAGAAACAAAAGTAGAGAACTTTATTGGAAAAAATCCTAAGGCAAATAAGAACTTCACAGGATTATAAGACAGAACTCTGATAACACAGGATGGGAAAACCCAAACCCTTGTAGGATAACCTAAATCCTAGGCAAAAAATAGTGGGCAGGACTGAACTGAATTCATTCTCCTGCCTCCTGTGCTTTTCCAGTGAATATGTCTTTTAGCTAATCCATGAATTCAGTGTACTTCAGTGAAAAGGATCTCCAAGTATTCAGTGGCCTAGTATTTCTTTTCCCATTAAGTGCAAAGGATGTTTGTCCAGTGGTTTTGACAATCCCTCTGCAGGGACGTAGGCAGGGCTTGCTATAACTACTCCAGAGTAATTTAAACATGTTGCTAGCGATGTTTACTCAGGTTTCACCTAACCAGAGCGCAGTTAAGGTAATGTGAATCCTTTAATGAATACTGAAGATGATCAGCTCTTGAGTTTCAATTTATTTATCTCTTGTGTCCACTTTCACCCTATCTGACTTGAAATGCCAGCTGATATCTGTGTTTGAACTTCTTCTGGGAGGAGCTTGATCCTGAATATTAGAGACTGGCTCTCCAAAAATTATCTCACCACTACAGATGTTTTAAATAGTGAGCAGCTGACAAATGCATGAATATACTTGACAAAGACTGAGGTTGTTTGGTTGTACTAGTTGATGCTGACAAGGCCCTTAAGATCTTTAAAGAAATGCTGGGTAATTACAAAATATGGTTCTATGAGATGAAGAAATAGTATTATAAAAGCAAGATGCATTATTTTGCTTGCTACCCTTCACAGATGAAGTATAATGCAGAATACAAGAAATGTCTTTATCTTGAGCTAAGGCTTGACTGGAATCTCCTTGCATAGAATACAAGATGCATTTTCTTGTGACTGCTATTGATGAATGACTAGAGCAGCATTATTTTCTAAAGACAAAAATCTACAAGTTCTGAGGGTAGGATTCAATAATGCATTGGGCTGTTCTGTCATTTGATCACATCAAAAAGGTGCCTTGGCAAAGCTCCTGACAGTGAATATGAGTACCTCCATGCATAATGAACACAATTTGGACTCATTTTCAGAGCCTGGTAAGTAATATCCTTCATTAGCATATACTGCAGCACTTTCACTGTGAGGTGTGCTAGGGCAGAAGGTTGCTGTAGGTATTCAAGTGCTCAGTACCTACCATTCGTCTGTCAGAAATACCCAGATTTTTTTTTACCATTGCAGCCAAGAGCAATATACAACCAAGCATTTCTGCATATATCTGGTTACGAAAAAAGGTTCATTAAATAGATTCAGTAATAACAACAACAACATCATGTTTAAATTATTGTGACAAGAATTACTTTGTAACACTTTAGAAACCTATAACCCACCAGGAGCTTAAAGGTCTATTATGGTTAATGAGGCTGGTAGATGTGGTACTATTACAGGAACAAATGAACAGATATATGAATCAAAAGAACAGATTGTAGCCTTAATATTTTTTCTAATCTAAACGGAACCAGTACATCTCTATAGGGCATCTCTCTGAATGAAACCCATACTGCTGGATTTGGTGTTAAATTATAGGACAATAGCTGGACACCTACCAAGTATTATTAAAGGGCAATTAAAAGTTGAAATCCTCTTGAGATGTTGTTCCAATATGCCTTGAAAAATGCTTAGTAAAAGTATCAATGGTAGCTGTTTCTGGCTCTAGTTTTACAAGTAAAATTATAAAAATTGATTAAATTTCATTCCTTCTGCCCCTCCTCTTTCACCTATTGGAACGTTAATGCTGTGTGGCTGAAACTCTCTTCTCCATAGTATTTTGAGACTAAAATAAACTAAGGGCAGTTTAGCATGAGTGTTCTGGCATGACAAGGAGATTGAAAGTGTCATCTTGGCCTTACACTTTGTTCAGTTCAGCAGCTGAAAGAGCAGATAACATGTATTCAATTATATTTAGGAAGTTATGTGTAGTTCTCTTGTCCATGATTAAAAATGATATTGTAGAAGTAGAGACAATGCATAGAAGGGCAAGAAAATGACACTGTGAAAGGATTATGGTCTAACATATAATAGACAGAATGACTGAGGAAACAAAATTAATCCTTTCTGCAGAAAGAAGGAATCAGGGGAATATGAACATAGTCTATAAATATTTCCAAGGAGATAATACAAATGAAAAAAGGGGATTATTAATGTTATCACAAGATGTCTGCAAAAGAAGCAATATCCTAAATGTAAGACAGGAAAATTCTATAACAGCAAAGATAATAAATAATTAGAAATAGACAATCTTTGTGGGGTTAAAAACCTTTCTGGGTGATATCTTCAGTTCACAGGGTATCACAAAAACTGGCTTAAGCATATCAACAACCCCTACCTCCTGCTGTCAGATTAAATGTTACTGCACCATGGAGACATAGATTAAGAAAAAAAAATATCTCTTCCTAGCTACAGATGCCTGTGATTCCTGCAGAAACTGGAAGGGCAATGACCTGAACAAGCCTGACATAAATTCCCTATAGTTAAAATTCTCTAAATACTTGTACAACCAGTGTTCTTCTCATCCCCTTGACCCCAGCTGGGGAAGCAGCTCATGGCAGCTTTTCCAGGAAGGAGTCAATTCAGCCCTTAGCTTGGTATCAAGCCATGGGGGTTCCTGTAAATGCACATTCTTCAGAGCCTCAGCTGCTATGACTTTGGCCACCTCCTCATTTCCAGTTATTCTAGCAATTTCTCCCTGCCTCTATCCCCTATTCCTCCCTCAACCAACTCAAGTACCCATAAAATTGTCTTACAAATGAGGAGACACATATTCCCTTACAACTCCTTTTAAGTAATTGTATTTATTTCTCTTTCCTTTTAAAAATTAGGCCTCTTCTTTCCTCAAAATGTGTTTCCGTGGAGCCAGTGCTTCCTTTGTATTTAGCCTCGTAAATTCACAGACCGACTAGAAAAAGTGGCTATGGGCTGTAATATTGGTGTCACAACATTCTGATTTTACAACAGCACTTTTGCTATGGTTGATTCACCCAGATCAGATCTAATGCCTTCCTGAAGTCTGTGAAAAAACTCCCACTCACTTCAGTGGGAGCTGTAGTCAATGAGTAGCTTTTACAGCAAGTCCAAGGGCATCTATCCACCGTCTTATCTGAATCAAAATCTTGCTTCATAAAAAGGAACAAAAAAAAAAAAGCAGCTGATTTGTATATTTTAGGAGTGTGTGTTTGAAATACAAATGTTAAACAATTAAACACCTATTGTGAGTAAACAAAATTGCATTGGCACAAAGGGGCAGTTTCCTATTAAATTGCTGATTTTAAAGAGAATCTAAAATGATTAACTCTTTGAGAAAGCTAAATTGGTGGGTTTTGTCTAGTATAAAAGACAGTTTCAAGAACAAGCAGTCTTAAATTTTTCAAGCATCTTTTTAATAGCATGGAGTTCTCAGTTTTTATTTGTCACTTAACTCCAGTTGGCATAAGTAACAAAACAGAATTAGAGCAATCTTCATTATTTTGTTCTATTAACTCCTTTCTGTCTCTTGGAGATATTATACCTCAAAACTACAAAGATTTGACCACCTCACTGAGTGTCTGTATTTAAGTACTCACCCCAGTCCCTCATCAACCAGTCTGCAAATTCAAAATCATTTCACCTATGCCATGCCTTTTATTTCCTACAGGTTTGTTTGGTTTTAGGCAGTGTTTTTGCACTTTATTTTGGTATCCAGTGCTGCACTTGTGTAAGGAATTCTAAAGAAGGGCAAGAAGGGGAACAATGCTCTACACACACACTGCTTACAGCCTTGGTGCTCCTCATGGTCCTCCTCAGGCTGAGAAGGAAGCCTTGGAATTGGACACAGCCCTCCCAGAAAAACCTCCTGTCAAAAGCTCGTGTTGCTGCAAAAACCATTTCTAAAAGATGCAGGAAGGTGATCTAAGGTGATCCACAGCCTTGGACACCAGCCATATCAATGCCACCTTATCTCACCTGGGACACCCGGGCCTTTGCTGTTGTTCTGAGTGCAAAGCTCCATGATGTTTATATTCCTAGTGCTCAGTAAGGCTTAAATATTGAGAGCTCAGTTTTGGAAATTGCATTAAGGCTCACCTTTACCTACTTAGGCAACTTTACTCTGTCAATCCAGAGTTCTAATATCAAGTCCAAAAGGAAAAGAAATATGGAGACTTTAAATGCTATATTACAATGTAAAGATACTTCCACAGTATCGAGAGAAAGAAGGATTGTGTGTGCTCATGCCTTGAGCACACTGCATGAATCCCATAATGTATGTTTTCATTGTTAATTGCTATCATTATTTGAAATATTTTGTTGCTTACAACAACAACATAATTGCAGGAATCTGGAAACTGAAGAAAAATCTGTCTGTGCATCAGGCAAGCTGGTGGTGCCGCACTTCCAGTAGTAACTCAGCGTCAGTCAAGTTAGTCACTGCTATTTTTATTATCAGTCTCTTTGTAATCACTTCTGAGTGCTGCAACATCTTCTCAGTCACCCTTCGGGGACTCACACCATCTCTTGGCTCACCCTTTTTCTCCATAATAAGAGAAATAAATAGTACAGAGACCAAAGATGAAACTGTTCAGTGAGAATGAGTATGAATTGAACTCATTTTCTCATCTGGTCCCCAGATTTTTGTTGTTTTATTTCTGTTAAATGTTTGTACTGTCCTGTTGGTAATGAGTATGCTTACAGATTTTATTTCTTTTAAATAAGGCCTTTTGAAGAATATCCTACATCCTCAGAACATATGCAATAATAATGCCTTGACTAGTAACGGTGCTGAGGGAGGAAAGGTTGCCAAAGGCAGATGTTGAAAAATAGCAGTATAATTTTAAAACATGTTTTAAAAATATCTCCTGGTTCACAAGTTACTGTCTTTCCTTTTGGCCTTTTTCACCTGAACAAATGAGCCAGTGTTAAATACTTAAGAAGAATAGTGTGCATGAAATAGCAGGTGTCAATAGTGACACTGATTTATTTTATAACTAGTGTACTAAATTGATTATTAAATAACAATATTTTGCCCCAATGTAAAGCTTATAATCCTGAAAGATACTATTTTGCTAACTTGCTATATAATATATGTGGGTGAAATATGACACAAAGAGGTGATCAACACTGCTTTGAAATAGTCATAATATAAACATGCACCATTTCCTTCCATTGTCATTTCATGACCCCTGTTAGAAAAAAGCTATTTCAGGAACATTAGAGATAATTTTAAGTCATTAGATGAGAAATTTTCTAACTCATCAAGTAAAACTGGATGTTTCTGTAATTTTGACTTAAATAGCAGAGGTCTTGGCATATGTCACAACATCCTTTCTCAAATTCCTTTTTTCACTGTGCCAGTACCATGACACTGCATTTGCTGTTTCTACCCATCCCAGAGTTCAGAAGCAAGTACTAGCAAGCTGCAATTCTCCCCTTTTCAAAAAGGATAAAAATCCTGCTTTCTGACCCACTGAGGCAGCAAGACAATGGGTTCAAAGTCATGTAATTTCATGTTTAGGAAACCCATTTCTGACCCTGGGCTCAATATGAATGGCTTGGGTAATTGCTCCCTTCTAAGGGAAGTCGAAAGACATATTTTCTGTCAGAGAGATTTTAAATGGAATGATGGGTCCTTGAAGCTGCTCAGAGAGCTGGAATTATTCACTCCTTGGCATACTAACGGATTCTGAAAGGACAGAATGAAGTATATGGAGACGTAGCTTTGCCATGCAGTGATCCATGAGGTACATGCAGTCACTGGTTTGCAGTGCAAAAATTCCCAGCAGCTTAGGGCAAGAAGTGAAAAGAATCACACGTGGAGCTGAAAGAAGAAAGGCAGTTTAAGATTCTGACATTTAATCAGCAGCTGGGATACATTAGCACACATCTTTCCTTGCTTCTACCAAGGATTTTCTTATGTAGGAAACAATTTGTCCCTTGTTGAACACATGGGATTAGAAGCAGCAGCATGTGATGGAGGGTGCAGTGACTAAAGTGACCATTAATTGTAGGGGTCTGACAGTTTACCTTGCTCAGACAGGAAGCTCAGCACTTTGGGCAGTACACCAGGCCCCAGCCACTAAGCTGCCCTGACACAATGATCCTTGAATTAATTTCTTGCTGTAATGATATGCATAGCCACATCAAATCCACAGTGGCTGCAGTTTTGGCAGTTAATGTCAAAGTACAGTCATGCAATCAGAATTCATTTTCAAAGAGTGAATGTAGCTGCAGTGTCTGAAGACCAGACTTAAGATTCACCATTTTCATTTATCAAAGGATGCTAGTCACAGATTGCCAATGCCACACAGGTAGCAGCAATCTCTACTCCACTTACTTATCCAGCTGAATCCTGCTTAAAATTTGTATTATGTAACAGCTTTCATATTACCTGAACTCAAATGGGCTGCGAAATGATCTGCCAGTACTGCTTTGTGTGTGGCAGTAATGCCCATTAAGTGCAGTGTTGTGAAAACTTGTATTCATTTCATTGATAACAATGTGCTTTTTAGACAGTAAATTTCTGCAGTAGTTAATTACTACCGTTCTGAGATGGTTAATAAAGGTAACCAGATGGGCTTTTCCAGCGTGATACCACCCCAAGAATGTGATAGTCACTCAGAGCCTGACCGCCTGCTGTGTACTGCTGCTTAATGAAGTATTCCTGAAGTGTTTAGTATTTAACAGATTGTGATATTTTAAATTCTATCTGATCCATCTTATAATGTTTATCATTCATTAAAAGAAAAGAAAAAAAAAACCAACAACCAAAAACAGCTACAACAAAAATGCAGCCCTTTGAGAAGATAGTGCCAGGTGGAGAATTACACTCATCTTTGATCCACACGGGAGTCTCACAGATTAGGATTTTCCAAGTGGGAGACTATGAAATAAACCTAAACAAAAAAATGATTGGCAGCAAAATTCTATGAGCATAAATAAAATGGTGTGAGCTAATAAAGGAAAGTACCTTTACCAAGTCCAATACATACTCTGTGAAGCTATTAAACCCCATCCATTTCATGATCAGTATGTGAAGACTGCTTCCATAGGCATGTTTACACATAGTTTCCTATTGAGGGCTCCCAGTTGTGGCATTCTGTGGCTGTAAGCCATATTTATGAGCAATTCTGCTAATCCCTGATCCCAGGGCTGCCTGAAGTCGGCAGAAACATTTTGCCTCTATAGACAAGTTCTTGTAAATCTCTCCTTGTTGAAAGATTTAGGTCACTGATTGTCAGTATCAGAGATACTTCATAAAACAATTCACAGAATAATACAGCCTTCTCCTTCTGCCTTTTACTGGCTAGGTTGTTACACCAGATAACCCTCTAATGACAGTATTCCATTTTAACTTGACTCCAGGGATAGAGAAAATAAAAAAATAAATAAAAAAGCTCCTTAATTCTATGCATCTTATTCATCTTTCACATGTCTGCTGCAGTAAATTAGTCAAGATTGATTTGGGCTGCATTGGTTGGTTGATAGGTTGTTTTTGTTTTTTTTATTCTGAAGTACTGTTTTCTGTGGTAGAAACCAACATGTAATTCCCAGAGGGAGCTGAGTGAGTTTGAGAATTACCAGGCTCATAGATTTAGTACCCAGAAATTTCTGCTCTCTCAAAACAGCTTCACTCCTTAAACTTAACAGGTTCACTTCAGAAAAAGAAATGTATGCCAGGAAAATTAAACTGCTACCACAAAGGCATTAATTAAGCAGTTTCTTTAGCAGAAATTAGAGGCAGTTGTTGCTAAAGAAAAATTTGGAAGTAATGAGGATTGACTGATGTTGTGTGAGAGGAACATTTAGCACCACAACCCTCTCCTAGAGTCTGTACTGGGGGCAGCAAGGTCCTGACTTTCCCTGGTGTTCCTGCGCATCAGACCATGTTTGCATGGTCTGAAGCAGCACCACACATTTAAATATCACTCTTGATTGTGCCAAATAACTGGAAAATTGAACTTCAGAGCTAGACTTTGTTACTTAGGCATGTCTCCAGTAGAACTGTAACACAAGGCACATTAAAGGGAGTGTCTACCTAATGGTTTAAAACAAGTTGTTATGATGGATATGTTGACTTAGGCAATCAGACCAACTGGATGGTTATCACTCCTGTAAAGAGTGAGTGATTCATATGGTCTAATATGGATTAATTTATATGTAAATTACTTCATAATAGTGCAGCTTCTGCTTGAAAATCTGTGTGCATCAAAGAAAGGAAACCATTTCTTGGTGACTACAGGAGGCTCGGTGTAAAAGGCTGTGCCACTTCTGTTTTAAAAGCCTATCACTGATATTCAGAGGTTCACTTTCCCTATTTCATGAGAATAGTGATTTCCACAGTGTCTAATCTGAGCCCACTCATCTGGCCCTCCTGCTTGATGAATGTTTTCCTGTGAAGACAAGAACTGACAATCAATCAGCATACACATTCTTTTATGACTTGTTGAGACTAAGCTGTTGTTTTGGGACACACTGATGATTTTTAGCACATAATTCATGCCATGCAGTCAGGCTTCAAGGTTACATGGTAGCTTTTGGTTCTCAGACCACTTAATCTAAGTTTTATGAGAAATCCTGTATGATAATTTTTTTTACTACTTCCACAAATTACTAGAGACAGATTTTTTGCATGTGAAAATAATATATTTTTTCATTCAAAATAATATATATTTTCATTAAAAATGTCAGACATTTTAGGTATAAATTCAGGACTAAGATCTACGGTGATAATTTTAGCTATGCTTTTACTTTGAAAAAAAATGTTTATTAGATGATCTTGGATCTCTGATAAAAGGATCAATTCCATCAAAATAAGTATGACCCAAGTGGAATTTATTCACAGGAATGTAGGAATTCCTAGCTCTTGAGGAAAAGAAAACCTTTGTTTTTTGCACCATTTCTGCCAGTGAATTAGTATTCAGTAGTACAAATATATTGTACTAATAGTTTATTTTTACTATGCTAACTTTTTAAGGAGATATTCAAGGTTTTATTCCAGTTCATTTTTAATGCCTTACATAAAAAGAGTTTTCAGATTCTTAAAACTGAAATAATCTTGCTGACTCCAGCATGTTTTTAGTGTCACAATTCCACATTGCCAAGATTTGTTATTGATAGCAAATCAGTTGAAGTTATCATTTAAAGCATCATGATGAAATGCTTGCTTAAAAATCCTTATTTTCAATATGTATTTCAGATCACTGGACAAGATGTCTGCTTAGTCTCGTTTACTCCCTCAGTAAATCTCCAGTGGTTATCTGGCACTGTTAAAAAA
>VXBB01025233.1:792066-842981 GCA_013399915.1 Illadopsis cleaveri | reverse complement strand
AAAAAAAAAAAAAAAAAGTGAATTGGCACTTAGGGACAAGGTTTAGAGGTGAACATGGCACTAGCTTAACAGTAGGACTTAATGATCTCAGAGGTCTTTTCCAGTCTCAATGATTATATGATTCTTTGAAAGTTTTGGCATCTCCCAGTGCTGTCTTTCATCTCTTTTTTTTCCATCAAAAAAGTCTGAGGTAGCTTACTGACAAGCACAAGTTCACATGTTCAGTGCAGGTGCTAACTTCAGCTAAATGCTAATTTATACTGGTCTTAAGTAACTAGAAAACATTATTGGTGCCAAGAGCACAAGTATCTCAAATCTGATTAGATGCATAAGTGTCTGTGTGGATTAATTACTAGAAATTCTTGTGATGGATTTGGCAGAGAGACAATCTCCAACGTGAATAACAAAATAATACCTCTCTTTTTAATAGTTTAACAGCTCTGGAATAACATAATTTTTTCCCTCTCCCTACCCCCTCCTTCCGCTATTTCCATTTTAAAATCCTTTCAGCTTTACAGTGTCATTTCTTTGGTGCTAAATATTACTGGCCCTCCTGGGCAAGCTAGCTTGTAAAATTTAGAGAGAAAAAGAGGTTGTACTCCCATATTTTTGCTTATTTGAAATAATTTTAGTAATCTAAGTCTCAGGATGTAGCAAAGATAGTTTTTTGCAGTTCTGCCCTGCAAGAGCAGCAAAATAGGAGGGCCTTTTTCTTTAGCTTGTAATAGTCCTGAAAAATCAAAGTTTCTCACACACCAAAAGTGAGGACCTGGTGTGGGGCATGGGCAGGGCTGGCAGTGCTGCCAGCACCAGAGGCTGGTCTTGCTGCCTCAAAGGCTGCCACCAAGGCTGGATCTGGCAGCTGCTGGAGGAAGGACCACCCCAGCATTTCACATCCTTGTCAGCCTCAAGGCAAAAGAAATCCATTTTGCTTACATTTTGTCAGCCGGAACTGTCTCCTGAGTAGACTTTCTATGTGACAGAAAACTGCTCATCTAAAAAGCTGGCACGACCCATTTTATGGGCCCATCTCTATGCAAACCTCTGTCTGTCCCTGTACAACATCAATCCAAACACACAATAAAGAAATCTCGCATAAACTTTGTGTATGCAGTGTCAACATTGATGCACTAAGTTCTTATCCACTCATTTTTCTCCCTAAAAGCCATTCATTTCCAAGTTTGAGACTTTGATATGCAGCTTCTGAATAGTTCCATTGCAGAGTAGTTAATATTGGACTTTTTTTGTCATTTAATGTTACCAAGTTCTTCCCATTTCTCCACACTCACCTCTTTCTCTCAGAGTGCCTCTCTCTCTCACTTCAGTCTTGCAGCCTTTGAAATACACACCATTAAATAGATACTGTCATGGGATTTACTCCTTTCAGTTTGTCCCTGAGGTTTGTAGAAATGAAATTTTCAGTTTTATAGCAACCAGGGCATTCTGCGTATCCTATGATCCCCCCCATATTTTAGGAAGGGAGTTCCATATAATTTTTCTTTTTTGGATTATTAGAAGTCCACAGAGAAGCTAAGCCACTCTAAACTTCAAAGGGTCTTACTTTAATGAATAAGACACAGCACATGAATAATGTAGGCTACATGGAGTAGAAATAAGGACCAATGACACTGCTGTAAACTATCTGGAAACAGCAGTGTAATAAAACAAGGCAGAAGCAAAAGGACTTCTGTGTTTTGTGTCTGATTAAATTCACTTTAGATACAAAATATAATGAAATCATAACTTTGTAATATCCTGTGACAAGAAGATACTATGCTTCTTGCAAGAAGGCCAAATGACGTGCTTTTCAAAAGTGGTAAGGCATTTTGGAAGACTATTTCTCAGTACCCAACACAGACATACAGAAATGCAAGGCACTGCCACAGTAAAAAGCCTTTTAGAGGCCTAACTAACCATGTAAATATAAATGCATGCCAAATCACTAGGTAACACTTCCTATTATGAGCCACAAGCCTGGGTAAGTTACCTTCGTTTTCAGGAAACATATCTCTGAGAACTCAACTGCAGCTCCAATTTTCACCCCTTATGCCCAGGAGCCTACATATTGAAATTGTATTACCATCACAAACATGTATTTTTGGTCTTAAAAAATAAAATTTGCTCTCAGAATGTTTCAAAATTGCCTGGTTTAGTGGAATGTGGTTTTGCAATGTATATGAATTCATACTTTACATGCATATTCCAAAGCGCATGTTTTATAAACAGAGCAGTAGCTTCAACACAAATTAATCTTTTGGTTTTTTTCTCTTCTTTATCACAGAGTGAAGTACACAGTTCAAAGCATGCTGGAAGTCAAGGCCGATAGTGTTTGTTTGTTTACAACTTGGTGCCTTCTGATGCTTTTTTATCTTTGACCCCAGGCCTTATAAACTTGTAGGGCATCAGTTCATCCCTTTGATATGTGTCTTCATCTCCCTCAGCATCAAAGAGAAGTTGGCTGTGCAGGCAGAGGAGACAGTAGGCACTCTATTTTGGCAAATGCTTTTTTTTGCACTCCCAGGGAAGACTGTGATATATTCCGAGCCCTCTGGATGTCACAAGCTCAGCAACTCTGACAAATAAAACATAGCAACAATCTGAAATGAATTTTATGAAGCCACTAGTAATGTTCATCTTTCAGCTTTGTGGAAACACTCAGAAATATAGAATGACTCCTCCCGTCTGCTGAGGAATAGTAATAAGCTTGAAACAGATAACAAGAGGAGGATAGGCTAGACTAAAGCTGTCTCTCCTCTGTGCCTGGATGTCAGTGTGAAGATGGCAAATATTTTGTGTGCTCAGGAATAATAGTCCTCCTTATGAGCTGCAAATTTGACCTCCAGGTTTATGAACAGCTCAGATCTGAAAAACAGATTAAAATGAATTTTGCCACTGGAAAGATCAAGCTCAACAAACTAACTGCTGTTATCTGGGGAACAAATGTGTTGAAAAGGCATTATACCTCTCTCCCAAGCAATTGCTTCAACTATCTACTCCTGTGCTGTGCACTTGAGAAGACCATAGACAAAACTGTGCATTATAAATGTCATTACCCAGGTAGTCACAGCACATGGTGAGCAAGATCCTGCCTCTTCTTCTAACTTCCAGGACTTTGGCCTGGTGGCAGCTCTCTGCTTTCTGCCACAAAGTTTGATTTAGCTATGTGGGCATATTAATCCAATTTGATGGCACAGAAAAGACTGAATTTTGACTCAGCTCCACTGCTTCAGATCAGGTGTAAGATTTTCTGTAAGTGATGTTTCCTTAGAGCCAGGCACTCAGCTCTCTCATTCCCCTGTGTAAAAGGTGTGTTTTGAGTACTCTCACATTCAGGGAAAAGATGAGTCCAGAAAACAACTCTAACTACAGGGCTCTTGTCGAGTTTGCTCTCTCCCTTCTGTTCTCTTTTTCTGCCTCTTTCTCCCCTCTCCTCACCACCTCAAGACAAGAAAAAGGAGAGAAAAAAAATATTTTAGGCAAGAAAAGGAGAAAAAACAAAGTGTTTGAGTTTGAAATGATTGAAAACTGTCTTCCTCTTCAGATCTGCTATCATAAATAAATAAACAAATAAAGTCCACCTCTAGCTAATAATGCTGCTCCAGGAGCTGTTTGATAAACATGCAGTTTGTCTATGCAGGATGACAAATCTCCCAGGAACAGATGTTGCTCTTCTAAGCACTGTATAAAAAGTTGCTTTATCTGCTTAATAATGTATCTAGATTTAACCTCTCCTTTGCAACAGACAAAATTAAACAGAGTAAATCTGTCCTGGGATATGAGCCTATTATTAATACCAATCTCCTAACTGCTGTTAAAATACGGTTTTGTTTCCTTGACACATTCAGTTCCATTTGCATTATGGAAAGCCAATGCAGCAACTTGGCAATAAAAATGCATGGCCTTACGAAATGAATGTACTGGATGAATGAATTCTGCTGGTTCTATGCATGGTCTCAATGCACTGCTCACATGCCCTTGCTTTTTGCAAGGGTGGGTAATATAAATTGCCCCATGTTCAGTAACTCATTTTTGCAAGATTCACAAAGAGTAATAAACTCACAATGAATTTATCATTTTACAGACACCTTCCTAAGTAGAAATCCATTGTTTGGTGGGTGGGTTTTTTGTTGGGTTGTTTTGTTTAGTTTTTTGTAGGGCTTTCTTCCTTTTAAGGTGACATACAAGATTCAGTCTGTTAAAATAACACTGTGATAGGTACGGGACAAAGTGGTGTTATATCTCATAATATTTCTAACTGCATCTGCATCAGTAGATTTTTATTGCATCTGAGGTGGAACTCCCCAGCCAGGCACTCCCCAGAGGGTCACAAGGGCTCAATTTTGAGTACCATGAGTACCAGGAATAGTGTCTCTACAGCACCACTGTGCTTCCAGAGAAATGTTCTATACTTCATTAGTTTTTCAAGGGTTGCTTTTTACTTTGATTACTTATTTGAGCTTTGCCCTGCCAATTCATAATTAGCAACTATTCATTTTCCTGATATTGCTTACCCAGGGTGTATCTTTTATCACTTACCACAGTTACATTTTTCACTTGCTTTTCCTAAGAAATTGTATTAAATTAAGCTGTATTAGTTAGCAATCAGATTAAAAACTAAACTTATAATTAAAAACTATTCTCATCTCCTCCTCAACTCTATTGAAGCAGATTTTTTTTTTCTCTCCTATCTGTAGAAGAACTATTTGGTTTCTAGACTTTATGGGTGCTTCCAGTCACAGCCAAGATTTGTTGATGGTAAGTGTTGAGCCCAGCTATACCACTTCTTTCCATTTATTGCCTCACCTTCTTTGCTTATAGTATTCAAGCACTTCCTCAGCACATTTAGGGATTGCAATTTACAGTATGGGAAGGGAAGTCAAGTTATGCCGTGGCAACCATAATGTCTAGATAGCCTCTACAGGTCAATTTAGAGTACCCAGCTTCACCTCTCATACTGCCGCTTTTGGAAAGGCAAGCTATGTAGAAAGCCAAGAGGGTTTTGTGTTGACATAGCTCCTAACTTTGAATGCTTCATCACCTGGAGGCAAACACAGAAGAATGCTTGATTTTCTGCTTTCCCAGGCCATTGTCACAACCAATTGCTCATTCTGGGAGGCCATTCCCAATCCTCCCCTCAGATCATCCACAAACCAGACTTAGCCATCACCTTAGGATTATTCCTTGTGCCATGTAGAGACTTTATTATCTGAAGCAAAGCCTGGGTTTATTATGTGTATAAATTCAGGCAGTAACTGCACCAGGTTATACAAGGGGGGCTTATTTATGAAGACAAGTCTCTAACATAAGGTTTGAAAGCATGAAAATTATCTGCTCTCTGAAAAGGTCTAACAGATCTAACGATTTTCCATTGCCAATGTCTGTCCTTCCTTCCTTCCTTCCTTCCTTCCTTCCTTCCTTCCTTCCTTCCTTCCTTCCTTCCTTCCTTCCTTCCTTCCTTCCTTCCTTCCTTCCTTCCTTCCTCCCTTAATGTCCTCACCACAACTACATTTTCCCTATGCATTGCCACTAAATATAGAATTAGCTGTTCTTCCCACCAGAAGGAGAACAGATGTCTTTAGAGAAGTGGGCCATAGGTTCCCTTTCAGAGCAGGTTTGTAGGTGGCGATGTTTTTGCCCCTTTGGCTGTACCTTGGCACACGTCACAGGACAAAGATGGTGACAGCACCAAGGCTGCCGTGCTCCTCAGATGGTTTCATTCCTGCAGAGCCAGATCGCAGAGGAATGGGCAGAGGGAATTTCACTGCCCATCTGCTTTTTGGCTTCAGTGTGTCTTCCAAGGAACACAGGGGGTTACACTCTTCAGCCCACACAAGGGCTTCACCCTCATTTCCCAAGCATACTTGACAGGCTGCTGGGATGGCACATTCATGGAATCATTTTGATCATGGAATCATTTAAGATCATCATGTCCAATCATTTTCCCAGCACTGTCAAGTCCACCTCTAAACTATGTCCTTAAGTGCCACATCTGCATGTTTTTTTCAATATCCCCAGGGATAATGACTCAGCCACTTCCCTCAGCAGCCTGTTCCAGTGTCTGATCATCCTTTCAGTGAAGAATTTTTTCCTAACAGCTATTCTAAACCTCTCCTCATGCAACTTTAAGCCATTTCCTCTTGTTTCCACTTATTATTTGAGAAAAGAGATTGACCCCTGTGTGGGTACAACCTTATTCCAGGTTGTAGAGAGTGATAAGGTCACCCCTGAGCCTCCTTTTCTCCAAGCTACAAAACCTCAGCTCCCGCACTGCTCCTCCTAGGTTTTGTTCTCATTTGAAGTCTGGGAGCTTAACATTTAGCCACTGAGATTAACTCAATTGATTAAAGCATGCTGCTAATAAACAACTGGGATGTTGAATTTGATCCCCATATGGGCCATTCACCTAAGAGTTGGACTTGACAATCTTTGTGGGCCCCTTTCAAACCCAGAATAGTCTGTGATTTCAGAGAAAAGTCTGTGGAAATGGTTAACCAGCCCCAGCCCTGCCAGTGAGCTGCATGCGAATCAGAGAGCCTATACAGCGTTTATTTTCATACACTCACTTTGGACCATAATGGCCTTGGCAGGACAGTGAGACAGGCAGGAGTGCAAAATATAATTTATCAGCTGGAAACTGGATGACAAAGCCACAAAACCCCACGTTTGGTTTTTGTGCGCATTGCGTTTCCACTCTAACCCTACCCATCAGTGACATTTCCCAGTGACACTTTTTGCTGAAGCCCTCCATCTGCTCTACCCACCCACCAACTCTGTCACAGCCTTCACACCCATCTGTCCTTACATCACTGTGCCTTTCATGGGACTATGTCAAATGTAACTATTTTCCAGAAAGGATAGGGACTGAATTTCAGTTGTCCCAATTGAGATTTGTGCCAATTACAATTACTGAACGTCCCATTTCTGTGAATGTTCCCTTCTTTTTAAGTTAGACCTGAATCTGAGATAATGACTGAAAAAAAAGCTGACCAGTATCCTTCTCTTCTCTTCTCTTCTCTTCTCTTCTCTTCTCTTCTCTTCTCTTCTCTTCTCTTCTCTNAGTACAATGACAAATCTGGGTTATATAGTATACCTTTCTAAGGACCTAAATCTTTGCCAGAAGGCTGTTACAATTGCTGAATAATCTTAGAAACAAACCACCTCTAATTAGTAAAATCCAAACAAACATCTTTCACTCAACTGTAATTAATGCATGAGACCCTATGTTTTCTAAAAGGATGGATTGGCACTCAATTGATGTGGGTGTTACTGTGTATGCAGCCCATAAAGCATGCTCCAATCCAGGCCCTTCCTTTTGAAATAAGCTTTACCCCAAGAAGCCTGTGGGTGAGAAATGGGCTCTTAACATAGGCTGCCACCACTGCACCTACAAGAGTGTGTCTGATAAACAGTGTAGCTTATGACCCATGGACAGAAAGAAACTGTCTGAAATTCAACAAAGGCAAGTGCAGGGTCCTGCATCTGGCAGAGGGAATAACCCCCTGCACCAGCACAGGTCAGGGGCCGACCTCTTGGAAAGCAGGTCTGTGGAGAAGGACCTGGGGCTGCTGATGGAAAACAAGCTGTCCATGAGCCATCAGTGCCCTTGGGGCCAAGAAAGCCAATGGGATCCTGAGCTGCACCAGGAAGAGCATTGCCAGCAGGTCACGAGAGGTGATCCTGCCCCTCTACTCAGGGGCAGCTGAGGCACATCTGGAGTGCTGTATCCAGTCCTGGGCTCCTCAGGACAACAGAGACATGGAGCTCCTGCATGCAGTGAAGGGCAACAAAGATGATTAAGGGACAGGGCATCTCACCAATAGCTTTGTGAGAATATAACATTGGTGGTTTCCATTTTGGTTCATGATTTCCACATCCATCTACCACATAAACCATTACACAAGAGACATGAAATGAAAAATTCTAAGTTTTTGATTATTTAGCCAGAGGTTTTTCAGTAATTGTGATACACTGTGGAACATCGCAGCACTCAAAATTCATGTCACAAGCAGTCCCTTTGCACCCTTACATGAAAGAACATTGTACCACAAAGTATTATAAAACATGTAAGGAGCCAGATGTCCTGACACCTACTTGACCCAAACTCTGTGTCCTTATTCATGACTGCCTGATTTCTTTTTGAGCCAGAAAGATTTTGCAGTGGTTTCTGTAACATTTGGAAGGAAAGAAAAATATAGAGATAGACATTAGACTGAAATCATAGATTTTCTGCAGGCTGTGAGCCCTTTTTGGAAATAGCAGAACCTCCATATTTGTGTTTTAGTGTCCTTGAAAGGGTGCAGGTTTTTAGCTAGTTGCAGAGCTGGCTTCAGTCCAAAAAGAGGAAAAAATCCTGTGGCAAATGAGTGGTGAATTAACACGCTTTACCACCCGCTTGTGCAGGATAAACACAAAATGTCTCTCCCAAGGGATTTTCTGAGATTAAGATCTCTCCCCTCTGGCTCTGACTTTCTTTCGCCAGTTTGGAGATTGTAGGGAAGGTCACCCCCTTCCTATACACCTTATGCCTCATACATATGGAAGACCTAGTTCCCTCTATTATCTCTACTGTCTTTCAAAAACATAACTCCCAGCATCCCCTATGTTTTGCTCCATAGTTTTTTGTTTGAAAGGATGGAGGATGATGAAAGGAAGAGCAGGGACATTTCACATACAACCCAGTTATTTATGCAGAGCCCTATCCACAATGGGGTATCTGTTGGCACCTTCTATCATGTCAGCAGAACCATTGATAGTCTAGGAGAGAGGAAGAAAAAACAAGAGCAGTAAAACTAGGAAATGTCATTCATAAAATTTCCTTTTCATGTGGATGCTGCTTTATAGGATATTTCAATCCCCTCAAAATCAATCTGAGAACTATTCAAAATAATAAAGGAATATGGCTTAATTTCTGCCTATAAGATAAATGACATGAAAAAAAGTCCTGAACCTAAGTGGAAGGCATAGAGGCAGTATGGGTACCCTGGATATATTTGAACAGAAACAAAAAGGACTGAGATATATAGTTATCACTCATAGACTGATTTTACAGGAATTGAAAGGATCCAGTAATAAAATATTTACCTGAAGCAGTTTTCCTTTTTCTTAGCAGAAAAAAGAGAGATAATTGAAGTAAAAGTTCTTGAAATAAAGTTCCCTTCCAATATTTTTCACTATCATTCCTCAAGAAACAGAAGGAACTGGTGGATAACTACATATCAAAATTCACATGAACCACAAAATGTAGAATAAATACTATGCAGGTCTAGAGTGAAAAGATGCAATTGCAGATGATGATTCAGTTATAATAGACATAGTTAAACACAATAAGATCAAAAATTTATACATCAGAAAATTAGCCGAACTAGTTTAGCTATATCATTTATTGGTCGATTAAATTTGGAAAAATCACAATGCATTTACTGAGTAGGGGATAAAAGAAACTAGCATTTTTCCTCACTGTTAATGTCATCTCTATGAATGACACCTAATTTCACAAATCATGTAAGAAGCAAATGGACATAAAAAGCAAAAAGTATAACTATATAACCAAACCCAGAGGCTGTTCCAAAATTTACTAAGTAGAAATGCCTAATGGGTCTTTAAATTGCACCTGTTAAGCTCTGTCTTAACTTATTAATGCAGATACAGATCTCCTACATAGCTGGGTTCATTAGTATGTCCCTGTAGCCTTATTATGAAGAGTAGCTATTTGATCCAGATGGCTCTCTTCCTCCTAGCTCACCTGTGTGCCAGGGGAGAGAGCTAAGGGAATGTCCCCTGAGGATGAATATAAGAGTTTTGGGTGTTTATAAGCCACTAGGAAAACTGAAAGCCACCCAAACAAAACAGAATGGGGTCCCTTCAGCAAACCTTGCCCAAGTGGCTGCAGAGGGGTTTGTCCTCCCCAAGAGGACTGAGCGGTTCCATCACTATGATTTGGAGCAAGACACTGCAGGAGTGTCTCACTGCAGAGTGAGTCCCCATTCCTCCCTTGGAGTCCTTTCTGCCCTGCCTACAGCCCTGCGTTACATTTAGTGCTCTACACAAGGCAGCCAAGCCCCAGCTGCTCCATCACCACTGTCTCCTGAGACAGGAGCATGGCATCCCCTGCTGAGCAGCCAGCCTGTTCTGGAAGAGCCCTCGAGCCAAACACAAAGGAAAAGCAAAGCAAGTGTAAGGATGCAGCATCATTAAAAATGGCAGGATTCAGTGTATCATGTTTGTTTGACAAAATTGAACAAACAGAACATCAATAGGCATAAATTAATAAAAGATATGTCATGGATTTTCATCCATAAATATATATGGCTCAAGTCCCTTTATGTATCATTCCCAGATTCCTCAAAGACCCTTCTGCATCCTAAATACATACAAGAATAACTGAAAGGAGTTTAAAGAGTTTAAGAGTTACTCCAAGGAGAAGGATGCAAAAGGAAATAATGAGGTAAACAGGCTCAACTTAAAGTTAAAAGGAGGTATTTTTGGATGTTCTTCTTTATAGAACTATCAGACAGCATGGATATCATGAGGTTACAGTGGGGAAAAGAAATGAACCATCAAATCTCTCCAGATTGCCAGAAGCAAATAACGTTTAGCACTATTGTCAGTACAGTTTCTCCCTTGTGGCTTGAACAATGCTTGAAAATTATGATTAGATACAATTGAAACAGTCAGCGTACACAATAAAAGGCATGAGAGAACGTATTGTTAGGAAAAAGCCAATTAATGAATTCTCTAACAGTGAGGTAGCCTACAAAAAGTAGCCTTCAGAGTGCATTTAAGAGGAATATGACCTTCTTCTCTAAAATGCACAAAAACTTTTGAGATATATTAACTTAGTGACAGCTGTGAGTGCAGGATATATAGAATTCTTTCATTTGTTAGGAGAGAAAAATAATTTAAATTACTTTGACTGAAGGGAATTCCTTGAATCTTGAGTCCAAAAAGGGGCTGGTTATAAACTTCAGACCCAGTATTTGACATTGGCCAAGGTGACTTTGGTTCATTCAGGTGCAAGCCAATTTAGCAGCTACTGTTGTTCCTTACTAATGTCCTCTAAGTCCCAAAGCAAAGACAGAACAGGAGACATGGATTTTTTTTCAGGTGTTTTTCAATGCATGCTATAGAAATGTGCTATGAAAGGATAAAAGAAGAACTAGAATATCTTATTTTTCTCCTTACCATATTAACCAAGAAATTATCTAGAGAAATTATGAATAAGCTAATTAAAAAGTAGACCACACACATTTTTAGTGACTAAGAAATACATCATTTTAGTTAATGGTTTCCAAGGTATATTTTCCTAAAAATATGGAATTTTCAGTGTATAATGCACTCCTGTTCCATATATAGCACTTACTTTTCTGCTAGTTACACAGAAAATAATTCCTGTTGTCATAATTTCTAGCTATTGTCAGTTGAAATAAGGAATTTAGATAGAAAACATTTTTATTTCTTGCTGTCTTTTTTTAAATCATGCATGCAAAATTTTAAAACTGTATTGTTTCCTGAAACATGAACAATCACTAAGTGATTAGTGAGATTTAATACTTCTATTTTTTCATATGCAAGTTAAGAACATCTTAATTTTATCACAGCCATTGTGGTAGTCTTTTCCATAAGGGCTTTTTGAGAATATTATCTGACAAGGGAGCCTGTATTTGAATGGCTAAGTATAAGATTTCACTCTAAATAGAAACTGTGGAAATAAAATTGTAAGCAAAGACCCTGTGAGGAATCCTTTATTGACTTCTCATCACTTCTTCTAGTTACAGTTTGATGATTCCTGCTCCAAATTCAAACAGAGAGAAGTTAAGTCAAACAAGAATGCATTATATTTTTCCTTGCCCCTAAAATCATGGTATGTTTTCAACATATGAGTTATTTTAGACTCATATGAACTACCAAGACTTTCAGAACAATGGAGTGTGCATTTCAGTGTAGCAGGCAGCATATGTTCTGTCTCACAGAATGGCAGCTACCTCTGCAGACTGCCAAGTCCCATAAATTTAATGGTGCAGCCTACAGAAAGTAGGATCCTAATGGTTATATATCTATGGACAGAGATTCATGGTGCTAGAAAGGCCCATTCAATCATCTAGTTGGACTTTCTATATATTCTCTTAAATTTCCCAGTGTAGCCCACTCTGCAGGAATAAATTCATAGCCAGTCATCTTTATCACCCATGGCAGTTTGTAATGAGCTGCAGAAGCTGTGGCATCAGAGCCTGCAGAGTACACAGGGCAGGGCCGCCACAGCTTCTGGGACAGAAGGAGGGGATCAGCCAGAATGGATGCTTCCCTCTAAACCTGTGCCTTCAAGCCACTTTCTTTCATGCCTTTGCTGCTCTCACATGTAAGTCTGCATGTTGTGGGCCTGCAAGCCGGAGAATATACAGACTAGTGCCTTCTGCAGCCTAACAAGATGCAGCACTTGAAGGCAGAAGTCTTGGGGTGAAAACAGGCACTACAGGAAGAGAAAGTAAGATGGCAGGTCTATGTTTCTGATGGTAGAATTTTTGGGGATTCTGATGGCCTCCATTAAGCCTGAGGTTATTGGCGTCTGCACAGGCTGAAATTTGGGTGTGCCAATCACAGTAATCAGTAAGGCAAGCAATGCCAACACAGAAGACTTCAGAGAAAATGCCTGACCAATAGCTTTACAGTGTAAATTCTGGTGTTGGCACAGAAAACCCACCAGGTTTACAGTGTAACCAAGAAACCTCCAGTCTTTTGAAGATGACTTGGGGATGGACCACAGATAAGTACTGAAAAATTTTGTGTTTTCATGTGTGTGTCTGAGGGGACAAGGATGCCTTTCCCAAAGATCACCACATGCAGCAATTAATTAGGAATGCACAGACTCAAAGACACTGAGTTGTTTTACCTTTTCTACTAATCCATATTGCAGAAATGGGACTTAGCAGGCTGAGACATGGACACTTAACTTAAAATGTGGTAGAAACTCACTTTGAAATGCTATACCTTGATGTGTGACACTCCTAACACAGGAACAGACTAAGATTTGCTGAACTCAGCCTCCCATGTTGTTTTTGATTGTCAGGTATAACTGGCCTGTTCTGATTTATGCAACTGTCCCTACTAAGACAAATACACGTGTACTTAACTCAGAGATGATCTATCAATTCATAGGGGGCCCTACATTAAATTCATATGCTACATGGTGTTTTCTGTCACTACAATGCCTTTTTCTTCATATTTTGCACTCATTTCCCTCTTTCATTAAGCTTGCTTTCCAGATAGTTGGTTAAGTTAATATATTTGCACTAGGCTCATGCATTAATCTCTGCAAACTACATAACATTTTGCATACTGCACACCTTGTCATAAATTATTGCTTACTTCATAGTATGTATAACTGTAATTCCAACCACCATAAATAAAGGTAAAGCAATGCCTCAGTCACTGCTGCCTCACAAAATAACATTGACAGAGGGAAGCCATTCACAAATAGAGAAATAATGAAGATTTCTTTTCAATCTAATGGGCATTAGCAAAAATATTTTAAAGTTCAGCAAGTAGTTGGAATTTTAATATATAAGTTTACTAACACAACTCCTAGAGCTGGCCACGAATTCTAAGAAGGATAAGAAAATGTCACTGTGCTATGAGATAAGGAGTCACTTAATCTTCCCAGTCTTATTCCTTCCTTTGTTCAGTTTTCTTTTATTAACACAAGAACCGGTTTCTTTAGGTTTTGAAGTATTCTTATTTATCTCCCTTTGCTGAAGTTCAGTTCTGTAGTTGAAAAACTAACTAGCTAGGGGTTCACACAATGTCTGTAACTCCTTGCAAACCGCAGCCACAATATGAAACAAAACAAGGAGCTCTTAATATATGCAGTGAGGAACGTTAGATAGACTTTCCCCTACCCTACATACTGGAGGCACAGCACACCACTCCCTGGATACAAATTACCCCAGCCTCATTTGATCCTCCCTCTGGAGTTGTGGGATTTCAGAGTTTGTCCTCATCAGGGAGATAAATTTTCTAGAATCACACCATATTCCAGTTGGAAAAATTACTCAACAAAAGCTATTTTCTGGCTAATTTAAAACACTTCCATCATCAAGCAAACAAAAAAATTGCTTTCCTCCTGACACTCTTTTATTCAGGCACACTGTGGTAAAAGGCAAGAATTGCAAGCAAAGCCATAAAGTCTTCTAGATACCAACAAAAGCCTTTTCTTCTCATCAAGCTGCAATAAGATCCAAAATATTCTTAATGTTCAAATGGTTGCTCTCCTGTCTAAATTCATGTATGCTACACTTGCACCACTGTCTGAAGGTTGCTGTTTCTGCTTCTCATTTTGTTGAATTCCCACAAAAATGTTGAATGACTATAGCTCTTGTAAAAATCTGCAGCTGTGTGCCCAGAGATGCTCAGGTGGCTTCAAAGCAAGTAATGAATGTTTGCTAGGAGCGTTGCTCAAAGTTTTCATTGTGGAATCAAGTTGTAGTAACAGTAACAAAAACCTGTCCAACACATTAGGTAATAAAAAACATCATGGGAGACCTGCAGTTTGGGATGCAAGTTTGTTGATGTTCACATCCACTGTGGTTTTTTTTTTGTTTTTTTTTTTTAATACCAGGAATACATCTGCAAGGCAGGTGTATTAAGACTGAGGTAGTATGGAGGGATAATGCCAAGTTTAATACTTGAGTAGTGAAAGTCTAGTCCAAAAAATAAAGAGGAGTCAGTCTTTTCTAAGGGCAAAAGGCTTCTTGCCAAGTTGGAGAATGCTAACTTACCTGCTGTGACCTCCTGGATGTCTGCTTTGTATTTTCCTGCATTCTCTGTGATACATTGATCTGGTACGCTGCCAAGGTATGGGACAAATTTGCCATGCCCTTGCTTCTCACTAGTATTGATGCAGTGGCTTTTCTTACACTCGCTTTCCTGAAGGAATGGCTGTCCTCAGCAAAGATCTATTTCCTCCCTTTCTTGGTTCAGCTTTGGAATACAATCAAAACTTTGCTTGATTCTGTGGATTCTCACACATAAATTTCTTTTCATCTCAGAAGTCAATTATATCAGTTAATCATAAATAATCTGGCAATATTATGTGATGAATGTGTGGGGCAATACATAAATGTCAAATCGTGTTGCTGCAGGCTAGAAGGGAAATGCTGCTCATAAAATATGTTTATTTTATGAACAATGTTGAACATGAGGGCAAAAGTATGATTGCTTCTGGAACTGAGAATCTCAAAATAACAGCTTCTGGGAAAGAAATAAACCCCCAGTGATGACAGTAAAGTGAACCAGATACACTTAATCCCAGAATGGCAAGAAACAAAATAGACTGAGTCACAAGCTGAGCAGTAAGGATTTTTAATAAATTTTCAATTTGGAAAATATTATATGACTACAAACAGAAAGATAATTCCTTTATGGAAGGGGTAAAAATTGCTGCATGATACAGGTGGTTCACTACTCTGACCTCAACAGCACACTAGAACAGGTTTTTTGAAGTAAGAGGGGGAAATGAGGTCTTCATTTTCTTTATTAGGAACAAATTTTCAAGATAATAGGTTAATATGACTGGACAAAACATCTGTCATAGAACAGCATGGAAAAGGTTGTGTTAAGAATGAATTCCTGGTATTTTTTTTTTCTTCTTTCCCCACCAAAGACATGTGGGTAGTGAAACCTCGGTCCATTCCAGCTGCGTGGGGAGGGAATCCCCTGAGGGTTGCCAAAGGGCAAGATAGAGGGCTGGGGCCGCAAAGGGGTGGAGCTGGAGTCACTGTGGGTGCTTGCCCGTTGTGGGTGCTTGCCCGTCATGTCCCGGGGCTCATGCTCGGCCCCCCTCACGTTCCTATGCGGGTTTTAACCGCCGTGCTCGCAGTACTGCGGGCCCTGGCAGGCGACCCCTCCGGGCAGCGGGTCACATCCCTGTGAGCGGCCCCGGCCCCACCAGCGCTGCCCTGGGGCGCTGTGGGCTCGGAGCCGTCTCCTCGCATCTCGCTGCTCTGTGCCCTCTTTGGGGTGGGGCCGCCGGGGGCCGCCTCCGGGGTGCTGGAGGGGGGGCNGGGTCCCCTGAGGTGACAGAGCTGCTAACTGCTGGGCAACCCGGCCTGGTGTTGCGAAATCCTGCTGGACAGCCTCTCCTCACCTAGTCCTGCTGCCGATGCTGCCGATCTTCACGACAATCAGCAGACGACTCCCTCCATAGCTGATCTTTTTAATAAAGAGCTGAAAATTAATAAAGGCCTAGACCCTGTTCTTTTCAGCTGGAATATACTTTAAGCACCTTGCAGCCCTACTATATTGCTGCAGTTGCCCAGACCACCCCAAACAAGTAGCTTCCACTAAGAAATAATAAAACATGAAAGGAAGTTTCGCAAAGACAACACGATCTCAAATAGTGTTTGCTACAAAACAGATTGCCCAGTGATTGCAGGGTAGTAGAGAAGAATAAAGTGAGATAATCAGGATAGCAGAGCCACTGTCTCCACTAACCACTTTCTAGCCTGTGTCACTTCCTATGAGGACAAACTAGGTTTAGTTGCTGGGCAGGCTGGACAATTGCATTTCCATGGTCCTGTCTGAACTACTCTGTGGTTTTGCCTCTAGCGGAGCTTATATTACATCTGAAACCCACACAATAAATCCCTTCTATGATGTACTTCATGAAAACTGGACTGCTATTTCAACATTTAAATGTGATGCTCACACTTTTTCCATGTGCTGCTCCTGCAGGAGAGAAAATTTATGATGTACTATGGATTTTGTTGCTTGTTACCATCAAACTTTGACCAAGTAAAATATTATCAGAGTAGGAGAGTAAAGATACATCATCTCTCAATTAGAGATGAGCATTAAATACCACAATCTCTGTAACTTTCTAGTCTTCAGTCAGTACTCTACAGCATCTGCCTTTACTATCTAGAGCTACTCCATTTCTTCTCAGCATCCTTCCCTTGCTGAAATACTTCTGGCTGCTCAGTGGAAATAAATCTGCACACCAGTGAAGCCTTGCTAGGACTCCAAGGGACTTAGGGCCTCGACTGCAAAAATGACACTTCTACTGGCTTTTAGAAAAGATTGGCAGAAGATGCTGCAGAAGATCACCATGCCATTAATACAAAGTGGCAAAAGCGCAATTCTTTTAGAGCAACTGGCAAATGCTTGGGCTTTTAGCACCTTTTTGAGATTAGCAAACAGATAAATTACTTATGTGTGAGAAAACGAGCAAAAGTCAGCAAGACTTTTTTTAAAGGATCTTAATATCCTTCTTTCTAAATTACAAATGTTTAGCTTAGCTATTTCTCTGCGTTTCACTGATGATAATTTTTACAAAAGGGATCTATCACTTTCTTACTAGAAGTGTTTGAGTTTGTTTCTGTCATTTTCAAACTTGATTTAAAACCAAAACAGAAAGATGAAGGTAAACTAAACCTCTGAGGGAAACAAGGTGGTGCCGTTTCTTTGCCTTGTGAGTGCAGGCAGCTGGGCCAAGGGCTCCTAACAAAATTTCACTGCATTGTTAATCTCCAGCAGTGTGGGCTGTAATGAGCACAGAAAATCACACGAAGTTGTACAACCCTGACACACTATTGACAGGTGTTGGGTAAGTGGGGACTTGGCAGATGCTGAATGGGGAGAAATGGAATTAAATAAAATAAGCACTGGGTATGGGAGCTATCATAGCATTTCTGAGCCAGGGAACACAGTGAGTCCCAACAAGCTTCACCAGCAACACAGAGAGGGTGGGTAATAGGATTGAAAGATTAGGAACTGTGTCAGTCTGGACCAGGGAGTCAGTGGCACAGGGAGCAGGTCTGGTTCGTGTGCACAGGTTGAACTGGGACATTTACAGTTCCAGCTGAATCACTCGAGGACAACACATTGCAAGAGAATTCATTACCATGGCCATTTCTTCTTATTTATTTCTCTTTCTAAAAAAATATTGACAGTAGAAATAATGATCACAGCACATGGGCTATGTCACACATCTGAAAAATAACTGTATGGCACTAAGGTTTCTTCCCACAGTATATTTCTGAAGGCCTCCATCTTGGTTTTTGGATGTAAGGAGAGGTAAGACATACCAAAATCCTGATGAGCAGTTATTGGCCAATTTCCATTCTAATTTTTCCACTACCACTTAAGTTACCCCTCTTGTGAATAAACAGAGAAGATATTGAATTGTATGGCTCTAGATTTTCATCCAGAAAATGTACACGTAATAAAGGTCTTAGACATTGTAAAAAAACACCATTTCTCTGCTATTGCTGAATCAATCACTTCAACATATTTTCAGTGGTTTTAGAAGGCTTTTATTTACAGTAACCTTAACAGCAACATGATACAAATATTTGTTTAATTTCTAATATTTAAGTTTTTGCTGGTCTTTGTAACGTGTTACTCACAAAAATCACCATACCAACCAGTTTGAATGCACTTGTCTCCCAGTAATTGAATCTAAGCAGTTGGTTGAGTGTGGCTTACTTGGAGTGCTTGCTCCCACACTTTGACATTTGCTTTTTTAAATTTTAGTTTACAGTTGTGTCTGTAGAATTAGAAGGGAACAAAGAATGATATTGCTTGTTAGCTGAAATAATCTGTATTTTCCTTCTTGCTCTATAAGAAGGTGTCTTGACATCTTGCAGCTTTGTTTTTCCTCATGGCTTCTCCCACTCAGAAAGCAAGAAAGCAGTGAGGAAATAGTCTGGGAATACCTGCTGACTTCATTGCTCCTGCCATCACAATCTAGAGTTGAACCCAGACTCTTTAAGGAGAATTAGAATAACCAGGCAGTGGTTGATACCATGTGTAGATCTAAAAAGCTAAAAAAACAAAAGGAAAAAAACCCCTCATTCACCTTGTGTCAGTAGAATGGAAATCAGATTAGTCATGACAGCCAAAGTGAAATATTTGTCTGCCAGGGCAGAGATCATTAGAAGCAGAGGAGCGGAAGACCATGGATTGGGAACTGAGTTGCTAGAGCTGCAACAGCAAACCAAAAGTAAGACAAATATGAAAGACAACATCCCCAGAGACCTGAAATACTCAGCAGTGTTTCCTTTGTAATGCAAGTACTCTCCTACTCGGTCTGCCTCTGAAGGACCCTCCTGTCAGGCTGAACAGAGAAGAAAGCCAGAGGCACAGGAATCCTTGGCTGCTCTGCTGCAGTGATCACTGAAGAGTTCAGCCAAACCACACAGGCTCTCAGGGGTTTGTGCCAAGAGCCATCCACGGCAACTGAACCCAGGAACTCATATGTGCCTGGAATTTCTCCAGCTAAGGAAAAGTTTCCTTCCACTTCTTTGAAGACATTTAGGAAAGCTTATATTTAGATTAGAGATGTTTTTCAAAGAGAGTGTTGCTGGCTAGCTTGTTTAAATAGTAAAACCTTCTTTTGAAAGTGAGAAACCTTCAGTTTCCGATTTCTGTGTGTGCGTGATGGGTAGGGGGTTTTATTATCCTAAGTGCTCCTCTAAGGTAGGTGTACTTGGTTTATGGAACAAAACTCAATTGTCATATGTTTTTCCAATACCAGCTACATTATTTCTGCAAAACTTAAACTGTATCTCTATGCCTAGGATGCATGCAAATAATACAAAAGTGGTAAAAAGAAAGGAAGAAAAATTACTTTTCCTATACCTTACTCTTTATTTTACCAGAAAACACAATCAGTGCTACCATGTACAAGTATAATATTCCCAGGGTAAAGCAGCACTCTACTGCATCTATCTATTTATTGCACAGTAAATTAATATGGCTTGGGTAAATGCCACATGAGAGCTGCTCAGGAGTGGTGCAACATTGCCACCATGTGCTCTGCACTGGAACTGGTTTTATGGAGTCAATGCAGTTACTCTCCTTTCTGCGTTATTTCAAAGAAAAAGAAAAAAAAAATAAGGGTAAGTAAGTAATTTCTCCCCCCAAAAAATTTTTTGTTTTACTGTGGATTTAGGCATAGGGAAGCTATGTCTGGAGCACTGCCCACCAGCCACCAGTCTCTCTCTTTGCAGAGTCAGCCAGCAGGCTTGGGAGTCTCCTATTGGTCTATTGTTCTCATGGGGCACACAAATTGCATTAGGAATTAATGATCCCAGGCTTAAGTGGAAAATTCAAGAACTGAAATAGATCAGGAGGGAGGTTTTTTTCTAAAAATACCATAGTTCTTTAACATTTTTGCTGAAACTGCCAAGGAGCATCTTTCCTAGAGTAACCCAATGAAAATCACATTCTAGTTACACTGGGAATGATTAGCCATACATGACTGCTTTTCAGGATCAGTGACATTTTCAATCACCTTTGACACAGCCTTGTTCTTTTTCAGACGGGCTAGGTCTTGAGTAAGTGTGACGCTGATCTCAGCACTAACAGAATTCACAAACAATCTATCTTTGCCTTTCAATAAGACTAGAATGTATTTTCTTTCCTCTTGATGAAAAAGGCTAAACATTAAGCATAGAACCTTAGTGCAATCAAGCTACAGTAGAGTGAAGGCATGCTATGTTTTTGGTATTTTTCACTTGAGAGTACTGAAGAAGCACATAAATGTATGGCATCTAAAACGGCAGGAAACACACATTTAAATAACAAAGAAGAAACAAGATTTTTTTGCTTCATAATCTCAGTTGATGGGAAGGTGGAGGGCTACATTGAACCACTCATGCCACAGTTGAAAAAGCAAATATGTGGTTGTACCAGCAGCGTGGATACATTTTCCTGACTGCATGCAGTCAATGAAGCCTGACCACCATGGTCAAGGTCACTGAAGCTACAGTCCTCAGCTGGTCCAGAAGACAGGCAGCAAACCTGCTGGAACCAGGAAGGGGTAGGTACTGAGGTAGGTACTGAGCTGGCCCTATGGACACCCTTAGTGAGCCACAAGCAAATTTGAAATGTATTTACAAGAAAGTGAATTAACTGGCACAAATTGCATCTCTCTACCTAATGCCAGACATGTCATGCAGCCATTCTGGTTCCTGGCTTTGCCATTCTGGTCAACGCCAAATATTTTTATTGGTACACAAGACTAGAAAGTGCATCTGACAGCACTGCCTGCTTACTGTTGTCTTCCATCCCAATCCTTTCACAATTCAAAATGTTAATTATGAAATCTAAGTCTTCTAATTAAATTAAATCTCTAAATAATTAACATACTAAATCAGAATTTACAGTGCTTACCGCTCACAATTTTGCACCTCTGAAATTCATTCCTAGTACAGATTCTCCTTTACACTGCTGCTAGAAAGCTTCCTATCCCACCTCAAATTTTTCCATAACCATAGTTACTAGCTTCCATTTATAAATGAATCCCTCATCAGCTGGCCCTTCTCTAAGAACTC
Source organism: Illadopsis cleaveri (assembly GCA_013399915.1). Classification (NCBI taxonomy): domain Eukaryota; kingdom Metazoa; phylum Chordata; class Aves; order Passeriformes; family Timaliidae; genus Illadopsis; species Illadopsis cleaveri. The sequence goes on along the minus strand of VXBB01025233.1, from coordinate 821,652 downwards.
AGAAAGGTCAGAGAGCATGCAATGAGAGTACTGTTCCTCCTTTGCACAGCTTGTTGTTTTTCATTGTTTATGGTCTTGAGACATTAGAAAAATCTGTGATAATATTTTATCTGAGTTTAGACAGCTATGAGTTAATTCATGAGACATTCTCTGGTGATGGAATCTTTCCTTTATTACTCAGCACTTGGATATTTGATTCTACAGCTCACCAGAAAAGACCTAGCCCACCTCAGCATGAAAAGCAGGATGCAGACAAATTCATTTCCAGCAGACAAGATCCATCAGGGAAAGTGATGTGACCCAGTTGTACTGGTTCAGCAATACAAGAATATGTTCAATATCAAACAGACATATCAAGAAGATTCCTAACATTATTTTCTTTCAACAATATCATGTAACATCATTATAAGAACATGCAAAATTTGCAAAAAAAAAAAATCAACTGTGTTGTTTCTTGTTATATTTAGAATATTTAAATTAAAATTGTCATTCAAAAATCCTATTCTCAGCAAACACAATAAATGTACTTGGTTTTGAGCTTGAGGTAAAAATTGGTTTCAGAATCAGCTAGTGCAGCAACTAGTCAAGATGCTACTACAAATTTTCTACCAATTGTGCTTAGCTGCACATGAGTTTGAGGATCATATCCATACATGACTAACAGACAATCACTTCCACTCCTCATTTCAGTATTTCCATAGAAAATAGATCTGAAGCTTGAATATTCCCAAAGTAGGGGCTGTCTCAGGGCTTGAAGGCTTGGGTTCAGCACCTGATGGGAGTACAGGCTCTGAATTTTCACTGATTCTTCAGTGAAATGGGTTTTTTGTTTACTCCATTCAGCCTCTCCCCTATATAAAAGGTCCTAATAACTTTCATGTCACATGCTCTGCGATGAATGGATAATTGCATCAACCCAGAGTATGACTCACTAAGTGAGCAATATCCATTTTCAACAGGGCAAAAATATCAGTGTAGACCCACTTAATTGTTCCATGATACAATTTAGCACTGCTATAGCATGTATTAAATTAATTAAAAGACTTTCCTTCCCGTCAAAGGTATAATCAAGGCAATTTGCTTTCAAACATAATCAGAAAACTATGCAAGGAAAGCTTTGCAGTATGAGCTATTTTTTCATGTGGAAAGTTAATTGATTTTCTATCACTTTCCCTCTTTGGGATTCAAATGAAGCTTTACAAAAGTTGTTGCTCTTTTATGTGTAATTGGTCCACTTGAACTTTTAGAGCTTACCTGAAAGCAGACAGCAAAGTACTTCTTTTCTCCCCTTCTTCTGAGAGATTGTATCAACAGTCATTAAAAAAAATGCCTAGAGGTCACAGAAAACTCCAGAGTGATTAAAAAAATTAACATTTATAACAGTGAAACTTTACTGTGAGGTAGCAATCAGTTTCCTCTCCTATTGAATACATCAGCAAACATCTTTCTGAATTTTAATGATATAGGGGTGGTTTGAAGAATCACACAGTTTTGTTTCCTCAGTACCTGGCACCAGAGGAAAAATTCCATCTGGAAAGGAAAGGTTGGGGAAGGTGAACCGAAAACCAAAATTGAACAGTTACACCAAAAAGCAGTAATGAATCTAGATGTTGATGTTCTCCCCTAGCCATTCCTTTGGGGAGGGCAGGGTGAGGCAGGATTACATGGAGGCTTTTTTGTAACAGAAAATAAATAAAAACTCCATGGTCCTCTGGGGAAACTCTTGGTGAGCTGCAGCTCCCTGGAAGTGTCCCAGAGAATTGGCAGCATTAGACTAGAGCCCAACTGAAAAAGACAGGGAGTGTCCATGTGTTTGCTGTTTGATCCTGATAGAGCTACAGTGGGATGGGAATATCAAGGGGAATTTGTAATGACCAAAAGACAATTTTGAAGTTGACTGAGTTTTGCTCTGAATTATTTCAGCCAGCAGCACCTCCCTGATCTGGGCAGAACAAATCCCTCACAAAAATACCAGCTTACCCCAAAATACATCTATTCAAATTTACAGATGGTCAGCCAAAGGGTTTCAATGGCTTCTTCAGCTTTCAATATGGCAAAGATTCCCTTTTCCTGTTGAAAAATGTAGCAATGCCATAGCTTGTTCTCTGTACCCTATATTATATTGATTGCTGTATAGTAGCAGCTGAGACCAATAAAGGCAAGGAGAGAAAACAGTAAAAGAAGCATGCCCTGCAAAATATATCTGACAGAGTTTTTGGATTCTGGAAAAAAAAATAACTTCGCTTATTCCAAAGTAAGATCAGCTGTGATGACATTTACTTCAGCAAAGAGCTCAAGGCTAAGCCATGCACTCATGAACCAAAGATTTACATATAGACACAGGTTTTCTCAAAGCCCTGATGGGGTTCTGATCCAACATTCCACTTCCAAATTATAATCCAAGTTGCCTTTTTAAGAACACAAAAAACCCCCCATCTCTCCTATCTTACTGTGCAATTGTAATGCAATAAGACTGTTAAAAAGAAAAAGCAGAATATTTAAATAATATATCATTGCTCATCTTTGCAAATGCTGGCAGTGATGCTTCACAAATGGGCTGCCAGCCTGTGTACAAATCAAGAGCTGGTAGAGATGCTCTGGAACTAAAATGATCAGACTGAAGCTGCTTCACTAAACTGAGCTATCCTTTCTTCCATTACAGGAATTGGAACTCAAGACAAAACAATCTTAACAAGCAGAATTCTTCAAACCTCAGCTATTCATGCTCATGTACCTTAATCTTAGAGGAAAAATATTAATGAAATACAGCTCCTGGCTGATGCACTACTCTGTCCCTATAGCATATTCTCCAAAATTTATTGATTTTAATTGACCTTAACAAATCAGCTCCATCAATTTCTCTTTGTGGTACTTGTAGAGTTTAGTGAGTCTGAATGTCAACATAATGTTTTTTCTAAATATAACATTACTTAATTTTATTTCATTCTTAATTTCGCCACTTCTGTTCAGAGAACTCAAAGGCATGGGGTTTTTTAGTATCATCTTTGAAGGATGCCCTTGATCTATTGATTCTGGGGCAGCGAGTCAAAAGTATCAGAAGAATATACATTTCAAAAATTAAATTTTAGGAAGTATAGAATTACAAGCAATGCCAGATAAACACTCATTTGCACATTTACATTTGTGAGCAGAGCCTAATCCTGTCACTTAGTAAATGGTATCAGTTGTCAGCACCTTGTAAAACACTCCCTGTAATGAATACTATTACCCTTGAAATTCAGTAGCCAGTTGAATTTGGTTAGATTGCTTGCCAGGACCTTCATACATGGGAGTTTGGAGGGGTGTTATTCAGCTGGTTTTTGACAACCGAGCTTCTCACACAAACATTGCAAAGACTCAAAAGCAAAATATGAAGCATCACATCCAGAGCACAAGCACCTCTGGCTGCTCAGCCAACCTCTCTTCCCACTACCTCTCTTCTTCCTGCTCTCAGCAGAAGGATATCCACTGGGCCATTGGGGGGTTGTACAGTTTACATCATTAATGTTCACAAATGGGAATAAATCCGTGGAATTCAGGCAATGTGTCACAACCCAAAACAAATAGCCTTAAACAGATCACAGTTTTGCTGTGGGAAATGTTCAGCTAATGAAAGCTGTCAGTATTTTTGGCAGTCTGAATTTTGAAATATGTTAGTTAACAGAATCCTTGGTGAGCAGAGGAGACGAAGTGTAAGCAGCTGATTTAAACAAAGGCAATTTGGAATTAAATTTTCATTCAATAAATACGATGACCATTACTTGTATTTTCCTGATTGTTTGTTTTGACAGCTTTGCAAATGCTAAGCTTGAGCATGAAATGCTAACCATGCTTTGATGCTTCCTGGCCCATACACCAGCCTTCCATCTTTTTTACTTTAAAATTTTATCCAGCTGGAAAGTAGCTCATCGGATTAATGTAGTGTCAACTTCTGGAAAGCTATTTGCAAAACTGACACAGGAAAGACAAAATCAAAAATAAGGAAAAGAGGATGAAAAATGCACTCTAGCACTTCTCTCTCAAACACCAAATGTACAATCTGCAGCAAATCTAAACTGCAAAATCAAGACTTTAGGTAATCAGTAGAATCTGTCCTCTTGCTAAGTTATTCGGAGGAGCATAAGCAACATCATAAATGACACTCGCTTCTTTCTAAGAAATATGCACATCATATTGCACCTTACAAGTTTTTATACATCTGGACATAAAAGAAGACAGATTCAAAAAAACTTAGAGCTTATTTGCTACAAGTACACACCTGCTCTCCAGAAACTGCCGCAAGAATCCTCAACCACAACAGCCACAGAAGAACAAACTTTGTTGTAACATGTGATAGAATGAGGCTAAAGCCTTAATTTATGGTGTTGTGTTAGCACTGCCACAAAATGTACTGAAGAATCTCACACAAATTTTAATCTCCTTTTAATGGCTCAAGAGATAACAGTGTTGTATATCCACATGAATTACAAAATGATTACACTAGTTTTTCAGCTGGGCATTCAAAGGCTTTCAACAAAAATTGCATGAAGTCAACAGAATATTTTAATATTTTAATATTTTTCTCTAGAAAAATAACATTTGTCATTTAATTCTACTATCTTCAGAGGCCTTTTATCCATTATCTTCATAGAGAATGCAGTTATGCCAATTTTCACATTTCATTGGTTCTTTTTATATAGGCAGGTCCCTTACAGCTTTGGGTTTTTCAGTCCAGATCCAGTACTATGTGGTTGCTAGAGAAATGTTTGGTTATTCATTTTTGAAGTTAAGCATCCACTTCCCTAAAGTTTGGGAATATTCAGACCAAAGAGAGCTTTGAATATGGAGAGAGTTTCTACAATCTGAAATTCAGTGTGAAGTTAGATTCAGGAATCTCGTTCAGATCTATCTTTCCTCATTCTTTTGGAATGTTTATGTGGAGAGATGTACTGAACAAGACACCACAGAGTACATAAAATTACAGACCATAAATAAGGGGAATTTTATTGTCTGTCCTTTTTAGAAGTGCTATAAATGAGACAAATATTTCTGCATTTTCATAAGGCATTAAAATTGATTTCCATTTTAACTGTGGGGCACTGCAATTGCAAATAAAGTAGCTTGTCTATAAAAATGACAGTACCTTTTAGTACTTGCTTTTCCTCTTACAAACTTGTCACAGACAAGCACTAAAACCCTTTTCAGTCTAATTTGTGGTATTTCACAGCCCATACACCTGCAACAGTGTGCTTACAGTATCTTGCCAGCAAAACACAAGGTGCCACTTCCAACAGCCAGCAATCACAAACTTACCAAACTCATCATCTTTTGAGATGTTCTACAACTTAACACCATTACAGAGAAAACTGTCTGCCTCGTTTTCCCAAGGGATGTGCAGGCATTTAGCACCTGGGAGTGCTGCATGTGCCCGGGATGGGCCAAGGCAGGCGGCTCTCAGCGGGAGGAGCCCGGGACAGATGTGGCCCCTCGGGCCCACCTGTGCTAACTGACACTGGCCACAAGAAAGCGCTCCACGGTGGGAATGCCTTGGGCTGGCACCAGCGCTTGGCTCTGCGGGCAAGAAGCTGCTTCCTGAGGCCAGCAGAACCCTCAGCAGAACCCTCAGCAGGGGGGTCCTCGCCTCACTGGGGTGTTTGGAAACACAGGGGCTGAGCTGCAGCCTGGGAAGGAGGGTGGTGAGCTGCCTGCTCAGCACGGCCCAGAAAGGGAACAAGGGTCCAAGGGACCTCTGCCCCAGCCCTTGTCAGCCATGTCTTCATAGCAGCAGCACATTCACTACTGATGTAACACAAATCTCTGCTGAAGAGAGGTGAACAGCCACTGTTGGCTAAACTGTACAGGAGTGTGCACGGAGCCCCAGCACAAGACTGCTGGTTCAGCTGCTTTTGTCAGTGTAACTGAATTGTCTCACAGCCTCTTTGCAGGGCTGAGAACACTCATACCCTGGTGGGACCGAGCTACTGCTTGGACTCCCAAGTAAAACTGAAGGTAGGGGACAACAGGATATAAATCAGCCTGCCATCCAAGCAAACACTTGTACACCAAATGTCTGTTTACCCACACTAGTATGTAAATGAAGTTGCTGAGCAACGAGGAATTTGGTCCTATTTTTACTTCTGCATTTAGAGTTAGCATCACTAACCGAGACGCTACCTTTATAAGAAAGTGTATGTTTTTATAAAGGATGTCAGATATTTTAAAAATAATTCCAAGATAGAACAAAGTCCACTCCCAATCCCTGTCAAGATGCAGAGGGAAAAAAAACCCCACTTTAAAAGAGGTCAGAATCTTTAGTAGTTATGTATGTAATCAAGTTTCATGATTTGCACCTGACTTGAAAATACATGTGATATTTTTGTTAAAGCAAAAAGCAATGTTCTAAGTACACACAACCACAGAAACTCCAAAAGAACCTGTGTAGTATCTGAACAGTTACAAGATATGTTTTTTTACATTTCATTTGCATTGGCTCTTCATTTAAATATTTTCCTGTAATGATAATGGGTCATATACATAACTATATATTCAGTGAAGTTAAATCAGGAATTGATTTGGCTCCATATTCTTTCAGCTAAGACTGTAAATACCAGACTCTTGTCTGCTCTGTATGAATACAGATGACCTCAGTGGAGTTCTGCCAGTTTATAGCAGCAGAAAATCAAGGCCAGAGGATCAGTCTTTTCTGTAGGAGCAGGGATTTGTTTCCACGCCATCTTCTTCACGAGGTTCTGAATTATCTGGTGGGTACTCTCTATACTAAAATTATTTTCCTTCAGTGGCACTGTGTGTATACAAGTGTATACCAGGATACCTCTGTGCATTAACAGAAATATACCCTTAACAATATCTGAGTCAGATTTGCCTGCAAATCTTTTCATTTCTTCAGTCTTTATCTCATTCTTCCACAACCATTATCTCAACAAATAATTACTGTTCCTTTTACAGTCAAGAGAAGTGAACATTAACCCTGAACATTAACAACACCCCAGCTTTCACCTCAGCCAGCCAAGGAAACAACCCTTCAGTTTCCATCCCCAGTGGAGGGATTATGTACTTCTCATAAAACTCAAAGAGTTCCTAAAACAAATAGCTCCTCCCCATAACTGAGGATCCATCAAGACTGTGAAGAGAAACACTCAGTATCCTTCTGGCAACACCAAAGGTAGCCACAAGTTCAACACAGATAAGCTGACTGACTGATAAGGATGCACATCTCTGCTGCACTTTAGACATCAATGAAGTCATTACTACAAAGGGATTGGGGAGATGCATCACACAGCCTTCACTTCCCACGGGTTTGCCCAGTGTCAGAGACTGCAGTTAAAATCCTTGTCAGTATGGTAGGGAGAAAGCTGTTCCCTACTGCAGCAGCCCCTAAGTCGATCCCAAGTAGCACTCCAAGTTCCCTGTTCCATGTGAGAGTTTTGCCTTTAATTCTTTTGGAAAACAGGAAAAATGTTTAGAAAAGGCTATAAATAGAAAAGATTAATGTCCCTTGCCAACCCCTGCTGAAAATATTAAATATTAAACAGAATACAAGCTACAAGAGGAAAAGATATATATTATTCAGACTTCAAACCACCTCACAAACACTAAAACAATTCCAGGTAACTAACTCCATGAGCAAGTATAAAATTTAACATGCACATAAAGTATGTTCTTAAAAATGACAACCTGGTAATGGCTAAGAGGAAAATATGCCTCCTCTGTGAAAGGTAATCAAATTTGGTACAAGCCAAAAACAACCACAGGGACAGGCCAATAAAATGTCATGTACAGAAAATGTGGCCTATATTGCCTAATCTTCACTGTGATATTCATGCCTGTTAACAAAGAGTAAAAATCTAACTCACGAGTGGTGTAAATGTAAGTGAATTATTCCCATTTCTCTGTGTAAGATGAATGTCAGTAAAGAGTTCCAATTTTGTTGGGTATTCTGCAGCAAAGTGTTTCTTTATATCAAAGGAAACCATATAATGACTATGCTGAATGACACTTATGGAGCATAATAGGTACTCTGAACATTTGGTAAGAATCATCTGCTTATGAGAGAAGGAACTGAATGGCTGGATGTATCTCTAATGTACAGTGAAAAATTGATAATGAAATGAATAGAAAATGCACTTAAGAGATTCCAGAGCTGATGTGGCCTGAAGAATATTATAAACCCCTGGACAAGTTTTCTCATTGACTCTACTGGCTATAGGATTCCCACAGGACTGATCTCTAGCTTGTGTGACTCATGCCTTTCTAAAAAACCACACACAAAAAGCACCTAATTCACCACTCCACAAAGTCACAAATATTCACCCTTATGGCGGATACTTTCTCTGCAGGATAACAAACTCTGTACAGAGAGATCCCTCAGACAGAAGGTTCCTTACTTTATCTTTGCTATACATACATATGTTAATGAGGTTGTCTCCCTTATTTTTCTGTTGAGGCTTTCAAAGGCTGACCTTGCTATCATTATACAGCACTTCTCCATTTCTTTCTCCCAGATTTGTTATGGAGCTCTTCCAGAACTTACTTCTTATCCTTCTGACTTATACATATTATCTGTGTCCTTCAGAAGAAGATGAATTAATAATTAAATCTGTTTAGAAATTTTTAACTTTAAGGTTTCACTGGAAAACTCCAGTTAAATCTAAACCATATAATTTAAAATACCTTGGGTCCAGAAAGACATTTTATTGAATTAAAATAAATTCACATTTAAAAAAGTTTCAGAAAACCCAGCAGAATCTGCTACACAGCCAATTACATTTTTAAAAACATTTTAACTACTGCACAGGCATCTTTTTCAGTGTGTTAAAAAAAATTCTCATTACCTTCTACCAGCAAGGTCCTGTACAAACCAGTTTTTCTATACAACATACCTGTAATTTTGTATCAGTCTCCTTAACTATCTTCTATGAGAGCTCTTTCTTTTCTGTTTTTATTTTTTTTTTTTGGAATCTCACTCTTAAATTATATCCCCTAATCAAGGTAAATACCATTCCTCAAAACCAATGCCATTCAGATTTCAGTGGAGCATAGTTATGGTTTACAAAATCACTGATCCAGAAAATCTCCTTTGGAACATCAGAAGACCTTTCTTTGCTTTTATAAATTACTGACAATGAAACAGCCAACTGGCCACAGAAAATTCATCCACAGCCTTTAAACAAATCTATGGTTTGGTGCCCTGTCTGTCTGTTCAGGCACTCTTCCCATATTTATCATGCTAACCACCCACTTCAGAAATAATAGAGGTCAAGGACAAAATGTTGGTCAGTAAACTGCAGTGAATGCAGTTAGACCAGAAAACAAAAATGCAATGCAGCATTGTGATGTTAAATCAAGCCTCCACGGCAAAGCTTCTACAGTTAGATGAAAACAATGGATTCCAAACTCTTCAGGGAAGGAGTACATACTACCTTGTGCCAGAGATGCACACTCTTCTCTCCCATCCATATAGCTGACCTTCACTCAAATCCAGCTTGCTGTATTTCAGTGATGCAGACTGTAAGCTATAAGCTGTTATTTGGAATCATCTCCTGTGAAAAAATGTAAAATCTGACAGCCTTTCAATGCCAGTTCCTTTAATGGATGAGATTGCTATTTTTTCCTCTGTGTAGAAGGGCGGGGGGTTGTTTGAGCAGCGATTGTTTTAATTTTAGGAGTTGTACCACGTCAATTTTGATCAACACTAAAAGTTTGTTGGAAACAGGAATATTTATTTTTTGACAAACTGAAGTAACTCAGAAGACAGAGAAAAAAAAAATGTTCCCAGATTTACTCACTCATGTATACATTTAAAGAGTTCATGGACTGATTTTTCAGCTGTTCAAAAGTTCTTAATTGCATTACTGAAAGAATGAGGTAAAAGGTAGCTTTAGGACCAGCTTTGTACTACTCAGGAACCAAGTCAGTACCAGATACAAGCAAGAGTAGCCACAATGCTATACTGAAATCCACCAGCTTGTTTTTCTCCTATGGAAAAGTCACTCCAGCACCTATCCTGAGCCAGTACAGGATCCAAGGCACCTAGACAGAAAAAATGACAAATCTCGGGGATGCCATTTATTGGCCATGCAGATAAGAACACTAAATAAGGATACAACGAGGAGCTACACTCATCCCATAAAAAGGTCATTCCTACAGCCCTGCACAGAACACCTTTGACTCAGTCTTCAGCTCATGCTGGTTTGACATCCGTACTCATTTTCTCTTCAGACAACTCCTTAATGGCCTTCAGCTCAGCTTCAGAGACCTTAGGGGTCAGTGCCACATTGTCATAATCAAATTCTTCATCAAGTGAGAATGGCTGAACATCATCACCCAGTAGCTGTAATGAGGAAAAACAGATACATAAATAATATTGCTGCAAGTGATAATAAGGAAGCTCAAAATATAAACTTCTAATTAATATTTAATTAAACTATTTTTTCTGACTCTAACACTCTCAGCTGATTAAGCTCTTTTTAAGTAAAAGAATAAATTCAATTATTCGATTTGACCTAATTTAAGCCATTTAATGTGCCCCATTTGTACTGTACTGTATCTGAATGAATATCATTAACTAATTTTGCTCAAGGCAAGGAATCTAAAAACCTCCTTTGCACACATCTATTATATCCCTGCCACTTGTAGCAGCAAGTCTGTGGGGATATGGACATGTTATATGCAGCTATGTTAAATTTCAAAGACAGATTCCATATTGTCAAAATCTGGGCTAGTATTACATAAAGCTTCACCATACATGCATCTAATACTAATGTAACACGTTTCCCAGAACACAGCTTCAGTGAAGGAAAAGGCCTGCAATGAACAAAATGACACATAATCAATTTTCAGACTCCAATAATTTTTTCCACCATCTCAGAGACATGGAATTGGCTAGTTTGCATTTCATGCATGATGAACATAAGAATCTTACTGCATTTGCCAATATGTGCTTTGTTGACATACTGTATAGCATTTCTGCCTTGTTTCTGGTGGAAATATCTTAGAATAAACACTCTGCCTATAAAATAAAACAATGAAAACAAATAACTGTGGCAGGGTCCATGCTGATAAGAAACTGAAGGAGGCCAAGACATGAAAGCTTTATAGTAAGCAGTTACATAACATGAATTCCAGGGCAGCACAGGAGACACATCTTCAATATTATAGCTGTGTAGGAACGCTCCCTATCCCATAAGAAGTTAATATAAATTGCCTAGAAATGTACTTCAAAGATTTAAGTACTTCAGCACCAAATCAGCAAAACGTTTAAACACATCCTTATTTTTTCAAACTTCTGGCAAGTTCTTGGTGAAGCCCACGACTACTGACATACACGAAATTAAGAATACTTGTACTACTTGCTAGAGTGCAGGAAGAACACTCAGCATCCTATGATCACTGCTCAGTTTAGAAGGCACAGTACCCTGCACAACTTGATGTGTCATTTTGTAAGAAGCAGCATTGACACAGTTAACATCATCTAGTAAGTCAGAGAAGTGGTAGCCGGATTCCTCTCTGGTGGCTAAGGACATGATAGACATGGCAAAGAGCATTTGGGTAGTATCTACACTCTGTATTAAAAAACTGTAATGTTGCATGAATAAACAGGAAATATTTTTTCTAGGGTTGTGTAATTTTATTAATCATCTATATTGCTCAGTTTTCTAGGGATCTGGATTACATGTTGGAGCAGCCAAATAATCCTGGATGCAGATGTGTAGACCACGGGCACTTAAAAATGGGAAAAACTTTGTAGATAGAATCGGTCTAGAAAACACCATTCATCCTGCACACAAAGATTATCTTGGTTATGTCCATAAACTACTTCAGGTAAACCATCATTAACTTTTTATAAATAGCCCATTTGAAAAATGTTAACAGGAGATAAAGCCTGCACACAAACTCTCATTCCCATTTGAGATAAAGCCAACTCCTTGACCTCCTCAGCTTATTCATGTTCATTTTGATCTTTTCCAGAGGCAAAGCCTTGTAGAATTCTTTGTCAGTAAGATTACCAGCAACTGGGTAACAAATGGTAGCAGCAATCAGGGTTCTACTAACTGCCTTTCATTTGCAGAAATCCAAAGCACTCTTCTAAAACACAATGCAAGGCACAAATATTTTTCAGTTATTTTGGTTGTAACAGTATTTTTTAAACATTGTGCTGCTTTTGACTGGGATAGAGATAATTTCCTTCACAGTGACTGGTATGGGACTGTGTTTTGGATTTGAACACAGGGTTGATAAATACAGAGATGCTTTTGTTATTGCTGAGCAAAGCTCACACAGAGCCAAGGCCTTTTCTGCTCATTGTACAGCCACAGTGGTGAGAGTTGGGGGTGCATGAGAGGACACACAGCTGGGACAGGTGACCAAAGGGATATTCCACATCATATGATATGTCATCAGTGCATAAAGTGGGAGGAAGCAGGAGGAAAGGGGAGTTTGGAGTGATGTTTTTTGTCTTCCCAAGTGACTGTCATGCGTGGTGGGGCCCTGCTCTCCTGGGGATGGCTGAGCACCTGCCTGCCCATGGGAGGCAGTGAATTAACTCCTTGGTTTGCTTTGCTTCTGTGAGTGGCTTTTACTTTCCCTATTAAACTGTCTTTATCTCAACCCATGAGTTTTCTAGTTTACTCTTGTGATTCTCTCCCAGTCCTGCTGGTGGGGGGCAAGCAAGTGGCTGCAGGGCTTGGTGTCTGCCCAGGGATAAACCATGACACACATCTGAGGTAACTGAGCTAAGAAGAGTTCAAACTACAGTAAGCCTTTATAGGGATTTTACAAAAGCAAATTTTCCTCTGTCAACAGAGTTACAGAAAGTATGCACACATCCACTCTGACCTTGTCTTAGCCTTTCATGTCATTCCAGGAACATTTTATGCAGACACAGCAAAATACTGGGGAAACTTTTGTTTACAGAACTCGACCCCACAATGCTAACTGAAGTAAGATGCCAAAATAAAACATACCCGACTTCACCCAGTTAACGATTTCTCTGTTACCCACTCATTGCACATTTGAAAAGTTTATTCACACTGCATATTTACCAGTGTGCTTCATCTCTCAAATGAATACTCAAAACATTAGGGATTCCTTTTTTTCTTCTTCTCCCAAGAAGCCATTGACTTCAAACTTCCATGAAGACAAGCAATCTAAAACTTATATACTGCAAACTGCAATTTTGTTCTATGTCAAAAGGAAGACATTTTACCATAGAACACTGAATCCTCCAAGCTGATCAAGTTATTATCTTATTATTTTTGCCTAAGGAGCTGAGAGAAATATGTGAGTTTCAGGTGTCTAATTTAACATCTAATTGAAATCTTTTTGAGAGCTCTCTGGGAATAGAATCCCTCCCTATTAGAAAACTGCCAGTTTGCTTAAGATTGCTTCTGTGATTTACTCTCTGAAGAAAAAAACCACTTTCATTTAAAGTTCCTGCATGTCCAAATTAAAAGAGGGAAATTGTAATATTCATATTAATAACTGAAATATTTTGCTAGAGGTTGTTTTACAAAGTAATATTGTAAATAAAATACCTTAAAGTTGACATTTTCAAAAGTCTATTAATAATTGGCAACTCAGTTCTTTTATTAATCTGTGTGGAATTACACTTAGTTGAACAGCTTGTCTCTGTCCTTCTAAAATTTGTATTTCTGTGTAATTATGGCACTCTATGATTCACTTGTTCAAATTATGTAAAGCTTGCATGTACACTCATCAGTGATTCCATTGCATGCTCCAGGGAAAACTTACTACTTCACTAACAATACATTAAAAAAAAGAAGTGGGGGGAAGGCATATATGCTCTGATCTCATATAAGCTTACTATATCCTGGGGTATCTAGGAGAAAAAAATTTTGCTTGAGCTTGGGGCACTGGACTAGAAGTCAATAAACCTTGGCCAATTTTCCACTTCTGCTTCATCATTCTGGACAAGTCATTCAATCTCTGTGTCTTTCCTAGCCTCTGAGAAGACATAACTCTTCCACCTTCTTTGACTTAGTCAATCCTGTCTTTAAGACCTTCTGTGTTGTTGTTGCATTTATGCATAGCACATAGCAGAAACAAACCTCAGCTGAGGCCTATCAGTAAAACTTTAACCAAAGGAACTCAATGGAAGTTGTATTTTAGGGGATAAATGCTGCCGTGTCACAGATCAAAATAAAACTACAGACATGCTTAATACTTTTTTAAATGCTCAAACTTCAGACAAATAAAGGAGAATAGAAGGGCAGAATTCTTCTTTCCTAATCCCAGCCATACAAAAATTAGGTTTCTAGACTAAGGTAGTCAGCCAAAAACAGCCCAGCCCGAGCTTGTGGACAGAGATGCATTACAGATCCTACAACAAATTCCTACAGCAAGTGGGATTAATCATTTTCTGGAGTTGCTTATCTCTGCCTCTTGGTGACTGGAGGACTAAAACTAAATTTAAAGATGGAGTTAGGTGAGATGAATCCCACTTTGAATGCATGTTTATAGCAAGTGGATGGAAAATATTCATCAACTGCACTCGTGTATGCAGAGAGGGAAATAAGAATGAAAAAAGACACAAGGAAGCAGGCATTAAGACATAAAAATACTGTCATATCTTTTATGAAAGAATATATTAAGTAGAAATAAAGGAGAAAATAAATTTCTGGGTAAGGGAGGGAAATGTTCTGTGATAATGTACTTCAAACATAGAATGAATGCTGGTTCAATTTGCAGTAGCCTGTGGGAGGTCATGTATGCTCCACTGTCGATATTGAAATCCTGAAATATATTTATGTCTAAAGGGAAGAAAGAAAGATGAAGCAACACTGGAGGACAACACAAATAATTTGCTGTGTCATTCCCTAAGCCACTTCTTAACACCTTTTGACAGAACATTTTCAGGGAGAAAAGATGCTCTTTAACAATTATCCAAGTTAAAAATTGGGTCATGGCAGAGCTTCTTTTTTTTAAACTTTCCCTAGCAATATGTTAAGAGATACACAATTTACCCTAAAGTGCCTCACAGGTGTTTCCATAGCATAGACATTTCTCATCCTGCTATTCTTCATACAGAATGGTCTTCCATATTCTAAGAAAACCAATTAGGCAGCCATATTATGTTGCCCTTCCCTAACAGATTTGTTTTGATGGACAGAGAACAGTCTCATTTTAAAGCAGAGACGTCTCCAGGGAAAATCTTTTTCTCTTTCTAAACTAGTCCTGTCATAAGCAATGCAAGACTTAATTTTCAAGGCAATGACAATTTGAAGCACTGAGGGACTTTAAAATGGACCTGTTCAGTCTTGACAGTTCTAAAAGTCAAGCCACAGTTATATTATCTAAATGAAGGCAAAAATATGTTTGTAATTTAGGGGAAAGACTGCCTTCATTTTAAGTAGCCTGGCACCAACCAAATGGTTGTGAAAATTGTCTTTCTTCTTGAAAAATGCAGCAACTCATAGCCAATGTAATAATACTCAGTTTCTTTCATAACCCAAATTTCCCTCAAATGGAAATGAATTTTGCATGCAGTCGGATCTTTATCTATTTTTCATGAACTATAGTTTAAACAATCATATGCAGTCCTTTATGAACACTGCAGGCTGCTACAACCCTCCTTCTTCTCTACAGAAGTTATGAAATGAGAAAGCTATAAAACCTCATTCTAGTTTTTAGGGTGTTATTTTGTGTCCAATGAATATAACTAAAGGCAAAAACCTTGAATTATGTCCATCCTTAGGGAAAAGAGTGAGTATTTTTGTCCACAGAATGGTAGGTATTAAAGCTTGAAAGGTCATTTTAGAACATCTACTTTCTCCCAAAGCAGAGTTCTTCCTTATAGTAAAGGGTTTATTGCAAGGAACTAAACACAACTGAGCCCAGGAAAGGAGGCACCATATGCAGTGCTATAACACCAAACCCTCATTGGTCACGCGTCATTTATAAACTTGATTTAAGCCTCATGGGAACATCAATAAGCATATGAAACTATCAAAACTGGCCCACTTTAGCTGGAAGCTAACTTCAGCTTCTGTTGCAATGATCAGGCTGGGGAAAAGAGCAGTGAAGAATTCTCTGCAATAGAAACACCCCCAAAAGTTAATGCTCACGCCGACTATTTGGATAGGAAGCTTAATGACTTAAAATAAGCCTGTGAGCAATCCACACCTTCTGTTGCAGTTTGAGAAGAACTGAATTTCTGAAGGAAGACAGCAATTCTAAATTAAAGCTTGCACTGACTGTGTCTGATTAAAAGGCTCAGAGGCCATAAAGCAAACCTCTCCACACCAGACCCTGAAAATGTAGTTTCTCAGCAGCATCTTGCAACTACTCATTTCCAAGGGACCAGATCTTAATTCTGACCACAGTATATTCTAAAACCCTTTTTTTTTCTTTTAAAGGGATGTTAAAGGGATCATTCACTACCCTCCTGCTGCAGAAAATGGCTCCTATATTAAGCCAGTGAGTATGCCATAAGATCATGAGATCACTGGAAAATTAAATGGTCCATCATTCTACGGAAGTAAGGGTTGCTAAAAGGCTTAGAAGTGCAAGGGCTTGCTTGAATATTCTGTGAGTTATACAAATTAAATATTAAAAAACTCACATACCACTTGAAGTATTGAAGTATACATTTTGAAAATGTAAGATTACATATTAGCAGTGTGCAAGATAGAGTGTTTATTTCATATCTTAACATATTTAACAATTCATTATTCATTTAAAAATTAATAATATGCCTCGTTAACTCATAGCAATTCCACATACTGCATCTATATCCCCCTGTTCTTGTGGAAATAACAGTAGAAGCCAATAGGAAAAATAAAAATACCCCAAACCCCCGAAGTTTGACTGAATACGTCTGACCTCATACCTCTTGGGCTTTGCTGTCTGGTGGCTGGGGAACTGACAAGGCTCTGAACTTTGGCTGAATAGGCTTATCAAAGAAGGGTGTATAGCAAGTCACTGTCTCTTCCACCTCTCCTGGGAGAACTAACGACCCTGCTGAATAAAAAAGAGTCAACATTAACCTTCCACTTGATGCATAAATTAGCAAAAATCCTGTTAAAATCCTGTAGTGCTCAGACATGGGCAGTAGCTTGTTAGTCAGAGTGTGATGTACTTATTGTTGCATAAGCTATCATTAAAACAGATCCACGCAGTCCTGAGCTAAAATCTAGATAGTAATACCATACTAAGGAAAAATCAAACTCGTCTGAAAACAACTTTGTCTGAAGAGGTAGCTCTTCTTTCTTAAGGGTGTTGAATTAAAATCTGGATACATATGCTCTTAAACTCAGAGAGCACTTGGGATTACATTCCTTTCTTTCAGAACAAAGATGGAAGGTCCTCAGCAGGGATATCTGCAGTAGAAGTATAAAACACCTTGTCTGTCACTGATGAGCTGAGCAGGCTCGTTCATTTCTTTTTAGCTAGAGCTTCACCACCTGCACATTGGGCATGAAGAATCATTGCAAAGCACCTTAGTATGACTGTCACAGAACATTAAGTGAAAAAACCTGGTAGGACTACTAATATTCCCCACTACAGTGCCAGATGACTTTCTTGTCTAAGGGTATTTCATGAATGTTTGTTTCTCCCTGAGCTTTCCAAAAAGAGATACTTCCGAGGACTTCCCCATATATGGGATGGAGTGACATGTAACCTATCCATATGGGCAGGATTTGTTCCACAGTTCACAAATGAACAGCTTTTCTGAATCACTTTTCTTTTACAAACTTCAGCAAAGCATTCATACCGGGATCAGTGGGTTTGCATTCTGTGACAGATCAGAAGGATATGCCTTAGGTTTAGAAATATCTTCTAACATGAATCAATCTCAGCTCTGCCACAGCACAGATGTGTCCATGGTGTCTCAGTAATGTTTTTATGAAAGAACTTAAGGGGACCATATGTCTTGCAATTTAGTCAAAGGATTATGTAAATCTACCTACTATTTTTTTCAGCTGATACACAAGTTTCTTTACAGTTTTATACTACATTTACATTTATCTTGTAATCTCAGAATAAATTTTCAAAGCATTGCTTAAATGTTACTTAATGGAAGCAACAAGAGAGTACATAGATCCAGGGTGAAACAGATGAAGTGTCTATTTATCTCTACCTGCACAATTTTATCACAGTAGTGGAGTTACAGACCTCTCATTCCCCTGTGAACCTGCCTTTGAAAATGAAGATTTCCTAGCTAGGTCTTCGTAAAAAATCCATGACCAAATTCTACATTTAGTTTTCTTCTGGGAATAGTGTACTACTTAAAAGCCAGCAGGGCTTCAAATTGCAAAGTAGAATGCTCTTTTAAAAAGAGTTGAATTAATTCCCTTGGTTATTTCATTTCTGGATTTTTGTCTCTTGTTTCGTGATTAACCTAGAGGTGGGTTTGTTTTCATACCCAGTCTCTTGGTTGTTTATGTCTATCTCCAGCCATCTAAGTGCTTTCAGTCCTTGTTCTCAGCAAGGGAATCTGTTCTGATTCTGCTTCACCAGTTATATGAGAAAACTTTCTGAAAAGGACAGCACATTTCACAGGTATCTAGGCTATGGGCTACACATGCTCTGCAGCTGCTTTTTTCATAATTTGGGTCAAAAGTATTTGTAGGACAGAAGGCAGATGTCAATGCTCATTTGAAGACAACAGCATCTTCCACTACTGTTTCAAGCTTGCAACCTAAATCTACATCCTTACTAAAGTAAGGGAAGTCTGGACATCCAGAGGTTTTTATCACCTACTGATACAGTGATTATTTCTGCACTAAGAGCTTGTCCCTCTCAACAGACCAATCTTCTGAGAGATGAGGAGGAAGCACTGTTATGCAACAGCCTGGCAATGGCTCAGAAAGGTAACTCTTAAGAATTAGGACAACAGAAGGAAATTTATTTTTGCTTTCACCAAGAAGTGCTTGTCATACTCAGAATGTCAATTCCACGTTTTAAGGCTTGTTAGTAATGCAAACAATGTTTCAAATTCCCTTCAATCACCTCCTAAGAATGTAATCAACCTTTGTTTGCCAGTAGACATGCCAGAAATGAGCTTTGTCTCTCTCTATCCTGGCTGTGTGACAGCATATGAAAGTCTAATTGGTAAACACTGCTTTCCCTGATAATGTTTAATAAAGAAACCCCTTCAGAGAGAAAAATTAGAGAGTTTTGACAGCCGTCCTTCTCAGTGGGAGCACCCAAAGGAACTCCAGGCTATTGTAAGTTCTAGCCAGTACCTCACAGCTTGTTTAGGCTGCTGCTACAGCACTACTGGATGATGATCCTAATTAAGGGGCTAATTATGTTCTCTGTGGAGGTGATTAATTAGCAACAGGAAATCCTTGGATACTGCCAACAGCACCATATATAGAGATAACTGAACAGGCAGTGATACCAAAAAAACTGAGAAGACATTTTGAAATGCACCTCCCATACCATGAAGAATCAACTCCCTGGATGATATAGCTGACAATTTTACTCAAATCCAGCATTCTCTAATGATGGAATATTTGGAAAGTGAACAATACTCTTTAGTCCGTCCCTACTGCATTGCAGAAAGTGATTACTGTATCTGTCAACACTGCTGAGTTGGGAGCTTTTTGCTTATTGTGTACCATAGACATCAATTATGAGTATAGAAAAAGTAATCTACTGGCACAAGTCTGCTTTTAACTTTCAAGAGTGAAGAAGTTCAAAGTTTTGTCTATAACTTTACTGTAGCCAAACGATGCCCAGCTATATATACACTGACAGCTATATATACACTGACACAGGTTTTACCACTTTCAGACACTACATTTCACAAAAATGCTGTTGATGGGGAGTTGAGAAGAAAGTGATAAAAAAAGCTGAAAAGCTAAATTTTGCAGTCTCCTCTAATTCTCATGCTTCAGGCTGTTAGTCCCAAAGAGCTGCCTAGTGTGAAATCATCTCAAGGCAGTGTTAAATGGATTGCAGAGACTGGAGAAGAAAAACAAGAAAGGGATTCACCAGCTGAGGGGGGAGCCCCATACTTTAAAAAATCCACCTCATTTAACTCTGAGTCCTCTTCCTCAACCTGATTTTTCTGGACGTAAGCATAGGCTCAAAATACAAATGGAGAGGCACACATTATGAAAAATAACAGATGTTGATACAATTTGCCTAAAGAATTGGTTAAATAATCAATAGTTATGCTTGGCCCCAGCTTCAAAGTAACTGAGTCAATCAGGTTCTCCTCAGCCTCTGCGGGGTTGCAGACAACTGGGACCTTGAAAAGACAAGTTTGTAGTACTTCAGTGCTCCAAGCAGGATTAGGATGAAACAATTATATCCTTGCCTATGAAGCCACACCCACACATTTCATTAGCCTTCTTTTAATCTTCTCCTGTATTTAAATAATAGCACACTCAAGATCTCTAGACATTCTTGGTACTTTATTCAAATATTACCTATTATTTCCAAGCTATCCCTCAAGCCCTGAAGCAAGAAATGTATAACCAGTCCTGGAAATTTCTGTTGCCAAAACAGAGGCACTAGGCAGCATCCATCCATCCCTGGAGAAAGCCTGATCATCTCTATTGTTGCCTTAAGCTCCTTACAGTTAGAGATTAAATTCAGGGAGAAAGAGAGATTACAGTACACTGTGCCCATGCTGTCTCTACATGATGCATTAAAGCTATGATTTAGGGCAGCAATTTCACTTTGCCAATCATGGTTTACTGTGCCAAAGTCCCACAATGCAAAGTATTGCTCCTGTTTCAAGCTTTCAGCCCAGTGCCATCAAACAAAAAACAGCAACAATAAATTTGCATACTGGCCAAATCTGTGGGCTGCTTTTCCTACCCATAAGAAGCAGTCACATTCATTCACACCTCAAAAGACACTGAACTTTGCAAGATAAATTGGAAAAAACAAACAAAACAAGCAAAAAAAAAAACTTCACTAGGATGACTCTTCCAGGACATCTGCCAAACAGCACTGGTTAGATGGGATGTTTTCACACCTATTTTCTATCATGCTTCCCATACTATCAGCTTTGAGCCAGTTGCCCTTAAGTGTGAATATTTATTGTATTAATGTACAGTTGCTAACTCAGCTAACTGATCTGCCCTTTAAAGATAAGTGAAGCACAGAGATATTGAACTGCTGCCAATAACAAGGAGAGATAAAGGCTTGTTGCAATTACTAGCAAGGTATGATATTTTTTACTGGGTAAAATAGGCTATGATATTTTTAAGTTTCTTTTGATAGTATGAAGTCTTAAATCAATCATTTGTTCTGACACAAGGTGGGGGCATTTAAAAAGGTCAACAACAATGTCTCTAATTTGTGTCACAATTTACCTCATTTATAAACTAACTGGAGTTCTTCAGAATTAATCTTTCATTAAGGTATTCAGTACTGATATTATTCTAGATTACTTTAACATTACAAACAATAGAAGTGACATAATTTTATATTTTAAATTGCATTTTGTTGCTATGGTTTCTACAGGACTAAGATTTAACCTCTCTCAGTATGAAGCTATAGAGTGGATTTTGACGTGTAAGACAACTATCAAACCCTAAGTGCTATTTTTTGCCCTTAGGAGTCAAGGGGAAATTTTTTAGCCTGACTCAACAACTATCTTCACCACAGAAGCCCTGAGCAAGACCCAGGCTGTGGGTTTCCCAGGAATAAATTTGGAAGCTATTCAATTTCCTTGCAGCATTTAGAAGGAACAATTAATTTCTGGCTAGGCAGTGTTTCAATGTTATAAATACAATCTAAAAGCCTAATGTTAGTGAGCATTGCTGATACAGTCTCACTCTTCACTGAGGCAGTCTGCCTCACATGAAGTGTGTTTTACCAGGGCTTTTCAAATGCATATGATCAACACTTACTCTTGGACACAGAAATACACAGAAATGCCCCAAAAGCTGGAGAGAGGCAAGGTCTGTCACAGTACTGAACTAACTGAGTTATCCCCAGGCTTAAGCAGAGCTCCTTTTCCTCACTGTTCTGCTGGGTACTTTAGCATTGGGCTCAATTCTCATCAACCAATTTGTGGCCTGTTTGGAACCAGAGATATCTAACAATACTTTAATGGACTAGATATAGGCATATATCTAGATAGATACAGTGAAATGTGGGTTTTTGCTTCCACCAGTAAGCTCCAGGAGTTTTTTAATAGACATTACCAGAATTTAAGACATGAACATAGAACAATGCCCTACAAAGGGAAAAATGGGCACATATGAATGCTGCACTCAAAAGAAATCTTTGACATCTGTACCTGATCTGGGACTGCTGTTTTACTACCTCCTTTCTGAAAGGTTGGAGAAAGAATACTTGCCGTAAACCTGACTTAAATTGATATATTTTTACATACTGGAAGTCCCTAAGCCCTTAGACTTCATAGGAATTCAGGACACACAGAAAGGAAAGACTAATCAAAACTTTACTGTTAGAGTGGACAGACCAACCAAGTGGCAATAAATAAGAAACCAAGCATCAAAGCCCTGCAGCTTCTGTCTGTGACCTCAGGCAAACCCCTTAATCTGTGTGGCTTGGTTTCCTTGTACAGTCACAGGTACAGATGAGGAAAATGAATTTAAATACCAAAAGGTTGTCAGTTCTGGTTGTAATAAAGACCATACAAGGACCTATGCTAGACAAATAACTATAGACATTAGTATTCCATTCACTTTTTGGAGGTGGGAGAGTTAAAATTATTATAGATGTACAGAACAGTTGAACACAACTCAAAATGCTCCTAATTGGAATTTTTAAAGACATTCACTGTGAATTCAGAATTAGTCTAATCTATTTTAAGCCCAGGATGAAATTGTTTTAATAGGCAGGGACTGCATTTTCATTAAATATTTCCACTTTACAGCACTGTCTCTTAGCACCCACATTACTTTACGAAAAAACTTTTGTAACCAAAGTAATTCCAGTACAAAATAGAAATGCATTAATATGGAGAGATGTTGCTAACAAGAAGTGCTCTGCACTTCTAGAAAAGCTTGAAAAAAATAACAACTGTCCACCAGGACAAAGTACAATGAATATTTCTCTTGATTTATTATTTCATTACCTCTTAGAGTGGGAAAATTAGTACTTCAGTTTGGGGAACTGGAGCAATGCGGGGAATTTTCTAGCAATAGAAGAA
This sequence comes from Illadopsis cleaveri, assembly GCA_013399915.1. NCBI lineage: Eukaryota > Metazoa > Chordata > Aves > Passeriformes > Timaliidae > Illadopsis > Illadopsis cleaveri. The sequence continues at coordinate 798,548 of VXBB01025233.1, read as the reverse complement.
CTGAGGAAGATCATGTCTTTTAGGAGAGAAGCAGTTCTTTAATCAATGTTCACACACTTGCATTCAAAGACAGAAAAAGATGGTGAATACAAAGCGGGGAAACCTACCATTGCATGTCTCTTCATCTGTGTCTACATCTTCCAAGCTTAAGTACTTGTCCACCTGCCATAAAAACCCAAATTGGAAAATAGATGAAAATATATCAGCTCCATTCCTTATAGTACACTCTAGAGCAAAGTAAAAATGCATTAAATTGTCTGCTTCATCTTCTCCATTTCCCCCTGCCTTTTTCCAAGAAAGCATATGAATTTTCTTTGAAATGTGTAACCCAAAGGAAATACTTTTAGGTACAGTCAAAGATTTACTGCCAAAATTGCCACATATCAGCTTAAGTGACGGGAAGGAAGCTCAAGCTGTACAGTAACTTTTTCAGGAACTTAGTGGGAAGATGGAGAAGTAAAATATTTTCATAGGAAAATGATGCATGATAAGTTACTATGCAATTTTGCAAGCTCATTTCATATGGCACAAAGAGAGTACATGCTGTAGGCAAACTACAGCTTGATCCTTCTGTTTTGACACTAATGGTGAATTGATTAAGAAATAAAAAAATGAAGACTTATTACATTTCTAATATTTCACCTGGGGCTTTGCTCTACTGTTTTCTCAGGCTAATGCCCCTTGACCAATGTAAACTATTTAAAACGTACCAAAAGACAAGACATTTCTCATTTCAGGTAACACTCTGAATACATGCACAGGATGAGAATGAAAGATTTTTCCCAGCCTATCTGAAAATAGTGTTGCCATAGAAGACTGACTACATGCCCTGGATTTTATTCTGCATTTCCATGAAGTAATTAAAGATGCTCTCAGATAATTTTTTCCAAGCTGGTTGGAAAACACTCTCATCAAGACTTACATAACCTTTACACTTTAAAAGTACATACTCATTAACATTAGGAAAAAATCTGGATTGCTCTCATTCCCACCGATGGGAAAGAAATATATCAATAGATTGTAAGTAATTTGTAAATCAATACAGGAAAAATCAGTCAGGTTCTGCTCATAATCCCTACTTTGAAGAAAATCGAAGAAAACCTCACCTTCACTCTTTCAGACAGACTAAGATTATTTCCATCAGAGACATCAGCTGTTGAGCTCTCACTCACCACTGGCTGTAGATAGATGGGCAGAAATATGAATGAAACAGAATCAAAATCACAGTCAAACCTCCTACTGATTTATACATAGTTCACAGAATCACAGAATGGGTAAGGTTGGCAGGCACCACTGCAGGTCACCTTGCCCCTGCTCAAGAAGGGTCCCCTAGAACACATTATTCAGCTTTATATATGTTCTATATAAAAATTTTTAAGAAGTGAATGGAATGCTTCTGAAAATAGAACAGGTACAAGTAACTCTCTGAAAATCTACATGGGACCAGACTGAATCAATTGGAACAACAGTGCAAGTAATCACAGCATGCCTAAAAAGCAGCATTTAGAACAGTAGCACAGTTTTCAATAGCAGTGTTTTCCCCACTACCCTTTCTCAGGGCAGGCTTAAAGGTTACAGTGGTCAGCTTACTGCATTACAGCCTCTTCCTGCTACTACACTGCAAATTTTCTGCTGCATTCTACTATTATTGTACTTGTTTCTTAAACTGCTAATGTGACAAAAATGTGCAGCCATGTCTGATTCTTTTTCTTTTTTAGAAACAAAAACACACATAAAGGTTTACGGCAGTTCCATTACACAAAGGATAATGGAAGTTGTACATTGCTTTATGTGGCAGAAAGACAATTCAATGTGGCTCAAGTAAGAGACACAAAGACAAATTATACCAATAAGGAAACAATACTTCTTATGAAAAAAATGGCAAAAATATTGTCATTATTATTACACAGTCAACTGACAGAATGTAATTGTTTTAAAAGGCTTGCTTGATTCTACCTCAAAGAAATGTCCTAGTAAGGAGAAAAGTGGCAGCTTGTGCTTTGAGGCCTGGCAGGCCCATCATTTGAAAGCACTTCAGTGTGTTGCTCTGTGTGTTTCACAAAAGGACTTGCTACTTCTTTTTTAATAAAAGTTTATTGAAGGGGAATTTTGAGTACAGACTAGAACACAGCTAAATTATTTGTTATTCAGGCAGGAAGGCAGAAGTTCTTGACAAGCTGACTCAGATTTCATCTCACCCTGTTCCAGGTGATGTCTGGTGTTTTCTTGTTCCTACACATTAAATCCCTAATCCCTTACATTTCAGAAGATCAAAAATGTCCCTGGCCTGCCTACTGTTTACTTCAGGCAGTAACATAGCTTCAGTAATACAGAGCTCTGTACTTTCTAAAATTTACAAGAAACAAAATAAATCTGTCCATGCCGGCATCCACACTCTCCAAATTTTTTTTTCCTTTTTGCCAACCTCTACCACAAACTGTAGTCTCCAGTGAAAGAACGATTTGGCTCATTGTGGGATGCCTTATTTGTTAGCCAGATTATGGCAGCTCTTCAGCAGGGCAAACGCCACTGCCAAACATGATCTCTGCAGGTGCCTCTCTAAGCACTTAACACTTAGGTAGTATTTTAAATATTTGCCTCAAATAGGATAAATACCACTAGCCTCTAACATTTGGACAGTGTATCTCTCCATATTTTCATCTGTTTAAATGTGGTACTTGTCCACATGGACAAATGTTAACTCATTACCTCATTCTCATTTGGTGTCCGTGGTGGAAATGACACCCACATTTCTTTGCTTCTTTCAGGGGAGCCATCCTGTTTATTTCTGTTTGGTAACTCAGAAGTAGAACATTTTTTTCTTAAGGAGTCCACTTTACTTCCCTGAATTGTCTTTTCCTCCTTCTCTGCAAACAGAATCACACCAGATCAGATAACCTAATGCATTATCCAATAAAAAGAAAAGCATGTATTTAATTAGATTTAATACTGACTTTTTTACACATTCACTTTTCCTCATGAAAGCTTCCACGTACAACATATACATGTATTTTACATATAAAATGAAACTTTGCCATAAAACTTTACCAGACTTCATCATAAAACTGAATATGCAGCTTGAACTTCAATTGCACAGAGTCCCACCTATTCCTCAATACTGAAGAATTCATTATCACAAAAGCTTACGCAATTTTATGAAGAAAGCTTCTTAAAATCAACGAAGAATAGAAATACCCCAAAAAGCAGGATAGTAAGGTTACACCTTACTGGATCTAGAAGCTGCCTACTATGAGGATGGAAGTACGGATTTCCAAACCCATGCTGAACAGTTGGGTTTTTTCCCTTTAACCTAGCAAAAAAATAATCACAGCCAAAATAAAAATACAGTACCATTTATTTTAAAAGTCACATTATCAAATAAAGAGCAGCTACATGTCAATCTATTAAAATGAACTTCACACCACATATTCTTGATGAAAAATGAATGCTCATTTAATTAAGCTTTTTGGGTTTAGTTTGAAAAATTTACTTTGCAACAATAAGAAACACTGCATTGCATTTCTAAAGCATAATTATGTATTATAAGCATTGAAGTAATTCTTGTGGAGAGTTTTAATTATGCCTTTGGGGTTACTACATTGAGCCATACAGTAAAGAATTATTAATCCCCTGGAACAGCTCTGTGCTGCAGTTACTGTGACACACAGAAAGGGCTGGCAGGCTGGGCATGACCTGAAATCCACACTTACAGGAGTCAGGGTTCATAGAAAGCAAACTGCACCACACCAGAACAACCTAGCAAACAGGTTCTGATGCCCAGAAAACAGATGGATCCTCTGAATAATTCCTAAATCCCAGGTCTCTGTAACATCTTGCTTCTCCCTGCCTCTTTAACAAGTACTTTCCTAAAACAGCATTTGGATACAGCAATTCATATGAGCCATCACTTTTTCCAACATACTCTCCTTCTAAGCCGTGGAAATGAAGCAGCATTAGACACGAAACTGTCTTTTAAATTCATGACTGGTAAAACAGTCACCCACTATTTGAAGATGATTTCACTGTCACCCTACTTTACAGGAAGAACTGGATGGCTAGCCCAAAAAAGTCAATCTTTTTTTTTCTTTAGTAGTAAAACAGGATGGGCTTCCTGTTTTATCCAAAGAACTTGCAAGTTTTATTTTAAAGACTGACAAGCCACAAAAGAATATTGATGTATTTTGGGGCAAATGTGTATTGGGAAATAATGCATCCAAACATCTGCAGACCAGTAGAATACCAACAGGGCCTGAGGACCAACCCAGTGTCCTCCCTGTGCACATCAGGAGCATTTCTGCATGAGAAGTGATAAAAAGATTCTGGAGCCATACACTTTTCTCATCAGACCAACAGAGAGACAAAAGAAATCATCACTGGAATGATCAGAAGCATAATTCATAGAGCCAACAGACTGAGTAAACATGATATTCCTGCACTAGCCCACACTTTTCTTGCATACCACTGTGGTCATTCTTCTGGGCTATGAATCAGATCATCTTTCTCAAAAATACAGGTTCTCCAAAGAATACTCCAAAGAAAATAATATCACATTTAGCTTCAAAAGACCTGTGACACATAGTTTTAATTAGCTAGTTACAATTAGATGCACATATGAGCTGACAAACTTGGTTTATTAGGTTATATATTTTCTGGACACCTGAGCTATTGTCACAGCTAAAAAGCTAGATAGATTAAACGAGCTGGTAAGAAATCAAGTGCTTTCAGAGTATTTATGTGCCATTTACCAACCCCAGACTGCAGTTTAGAAGCACTATCCCTTTTCCTAAGAGATCAGTCATAAACTTTTGACAGAAACCTTTTTCAGGTTAAGACTGTTGCAAAGTTATTGGCTTAGAGAAAATTAAACATTACATTTGATGAAACATTCAGCACTGCAATGTGATACTAGATTCATGACTGCTTGTGAAGAAAAATTCAGAAGAAAAATGTCTAAGCAACCCAAAACAGTTGTCAAATGCAATTCTGTGGACAGAATATCAACTATGCAACCATAATGAGCATAATGAGGCCATGCCATATAAATTAAAGCGGGCAGGTGATTTAAACATTATGTTGCCAGTCTTGAGCACAGTCCCTCAGGACCAGCAAGAGCCAACTTCAGCTGCCAAAAGCAACAACTGGCACCTATAGTCTCCCAGTGCATGCATCACATAACTGGCTCCTTTGACGCAGTTAATTGTAATGAACTTTAAAAATATTATTAAAAAACTGCACATAAGTTGTTTTAAAATTAAAGAAACTACAATCTGAAGACAAGCATCACAGGTGTATTTCTTTGATAGTGTTCTGAATTTCAACCATTTCTGTCCATACTTTTTAAAGAGAAGGGGAAGAAGGAAGGATCACATTCAAGTCAGCAAGAGGATCACTCTGCCTTTCCCCCTGACTAAGTGATAATTGACTCATTATTCACAGTCACAGCTCTCAACCTGCCAAGATCCTGTTGTAGAACACTGGCCTTCACAATATGTGATAAAAATCAAAAATAAGGGATACAAACACAACAAAATGTGGCAGAGGAAGAAAGTTGAAATGATATAAAGATTCACATATTTATTCTGCAGACAGATTTTGTCTCACTTTTTAGTCATTTCACTGTCAGTTTCTTAAAAATGAAATAACAACCAACTTAGGTCTCTAGAAAAATACATCTGAGTCTCTCAAGAGCAGTATCGATCATAATTGTGTGTCACTAAGAGTATGGTGCAGACTTCAGAAACATGTTTCAATCAAAAACGATATCCAACTTGATAAATTTTTTTCTCTCCTGCTATCTATCCTCTATATTGCCTAAAATTCTCTTTGTCTTCCAATTTGGACAGGAATTTTTTGAGAATGTCTAGTGATCACCCACATATTTCAAAGAATAATGGAGCCACTTATCACAAAAGCAGAGAAAAGAACTACCTGTATTATCAGGAAAAACTTACTGTCAGTGAAATCTCTCAGATTACATAGTAGCCCCAGAAGAATGATAAAATTCTCATGGTCTGAAGCATTTCAAAGCCAGACTAGACACAGCAATCAATAACATACCATAGAATACCTGGCTTAGGATAGTACACTGGACAAAACTATTCAAACTACCAGGTACTTCCCACCTTTTTTCAATTGGATTAATTTATTTCAAAAACAAAAAACTGGTTGAGATTTAGAAACAGGACCCTTTAGCTAGAAAAGAACAACAACAAAAAAAACCCCCATACAGTAAAGCGGCTATTTTAAGTTCCAATCTACTTTTTTGTCCTCAAATCCTGGACTGAGGGCCAGCAGAAAGCCTATGAATCCCTTAAATCTCTTCCAAGTTATACTTTGATGGAAAACCTGGAATTCAAGTATTACAGTGACTTTCTGCAGGACTCCTGAACAAAACAAAACAAAACAAAACAAAACAAACAAAAAAAAAAAAAAACCAAAAAAAAAAAAAAACAAAAAAAAAAAAAAAAATTTTACTCAAAAAA
>VXBB01025233.1:691450-792055 GCA_013399915.1 Illadopsis cleaveri | reverse complement strand
AAAAAAAAAACAACCAAAAAAAAAAAAACAAACCACAAACAATTTTACTCAGAGTACCATAATAACTGTCTTGAACAGAAGTCACAAGTACAAATGTCATGTTCAGTCACTTTCTCTATTCTTCAAACACATCATCAGCAAACAGTTTAAAACAAGAAAAAAGGCTGTCACTGAAGTGTTTTCATAAAATACAACTTTGACATTTTCACAAGGTGGTAACATTCTCTAGAACTACCTGTATTTACCTATTTTCAAATACACAAAACATTGTACAGCACTGCATTCATTTACCCTAAATTACAAGCTGTAAGAGCAAAACACGACATTTCAAGGCTGAAAATCCAGTTTTCTGAGAAGATAACTTTTAAAGCCTTCTATTATTTTTTGTTAATCAAAGCAGCTCCCACATTTTCTGTAGTAACCCTACCAAAATTTGCAGCCTCCCTATGCTTGTATGTTGTCCTGCTGGGAATAAACTTAGTGTTTTAAAGTTACTTAGCCTAAAAAAGCCATTCTGATTTATGTTAACCAGGTACCTTTCTGTTTCCATGTATTTTTATGTATAAATTGCTGTAAATCAATGTAGTTTGTCTGGCTTTTCAAGACAAGAAGTCCAATTATCCCATAGAGTATGTACTTGAAGGATTACACAATGAGAATCCTATATGCCTGTCCAAAATTAATAACAATTCAGGTGTAATTCAGGCACCTAAACTTCATCATAGAGTCCTGTTTTATGAGCCTCCTGATGCCACCCAAACAGGCAGTGGATGTTTTCTAGATATTGTATCATATCTGCCCACACTCAACATCTGAATTGTCTATCCCATAACTATCTGAATTCCTGTAAGGTCCATTCCAATGTAACTCCATCAAAATCCACACTAATTTCGATGGCAGTGATCTCACAGTAGTACTGAGCAAGCAGAGCTCCTTTACAGCAAAGAACTTGCCTAAAACACTTACCTCAGTGTGCAAATTAGTATTTGTAACACAAAAATTCAGCTGGTGCAGCCTTTTCTCCAAACATCTTTGATCTTATCCTGATTAAATGACAAATAATCAGCACAAAGTATTGTTTAGCTTTCTTTTTTTCCCCTTCAAAAAAGGTCAAGTTTTACTATAATCAGTAATATGAGCTTGATTTTTTAACTTAAATTTACCCATTTCTTAAGAAATTCCACTGTATTATCTCCTCAGCTAGGATAAATACATATTCCATGGACTGGGACAAGTAGTTTCAGTGGGATTAATTCTAACCTAAAAGTTACTTTTGACTGCCATTTTTGGATACTTATTGTAGTATGTTTAAAAATAAGTCAGGAAAGGACTTTTTTATGTGCTCCTTCAGGGGAAATATGAATGACTGCTACTCTTAAGTATATGTCAGCCACTCTCACAGACCTGCTGTAGGTTAATGTACAGCAATACTTCTCTAAAACTAATGAAGCTCCTAATTTTCAAAAGTTTAGCTGTCTTTTTATTGTATCAGTATCTCTCCCTTTGTACTTAATGGAATCTGTGTGTTCTGGTTTTATGTAGTGTTTATCTGTATCAATATCTATGTCTCTGTTGTGCTTTTGATAGTCTCAGTGTTAGAAAAGAGGCAGTATTTCCTGTTTATTCCTCATTCACCCCATCTGATCATTTAAAAATTCATATGATTCTTTCACAGCTCAGCAGTGTTGCTGCTGGATACCTTCTCCATTTGAATACTAATGCTGTCACTTAAATAACAAGGCAAATGTGCACTTCATCATTTCAGTAGCTTGTACAAGCAAAATACTGTTTTTTTCAATAGATGTACAAGAGCTCCAGACTTCTGAGTTTGGGTTATACTAAGTCATACTTTGAACCTTAGCTAGGAAAAACAGAATGTATTTGAGTTTATTTCTTAAATACTTGGTTTTTTGCGTTTTTTTCTACAGTCACAGAAACGGCAAATTTACTTGAAGTTCTCCTCAGCACAAGGAAACGACACTAAATACATATGTTGGGAGCACTTTCAAAAAAAAAATGATGCAGTAATAAATCAGGGCAGACTCAATCTTGATGACTTTCTGTGTGCTTGCATCCTAGAATAATTCAGTACTAACAGGCAAGTAGGTAAGTGCTATAAGAAACAAGCAAATTGTATATAATTAAAAGCATCTGACGCCTTCATACAAAGTATTCCTTTCTTAACAAGTAATATAAAAAAGATGACAGCAGGTAGGAACAAAATAAAATGTCAGAAAGCCCATGAGTTTTGAAAATACTGGAATTTGGATGTTATAATCACAACACTAAGGCTACCTAAAAGGCTTGACTTTTTTAAAAAAGGCAAATACCTGCTTTCTTGAAATTAGGCATTTCCATTTAATTTTATACTGAACACTGAAAGGCACCCAATTCTGCAAAGAGTTCAGCACTAAATTGGAAGTGAGATCACTTGACTTCTGTTTCTGATTGTCCTGTTGAGTCACCTGTACACAGCTCTGATCTCTGACATTATTTGCTTTGTGTTATTCCCACATGTGGAAAGAGGGCTTCCTCAGCTCTCTGCAATACACGAAACAAAGCCAACAGCTGCATTTAGTGCACTTTGATGCCTTTCTAGAGAAGGTGATGAGGTACAGCAGAGTTCACTCTGTGTTACTGTTTTTTATATTACTAGAATTCAATAACTGCCAATATGCCACTATAGGATAGAACCTCTACCAAAATATCAACAGCAAAATTACTAAATATTTCCCTTTCTATGTTCTAGAAAATTTCTGTTATGCAAGAGAACTAAAATCCTTTTTTTTTCTTTTTTTTTAATCTGAAATACTCTCCAGAAATTGTTTAGTAATAAAGGCAACACAGAAAAGAACAAAGAATTGCTATTAGGGAAGCATTACTGTTCAGGGGCTGTTCAAGTTTCCAGGAGTCTGAGTGCCTCTGTACTTATCTGGTGCTGCCACTGAGCTACTGGGCAAATGAACATGAGTCATTTCCCTTCTTTAGGCCTATTTTTTTCTGTCTATACAATTGAGATGAAGTATCTTGCAGAGCAAATACCAGGACGACAAATATCCATAAAACAGATCAGTTATTATTATTTCAAAAATAATCTATTAAGTTTGCATCTCTGTGTCTGGGATTTTTTCCTGCACTTAGGGGCTCTGTATGGTATTTGATTTTACACTATATTGAATAAAGGCTACATAGAGATAGCTACTGAATTTATGATCAATAGAAAATTGCAAATTTGTCTCCCAACCAATTCTATCAAATGATCCAGCACAACACATCAATAAAAAGCTCTGAATTGACGCTGTTTCCCTATTGCATGCCCTGTTTAAGTTCCCCGGGGATGACAGATTAATTTAACTAGTTTTACTGAACTGTCTAGTTGCTTTTACTGGCCAATTTACTCATAGGCTGAAATTTCTCTTGGGGTTAGCATTGTCCTACTGGTCCATTTTTAAAATAAAAGTGCATTTACTGCCACTTCTTATATAGCTCTCTGCTATGCTTTCTGCTGTGAAGACTGACGTTTGTGAAGTGCCTCCACTGACACTTACAGAGGAAGCTTAAAGTTGTTGTTTTTCCTAAATGTGGTTAATGTAAAAAGGAAGCAGACAGCTACAGTCAAACGGACTGTGAACTGAATACCGTGCCCAACTTTCACTGGGGAATTAAGTTAATCTGAGCACAACACAGAATATGGCTCTTGCATGCCACCTGTAAGCACAGGAGTGATCTGTCACTTCCAAACTTCCTCCACTTGACAGCTTCTTCAGCACAGAAGCATCAAAACAACAGCACCGGGGCTATAAAATTTCAGTCCAAGCTGCGACTTGCTTACACGGGTCTAATCAAGGTCCCTGGACTTCAACACACAGCCAGGCAGTGGGAGGTGTATGAAATACAGCAAAATTAACAGCAGGAATGGAAGTCATTTAATCCTAGTGGTCAAATGCCCAGAACCATGAAAAAGAAATGCAAATCCTAACTTGGATTTGGATAAGAATTTCATTCATGGCAGCATTTTCCTATCCAGCTGAATGATCCCTAATCCTATATTTATAGAAGTGGTAGAGGAGTCATTTAAAATCTAGATGAAAATTTTGAAGCTTGGACCATTTGGGGGGTTGTTTTCTGTATTCTTTGTACAAGGTCAAATGAAATATTTTATGTTCCAGTGAATTTCCCATTCCTCCTCTGAGTTTTAAAAAATGAGCAGATGCTGCCTTCTGATTTTGAGCATCATAGCTGTGCACCAGATTTCAAACACTCTTCCTAAGATTTGAAAGAGGCTATATTGCCCTCTGTGGCAATTTTTCAAAAGTGAGGTTGGATGGATTTCCATGAGATTTTGTTCAAAGTTTTTCTGGGAAGTGTGTAGTTCTGAACATACAACTCATTGACCACATCTACAGCAATCTGTATTATCCACTCCTTTGTAAATTCAGCTCTTCTGAGGCTCCTTCAACTGCAAAGTTTTACAGCGAGTATGAAAGATTTTATCGTTCTGGACTCGTGCTCTAATTGCTAAATTACATTCCCATGGGTTCACCAGCCCTTTCACCTATATATTCATCTTGTTAAAATTATCCCTGTGACAAAAAACACAGTTTGGATACTCTAAAGAGGAAAAATAAAGAGACTTAACTAGAATTTTAACCTGGCGCTCAAATGCCCATCCATTACAGAATCAATGAAAAAGGTTTTAAAAATTTTCCCCTTACAGAGGAAGTACTCCTATAATTTTAAAATATTATTTATTTAAAATATATAGGTCATGTTCTGTTGGAGCAGTATGTTGTAAATGCTGAGGTCAGAGTTTTAAAAATGTATTTATGTATGTTTATCCATTTTCCATCAGATCTGTAGACGTGAAGTAGTAGTCTTACTATAGGATTTACTTGTCAGTTAGTCTATGAACTCTCATTTTCTCATTGCACCAAGCACATTTTAAAAAACAGAACCACTGGGAATTTTTAGGAAATTAAAATCTGGAAGATTAAAATCCCATATCAAAGATGTAATTTTATGGTCCAGCTAAATTACAACATATCTCTTGCTAGTTAAACCAAACACACATCATGAAACCAATTATACAGAATTTAGAAAGACTTATTTTGAGTCCAGATCTTGTTCTATGTGAACTAAGAGAGTATCTTTTCAAATAGTACAAGGAAGAACAGAAGTAGTCAAAGGTGATATCACACATTCAAATACAATAGAAAGACAACATTCTAAAAATGTGATTTTCTTGATTAGAATATTAGCAATTCTTAAAAAGCCAAATTGAAGTCAGGAATGTAGAAATTCAATAATCCCATTTCCCACATTTATAAGAATGAAACTATACTCTCAGCAGAAGGTCACAGGAGGTCACTCCAGGCTATTTATAGCTTCAAAATGTTCTTTTTAGCTAGGCCAGAACAGCCAAGGATGTTTAGGTCCTTCTACTCAAGGTGTATTCTTTACAGCTTCACTGTGAGTAAATTTAACATATAAAGAAAAATTTAAAAATCACTAGAGTATCAGATTCTCATGAGATAATTTCATGAAAAACATAGAAACTTCAGCTGAAAATATCCTTGCAATGTCAACTGCACATCTAGTACAACTTCATGTACAAGTGAAAATTACCTTCTGTAAACGTTACTCTGTGCAATCAATGGGATCCAATTAGTTTTGTGTGTTTTATGTTTCCAATGTTATGACAGACAAAAATCTATCAGATGACAATGTATGTTTTATGCTTCAAGTAGAATTTTTGCAGGTCATTAGTTTATAATGCAAACCAGCACACTGGGTACTTTTAAAGGAAAATGAAAGTGGGAGGAAGACAAGTTGAGCTGTTCAGTTCATGCCATCATAAGAACCTGCACGTCTAAGCATTTGATTCAGGTAAAGCTCTACCTTTTATATGATTTTAGTGGCAAATGCCTACAGTGACAGTGAAAGAGACTGAAATACACGCTGAGGCTTTTTGCAAGTAGCATCATGATATGCAGCATGTTTCTATGATAGCAGCTATCCCCAGAGTATCAATCATACATAAGAAGACCAGAACCGGATTTTCAATCCTCTTATCTCATCCCCCAGTGTCTCCTTTCTCTTGTATATTTTATAGGGAGGAGAGACAGAAAGTTACCACAAGATTATTTCTGTGGCAGCTTCAACTCCCCCACTGGTTTTCTGCTCAATGCTTGTGACTGACACTTATTTCTGCCTAAAGGATAAGGACAGGAAAGACTTCTGAGTACCAATCAATGGGATATGCCACATGCTGTAATTGAAAAATACAGTGCTTCTGCAATAATATGAGGACATATCATTTTTAGGGCAAAGCAGTGGTAAAGAGAATTGTAATACGTAACTTGCACTTATTTTTATGGCACCTGTCTGGACATGGTTAAAAAATGGGAACCTGAGCTACAGAATTGGAATTCTGTAATTCAGCAATGCTCAGATCAAGGTTAAGCTCCACATTTTATTGCACCCACAGAGCATGAGATCTTTTCAGCCTAATCATCTATCTCATGTCCTGCTGTACCTTCATCCATGTTACCTGTTAGCTTGGCACAGGATGGGTCAGGTTGGAAGTGACCACAGTGGGTCACCCGGTCCAACCTCCCTGCTCAAGCAGGGTCATTCCAGAGCACCTTGCACAGGATTGTGCCCAGACAGATCCTAAATATCTCCAGTGAGGGAGACTCCACACCCCTCTGGGCAATCTGTTCCAGTGCTCGGTCACCTGCACAGTAAAGACGTTCTTCCTCATGTTCAGGTGGAACTTCTGTGCACCAGTTTATGCTCCTTGCCTCTTGTCCTATTGCTTGGCACCACCAAGAATAGCCTGGCTCCATTCTCTGATACTCTCCTGTCACATACTGATAGACATGGATAAGGTCCACTCCGATTCATCTCTTCTTGAGGCTGAACAGGCCAGACTGCCTCAGCCCTTCCTCATAAGTGACATGTTCCAGTTCCTTAATAGTCTCTGTAGCCCTGCGATAGACCTACTCCAGGAGCTCCATGTCTCTCTTTCCTAAGGAGCCTAGAACTGGACACAGAACTCCAGATGTGCCTCACCAGGGCTGAATAGAGGGGAAGGATCACCTCCTGTGACCTACTGGCAATGCTGTTCCTAATGCACTCCATGATCCCATTGGCCTTCTTGCCCACAGATGGCTCATGGACAGCTTGTTGTCACCAGGAGCCTCAGGTCCTTCTCCACAGAGCTGCCTTCCAAGAGCTCAGCCCCCAGCCTTTACTAGTGTAGGGAGTTATTCCTCCCCAGAACAGAACTCTGCATTTGTCCTTGAATTTCAGAAGGTCCCTCTTTGCCCATCTCTCCAACCTGTCAAGGCCCTTCTGAAGGGCTGCACAGCCCTCTGGGATATGGGCCACTCCTCCTGGCTTTGTGTCTGCAGGGAACTTGCTGAGGAGGCCTCTGCCCCTTCCTCCAAGTAAGTGATAGATTAGTTAAACAAGACTGGGCCCAGTATTGAACCCTGGGGGACACCACCAGTGACAGGGCTCCAACCAGACCCTGAGCTGCTGATCCCAACACTCTGGTATCTGCCACTCAGCCAGTTCTCAACCCACCTCACTGTTCACTCAGCCAGTCCACACTTCCTTGAGTTTGCCTGTGAGTATGTTGTGGGAGACAGTGTTGAAAGCCTTGCTGAAATCAATTTAGACAATATTGACATCCCTCCAGGTAGTTGTTTCATCATGGAAGGCAATCACTTTGTAGAAGGCACACACACAGGCACAGCACAGTGGGCTAGTGTTAGTAAACCTGTTAAAGTACCTAAACTGCACACTCCTAATCTCAGGCAATCTCACACTATTACGTACTTTCCTTAGGCTCTTCTTTTATGGAGACTTCTGAAGTAAAACAATGCAAGATGTACTTAGGAAACATCTATCCTTCCAAACAGTGCATGTCCCCCCACCTCCCTTAACCAAGCATAAATGGCTTATCACCTGTAGAGACACGGCAGCCTGGGAAACAACCTGTAAAAAGTTGTCCTTAGGGTTCCCACTGAGTGGAAAAATAAAAGCATCACAAGGATTTGCCTAAAGTCACAAAGCAGGTGAGTAGCACTACACTAAATACCACTGCTTCCCTTTTTACCTTTCCTTGTGTCTGTGGTATCTAATGGGAGATTTGGGAAATTACATACCTTTCAGAAGATATGTGAATGTATTTAGAAACTCTTCATATGACTGCTCATGACTATTAATAAATTGATCAAGGATGCTGTTCTTCAACAGTTGTTCTCCCATGATTGTTCACACCTTCAGAGTCAAACAGGTCAATCTGTTTTTGTAGGCTGCTTCTGCAATAGAAAGAAAAGATCTATATATAACTGCAGGCAGGAAAAAAATCAATAGAAAAGTCCCTAGTTCATATAGATGGGCACTAGAAAGCATAATTTTTCTTCTCTCCTTGTGAAGTTCTAATCTCAGCAGTGGAACTTAACACTTCTCCCAAAATTCACATCGACATTGAAATTTAAGTACAAAGGGAGAAATTGTGATCATTTATGCTTGAAATTTATGACTTTGCGTAATATGGGCCACAGAAGTGCCAGCTTCTCTTGGTGTTGTTCATTCCCTTAAGTTGTTCAGCCTTTAAACCCCTGCCTTCTTAGCAGAAACAGTGACACCCCTCATCAGAATGTTGCATTTAACAACCAGGACACACCCGTACATTCAAATTTTGGAGTGAATCCATCATCTCCAGGTGCACTGCTCAATGTACCATCAAAGCCACAAACTCAGATTTTGGACCACATGTTAAACCACAATGACACATGTGTGTGCATGTGCATGTGTGTGTGCATGTGTGAGTATGTGTAAGCTGAGGCAGCACACAGGACAGGGAGAGCATGCTGGACTTGGACAGCCACACAGGAATGTGAAAACCACCCTTGAGAAGGGAACAAATGCTGAGAGCTGAAGGAACGAAGCTCCACTCACCAGCCACACAGCAACAGCTTTGCAGCCAAACTTCATCACTTAACCACACCCTACAGGTAGTAGTGGCCTGGAACAGTCCTCAGTGAAGCCTGCAGAAGTTAACCTTGCCCCTAACTCATAAAATCTGTGTAAATCCATGTTAACAGCTGCATGATGCTAAACACTGATCCATATTACTTATATTTTATGCACATAGGTCCACACTAATAGAATCAGTTTGCACACACAACCCTGATCAAGATGCAAGAACGCATTATACACTAAGTGCTTGATTTGCCTGTGTTCCTCTGTTTCCTCTCTTGATTTACCACAACACTAAGAAGAGGATTTTGGGAAGGAAAGCTTAATTTTTCAGCAAAACTTCAACAAGACTAAGGAAAGGCCGCCAAGCTGGTACTGAGGTTAAATAAGATTGAAGAATTGTTTAGAGACCAGAAAGAAAATAAAGCATGACTTCTAACATAAAACTCTAATTTTGTTGCATTGACTGCTTCCAAGAAGACTAATATTCTGAAGATATCAAAACACATGCACACCCATACAACCTAAAGTTTAAGTTTTCTAATGTTTTACAAAAATCCAACCATTATTAATCTCTCTGTGGACTGACCAAGCAGAATGTAACTCACCAGACTCTCAGAGCTGTTTATGTATATTACAGGGCTTTGAGAGGTAAGCAGTGCCTTCTATTCCTTATTATGGTAAAGTTACTAAAATCATGACTTGAAATAGTGCTGTGATTTGTAAGGCTACTGTAAAAGAAAATATATATATATCTATATATATCTAATCTAGAAAAAGTTAATAACTTTTTGTTTTTCTTTGGAGTCTGGTGTCTAGGATGTCCAACTCCCTTACCAACACTAATGAAATGAACTTAAAAACATTCCCAAAAGAAAGGGCAAACAAATATTATTCCCAATAGCAGATTAAAAAAATGAGTCACCAAGAATTTAAATGGCTTAAAAACAGGTTAGTGGAGGGCTGACAGCAAATCTCAGATTAATTCATTCTAAAGTGCTCTAGAAAACAAGAAAATTAATATGCAATTTGGGGGCATAGTCACATCCTTAACCAGCTGCATGACAGTTTTGTCTGTGAAAGCCATGCTCCACAGGCACCAGATCACCAGCCTGAGATTCAGCACCCAGACCAGGTGATACCAAAATCATGTGTCTCAATTCTTACTCTGCTGTGCAGCTTCTACTTCCTACAGATTCTGGGAAATTTCACTTCAGATATTCCCTTGCACAGCTGTTATTGAGGTCTACAGAATCATCTCCTCATGAAGAGGAAAAACCAGCTAGGTCCTAATGAAAGCCTAAGTTCTGTCAGAGAAACAGCCACTCTCTCAGACAACAGAGAGGAGAGACTGGCAGCCAGAACTACCTGTTCCCTGCTTTCAATCATTTTCAGGAACTGCCTGGTCCTGCAGCATGGCCCTAAATAAAAGCAAGTGCAGAGGATAGTACGTGGGGAATATCTACTATCTCTGAAACTGAACATGTGGTTAGGACGGATGGTACAGGAAGGGTGTTCAAAAATTTATCTCAACCCATCAGGGCTTTCATATTTTTCATTTTCATTCCACTTTACTTTCTCCAGCTTTCCACCTACTTTATTCCAGAGTCTCTCTTAAATGATCACCACACTATGTCAGTCACAGAAAAGTTTTGTGAGGTGAACAGCTGAAACCAGGCTGACCAGAAGACTCTCACCTCTGCTAAGGAGGTAACCAGTAGGTTCTACCTCAGTAAAAGACTTCAGCAATCACCCAATTCACAGCCTCCACTTCTTCAAACTATCCTGAAAAAATGAAAAAATATACAGTAATGGACTGGAATCCTCCACAATTTCTAAAGTTGATACAATGACACTTCTAGGAATGAAATTACTGCATTGTTCTGTTAAAGAACAGATACTACTAAAATCAAAAACTTTTCTTCTTTTTTCCCCAAAGGAATCAAACTAACTTGGAAGTGTAAAGGAAAGTAAAGCAAGGGTATTTGAATCTTTTCCTCATGCTGGCTTTGGATACTTTTATAGTCAAATATCAGTACATGATGCATTCAAGCAGCAACTATGCTTTCTTCTTTTTGCATTTCACTCCTGCTCATCCATCCAAATTACTTTAATGAGGTTTCTTGAGGCGATCATTCATTAAGCCTTGCTGATCATCAGCAGATTGTGCAAAATCAATTTTATTTCTCAAAACACAGTCTTCTTCTGAGCAGTTTAAGACAAATCAGGAATCTCTGCATGGAATCACAGAGGCAGGTCAAGTGAGTATTAGCATGATTTCAATTATACAGTGATTAATCTTACTAAACAACAAAAAATGTGGTGGAATATAAACTTCCTGGTTTATGCTGCATTTTTAAGTGCTTTACATTTCTTTAAAATACAATAGAGGCAATCAAAGAAAAATCAAGATTATGAATCTTTTTAAAGGAAAGAGCAGTAAGCTAATTGCCTCCAAAAACTCAATAAAATCTTATGTAATTTAATTTTTCAGAGGAAAAAAAACTTCACTAGCATTTCTGGCATAGGTTCAAGTCAGGTATTCACACCATAGATTTGCTCTCCTAGAAGTCATTCTTAATTTTAAAAAAAGACTGATGAACGAATGGGGTTTTTTTTATAACTCACCCACAGGTTCATGGAAAATATCCACTAGGTACACCTGTTATCAAGATTTTATAATGTCTATCTGCAAAAATCAGATTGAACATAAACACACGATTCCTAAATCATATACTATGTTACTACTGGACAATGCCCCATCCTTTTCCCTATAGAGCTATCATAGTAACTACACCTTTAACAATATTGTTACAGCAATGAAGAAGGAGGAAGCAGCTTTGCAAAAAGAATGAGATTTTAGCAGACAAACGCACTCAGAATCAAGTTAAGTCTATCTAGGTTCTAGCTGCTCCCAAAAAGGCCACCACCACCTTCACTTCTTCTTCACCTCCTCGTTTACCACTCCAGTCCATCTCTTGGGCAGACAAAATAAGCTACCAATACAAAACCTGAGTGTAATCAGAGCAAATGCATATATTCTGTTTTGAAGATGTATTTTCCGATCTGCCTTTCAGCTGTCCGATCGTGATTGTCTGTACAAGGGGACAGTGGGAACGTGCAGTGCAAGCAAGGGAAGCATGCAGGATTGCCCTTTTGGCAGCCTGTCACAGTTGCTTATGCAACCATGAAAGCACAGCCTCATCAGAAACACCCTCACAAATGGCCCAGAAAGCTGTGCCTCCTCCACACTGCAAAAGCAGATGTCAGCAGGGCACTCCCACACTCACCGTGCCGAGCTGGAGCCTGCAGTGCAGATCATCAGCCCCCACGGTGCAAAGAGGCAGGCAAAGCAGGAACTCAAGCCTGTCCTTAACAAATGCTTGTTGCTAGCTATGGACCGTGGTTGCTGCCTTAACAAACATCCCAGGACGATGCTTTAAAAGTCGGCCAGGTGAAAGGCGTGATTCTGGGAATTCCTGCTCGATAATGACATAAAACATTTTGAGTCAAGCACTTAACTATTTTCCTGAAGGCAGAAAACTTCTTGTCTAGACATCTGCAAATCTGCAGTTGCAGAAGAAAGCCCTCCTTGCTCTACTGTCCTGCCCTACTTTTTTCTCCCTCCTCCTCCCTGCTACCACCACCTGTGGGGAGGCAGAGCTCCAGGAGCAAACACAAAGGCACCAAGTTCTGGCCACAAGCAGGTGCAGGTCAACCCAGCTGGAAGAAAAAACTAGAAGTTACAAAGGACAAAAACTTTCAGATGAGGTTCCTTCCAACATCTCTCAATTCAATGTGATCTATGACAGATAATCCTGCTAAAATCAACTGGATGTTTGCCATTGCCTTCAGCAGGAGGCCTTAAGGGCACACACTAAATGTATCAGCAATTCCTGTGGATGGGAACTGCATCTGCTTGCCTGAGCACATTACTGAGCCTGAGAGCTGACCTTTAGATATACAAAAACATGTCCCTCTCATGCCCAGCTCATTTGAGCTTTTAAAGGATATATCCAAGGGCTTTAATTGCAAGCAAGCATATTGATTGTTGGATTTCAGTGTTATTATGCCAATCCCGTACCTGAGAATTTTTTTTAATGAACTTCCAATGGCTTCAAGAGTACTGCTCCCTTTAAAGACAACCTGGAGGCCCCACGGCAAGGGTAGCATTTCATCCAAACTGCAGCTGCCCCCTGGAATGCAATTGTCCAGGATCTGACAGTCAAAGCACAGCTGGATTCAATCAGGTATTTTAGATAAGCCCTCCAAATAAAGCCCTCTCCCTCAGAAGTTAAATACTGTTTACTATCAGTTTTAGATGAGACAGAAAATTGAAGATTGTAGGATGCTGGACTCCCTGTCCCCTTTTTTACAGGTTTCAGCCTGTGCGTCTTGGCTAAGTATCCAGCATATTTGCATTCTGGCTGGCAAAACCTACCCAAATGAGTAAGGCAGCCTTCCCTTTCCCTGCTGAGCTGGAGTGCATTACTGCAACCCACAGGAAGCCAGCTACATTTCAGCTCAAAGATGACTGTGTTTTACTGGCAGAAAATATGCTGAAAAGCCTGGAAATATCTCAATGCAATTTGGCATGATTTGGGATGAAGAAGATGCAAACAATATATTACTTTCAGAAATTAATTGTAGAAGAAAATCAAGTGAAACAAAGCATTTCCATAACAGCCAGAAATCTGCTGAAAACATACCACCTCCGTCAATGTTATTAAAATAGAAATTGTGAGGGAAAAGTCTATTTATTCCTTTTCACATGAGTTCTCTGCCAGTTAAATTCAGGATGGAAATCCAAGATCTTCTTGCTATGACCAGGATAGTTTTGAACATAACTTCCCTACCATGTAGACAAATTATTCTGAAGCTATTTGCTGCAAATTCTCCAAAGCTCTTTGTCATTGACAGTTAGTGACCAGCTTGGACAGACCATGTCCTCATCCAAAAATGACATGCTGTTGCCAAAAAACTTTAATTTCTCCATCTTCTCGACCACAGTAATTGGAAAAATAATTTCTAAAGATAAGGCATGTCAACTGGCAGAAAGAGTCTGAAACAAATGTAAAATATTAAAGTGACACAGTTGAGTGACTAGATTTTTCATTTAAATATTTGTTTGGAGGGGTTTTTTTGCCAGTAGATCTTTGACCACAGACCCAAACAAGGTTCAGAACACATCAAACACTTTGATAAAAAGCTGTCAAGTATTATCTAGGCCCTATGGAAAATACAAATAAATGTGATCTGAATGCCCTTAAATTTGGGGGAAGTTTTTCAGCATTCAACTCCGCACTACAGTTTCCTTTTATCTTTGTTTCAATAGAAAAGGCCCATATGGATGCTACAGGGCACAGTGCCTTAGCACTGCTGTCTTTCAGATGAGAAACATCACCACATCCTATCTGCATTACAGTTATTCAATGTCTCAAGACAATTTTCGCAAACATTTGGTGTGTTTGCTCTGCTGTACTAATCAAATTCCATTTCAAGTTCCTTCTATTTCTATTCTCACAGCAGTTTCAAATGGGAGTTGAGATATTTCTAAAATACTGTGCAGCAGATGTTGTAACTCAGGAGTGGGTGAAGCAGGGCCAGGAAAACAAAAGCAGGGAGCTATGCAGAGTAAATTGTTTTCTAGGTTTTTCTATTTATTTGTTGTGCTGTGTTATGCAAGTGGCTTATCCTCTGTGCCCCAGCACTGCTAGCTGTTGAAAGGATATGTTCCCAGTGGACTTCCCAGCGTCTCATTATTTGTTGTTGGAGGAAAGTACTGTGAAACTGATGAAAAATGCCACAGAAGGGTGAAAAGTTTTATTAGTCTTTCAAGGTCTGATCAGAAGGCCACTGAAGGAGAAAAAAAGACATCTCTAATGACTTCAGTGGACTTTGAGCTGGACTTTTTAGTCAGCCCTCACTCAGTGAACTGCATGCATTTGTCATTTCCTTTGCTCTGTTTCAATGTCATTGCCCATTTGCAGCACAGCATTCCCAGGGAAAGTAGTATGCTAATCAGCAATAGCTGTTTTCTTGTACAATCTACTGAAATTATTTTTTAACTCAAAATTTATTTTAAATTACATTTTAAAATAGCACTGAAAAATTCTGAAGATCATCCCCAGGTTTAACAGCGTAAAAAAATTCAACCATGAGGAAGTGTATGTTGCAGATATTTACAACCTAAGAAGCACCTGCTGTCACTCTGAGCTTGTTCCACACCAAAGAGTTAAAGCTTCTGGAGGCTGGTGGGTTTCTTGTTGTGCCATCTGAAGACAAGAGAGAAAAGGAAAATAAACCAGTCACAGCCAGTTAGCCACAGCAGATCGAGTTCTCAGGAGCACATCTGCAAATTAAGCAGACAGATTCCCCTCCATCAGGCTGTCTCTCCATGCCACGAGCCCCCTGTGCTGTCACAGAAGATTCCTCACATTGCTCACATTTGAATCCCAATTACACAGAAAGATTACGGAGGACGCCAAAAACTGCTTTCAGCCAGGTACGTCTAAATTACTGTCTTGCCCAAAGCAAACTTGGTTGATACACTTAGCTAATGCTTTGAGAAATACTGTGTAAGAATTTCCTTCCTTAAGCTTCTTTATGGAAGACTTCAAACTTCTGTGTGTCTAGATATGATTTTGATTGTGGAGAATTTGGAAATAGCACTTGCTTTTCAGGGTATGCTTTTTTGTTTTGGAAATGAAAAAAACAATCTGTCAGAGGAAAAAACCTCACAATACTGTAAAATCAATTTAATTCTATAATAGATACCTGTGTTCATGCCAAAAGAACTGCAAACTAATCAATGGTCAGCAATGGGTGTTTACCAGCTAGGACTCCATGTTATCCTGTATTCCATTCCCTCAGTGTCCAATCAGTACAGCTCAAATATCTTATTTTTGCATAAATGAAAAAAGGTTCTTTGTGTTTGCTACAGTTCATAAGATCAACTCATTCATCATTCATTATTTTGCAGCATTCAAATTACTGTGAAATTATTACAAATAATACTTTCAATGTTGAAAAATACGAGATGTCACACTAAACAGCAGCACTGATTAGTCATTGTTCTCCTGATTAGAATGTTTTTGTTGCCTAACTGGGTAACAGGCAAAGCACATAGGTGAGCAAACCATTTCTGCATAGGGTCAAAGAGGACAAAAAGTAATAAACACAGTTTGGGAGTGATTCAGTGCCTAAACACTGTCATCTAGTGACATTTCATAAACCCGAGATTTATTAGGATCTAGGACACAAAACAATGGGAGACTTGCTTCCATAGGAGAAGCTAGAAGACAAGGAAGACTATCCAAAAGTATATGAAATGTCACTTGCTGTTTAGGTCACCCAGTGCTACCCCCTGTCTCTAAATGCTGTTCATCCTGTACTTCCCTGTGAACACCTAAAGTGGTTTCTGAAATGTTACACCACCCAAAATTGTAAATATGTTCATCTATTTTCACAGTAAGCACATTTCAAATTACATTATCTAGTGCTTCTAAAAAACACCTTCTCTCTTCATTTCATCCTTCTATAAATGTATCTCCTAACGCATCAATCTAAATTTGAATTCCTTATAATCTCTTCTTGCTATATAAACAACTCTTACCTGAAAAACCTGCTCAAAATACCGTTTGATTTTAAAATAAACACGGGGAGAATATTAGTTTTCTTCTTTCTGTTAGCTTAGCTTCTAGCTCAGGTCTCTACTGCTTCTCAAACAGGGAGCTTATAAAAGTAATGCTGAGATTCTCATTTACTTGTATAATCCTTACCGCTTAACCTTTTATAAAAACACCAAATGTGATGAAGCATAACTCAAGTCATCATAACTGGTAATTGTTTATGTAACTCCCCACTTCTCTTCTTGTTCCTCTTTACTCCTCGCAATATCTCTTCCCCAGTATCTCATGCTGGACCACAACAAAGGCATTTGTCAATTTCCCTCTGCACTAGCTGTAATGCTAATCCAACTCCAGTTTTGAGCATAAAGCCACAAAAAAGCACTTTAAACTCTTTGCGTACAGGGTTAGATCTTTTGGGTTCCCTGAAGCTGTCCAGGGTTAGATGAGCCATGGCCCAAGGGAATCAGTGGTATTGGAAGGTTAGAGTTGGAGGTCAGCACAACCAAAGAGCAACCACACTGTATTGACACATTGCAATTAGCATGAAAATACATGGAAAGCCAAAGCAATTCCAGCTGGTGCCTAAGGAGCTACTTCTGTCCAAAAAGCTCAGATAAATAATCCCTCCATTACGTACTGAACTTAATACGCAATTATGTAAAGTCCAAGAAATATTACAAGATGACAAGGGAGTGTATTTTAAGTGTTCTTAACCAGTATGTTCTCTGTGTCTACAAATCAAATAATTTTCACTGATCTTTTCTCCAGTCTGTATCTGCAGACTCCTCAGATAGTAAACTCTTCAGAACTGAGTACTGCTCAATATTTGGGAAATAGTTTGTGACACTGTGGACACTAATAATTGCCCTATTTGGAGATTCTTTAAGTATATATAAAAATACAAGATGCGGACCAATATGTAAATTAAATTGTTTGCCACTTTCAATAGCCTCATTAGACTTTAAATATAAACCAGTCAAATGTAGAACAGGAGTGCTACAAGATGAAGAATTCTAATTTTCTCATATAGAACAGAAATTTTCTTATGCCATCTTCAGTATCTTCATTTTACTTTACTAAAGATCCTGTAAAACCAAAGAACCAAAGAAGCTAAGTAACCAGACAATATGAAAGAAGAGACAAATGTCATCTAATCAAGTAAACCTAACTTAGTGCAAGCTCCTCTGATGATGCCTTTTTTGAATGCTTGTAAGAAACAAGCAGCAGATTCCTGTTTAGCATATCACCTGAAGGTAAATAATTTCCTAAGTCTTTCTTCATGCATAATAAGAACAAAACCTGCTGTGTATACCGACATGCCTAGAAAAGGGTTCATTAATTTAATTAACTTATAACCGAACTTCACCCACAGTGCAGTACTTCTAAAAAGAAATCTAAATGTAGAAAAGACTACCACCTTCAGGGCAGAGGCACCAGGCTATACAGTGAACAGAACTCAGCTAAGATCTTTGGATGATTCCACAACATCAGGCAGCAGTTCTATGGATTGTTTCTTTCCAACAGACTCAGTACTTGTTATGCCTATCCTGTCTGTGTGCTCTGGCCTGAAAATACCTCACCTTTGAAAAACATTCCATGGCAGATCCCTGTTTTAGCACAGCAGCTCCCATAACAGTTTGCAGACAGGCAGTGCAGCAATATGGTACAACATGGCAATTGATGTAGTCAGTGTCACCACTTCCCATGTTTTTACAGTGATTCTTCCCCTATACGATGTTGTTCAGAATCCCCCAGGTTTTGATGTCACGTAACTAGAGGATACCAAATCCTCCCTTAAAAGAAAAACCCTATGTGTCTCGTTTTTTGATGTCACAGCAAAATGAAAAGCAGCAACAAGGAAAATATGAATCCTAAAGATTTAAGGGGGGAAAAAGTAATTACATTTTAAAATGTAGGATTCAGTGAGGTTTTTTTCAAATATTTAGTTCACACCTTTAAATTCTGGGGATTTTGCAAAGGCTGGGACAGAGAACTTGAACATTTACTAAAGGGCACAAGTCTGCTGTCACCAAAGGACACTGCCAATCAGCCAGTGATTTCCCTCCTTGGTGTCTGTGCTCTCCAAAGCTCTTTCACAGTCAGTATCCAGGCTGATTACATAAACTCCTTTCAGTCTTCAAATAAACAGGTTTATAAGAGTAAAAGATACCCCTTGAAACCTACTCAGGAAAGCATGAGCAAAGCGCAAACATGAAAGACTAAGGATTGGAGCACGCTGAAGCCCCGCGGCAGCGGAACACACAAGCCTGAGATCCCGACTGGGCTGTTCAGCNCCGGGACAAGCCGGGCCGGGCCGGGCTGGGCACCCAGCAGGGACTACCGGCCCCAGCAGCCCGCGGGAGCGGCCGCGCCCGCCCCAGGAAGCCGCCCCAGCGCAGGCCTCGGCCGCACCGTGGGCGGGCTCCATGTGCTGTTGCCCCTGGTGTACGCAAAGTCCCCAACATACAGCGGCACCACAAAATCCCCAACATACCGCGGCAGTGGTGCACGCTTCCAGCATGATCCATGTCTTGAGATGCAGGAAAGTGTGTCTTAGTGGGTTTCAGGGAGTGAACTGCAGCGCACAGGATTTAGAACTTCCATAGCTTTTATTCAAGTTCTGTTAAATGTTTGTGATAGGATCTAATGCTTGTTTGANCAAGCGGGAGATTCACCCCGGCACCCGCGGCCCCTGCCGCTCCAGCCAGCCCTGCACGTCTGCAATGACAGCGGGCACCTCCTGCTTCTAAACGCAGTCAACAAATCCTGACGTTTTCCTTGTAAACAAAACGTGCAATCGGAAGCTTCCGTCCACGCCCGTCCTCCAGCCCACTGACTGCGGGGCCCTGGGGCAGGTTCCCGGCCGGGAGCTGGATGGGCGGGGGTCTCCTGCCGCCCCGGGCGAGCCCGAGCCCCGCCGGACGAGGCTCCCGCACTCGGGGCCCCCGGCCTGCGGCAGCCGGGAGGCTCCAGCCCGGCATCCCCGGCAGACGGGGCAGGAAATCCCGGCTTGTGACATCTCTGGCGCTGCTCCAGCAGCCCCGGGCGCGCCGGGGCCGAACCGCGCCTCCAGCAGACCGGCCCCGGCCCCGCGGCTGCACTCACCGCCGCCGGCTCTGTGAGCCCGCCGATCCCGATTCCCCACGGCCGGGACAAGCCGGGCCGGGCCGGGCTGGGCACCCAGCAGGGACTACCGGCCCCAGCAGCCCGCGGGAGCGGCCGCGCCCGCCCCAGGAAGCCGCCCCAGCGCAGGCCTCGGCCGCACCGTGGGCGGGCTCCATGTGCTGTTGCCCCTGGTGTACGCAAAGTCCCCAACATACAGCGGCACCACAAAATCCCCAACATACCGCGGCAGTGGTGCACGCTTCCAGCATGATCCATGTCTTGAGATGCAGGAAAGTGTGTCTTAGTGGGTTTCAGGGAGTGAACTGCAGCGCACAGGATTTAGAACTTCCATAGCTTTTATTCAAGTTCTGTTAAATGTTTGTGATAGGATCTAATGCTTGTTTGATCTGTTTGTTTTGTTTGTTTGTTTGTTTTCTCTGTTTGTTTGTTTTCTCAGCTACGGTATGGCCCAGTCAACAGACAAAATGTCGCTGCAGATGGTATCCACCGTCAGTAACTCATCCTTGCTTCAGCCGGGCTTCTCTCTCCTGAATTTTGATGGGCATGTTTTCTTTTTTGGTCAGAAAGGATGGCCAAAGAGATCGTGCCCCACTGGTGTTTTCCTCCTCGATATAAAGCAGAATGAGCTCAAAATGAAACCTGCCGCCTTCTCTAAAGACTCATGTTACCTTCCCCCTCTCCGCTACCCTGCTCTTTGCACGCTCAGAAGCGATGCAAGGACTGATGAGTACCAGTATATCATCCATGGTGGTAAAACACCTAACAATGAACTTTCTGATAAGATTTACTTTATGAGTCTGGTGAGCAAAACTAGCAAGAAAATTACATTCCAATGCATTGAAAAAGACCTGGGTGGAGATGTCCCTGAAGGTAGATATGGGCATACAATTAATGTAGTTCACAGCCGGGGAAAAAGCATGAGTGTTCTGTTTGGAGGGAGGACGTATACTCCTCTTGCACAAAGAACCACTGAAAAATGGAACAGCGTAGTCGACTGTTTGCCATCTGTGTTTCTCATTGATTTTGAGTTTGGATGCTGTACATCATACATACTTCCAGAGCTTCAAGATGGACTTTCTTTCCACGTGTCAATTGCCAGAGATGATACAATCTACATCTTGGGAGGCCACTCACTTCAAAATAACACCAGGTCACCCAATTTGTACAAGCTAAAAATTGATCTGCCCCTGGGCAGCCCGGCTGTGACCTGCACCATCCTGCCAGGGGGGATAGCAGTGTCAAGTGCTATAGTGACCCAGATCAGTGACACTGAATTTGTCCTTGTTGGTGGCTACCACTCAGACAACCAGAAACGGCTGGCATGTAACACCATAGTTCTGGAAGATAGTAAGATAGAGATTGTTGAAAGTGTGAGCCCAGAGTGGACACCAGATATTAAACACTGTAGAATGTGGTTTGGCTGTGATATGGGTAAAGGGTCTGTTTTGCTGGGCATTCCAGGGGCCAACAAACAAATAATCCCAGATGCAAACTACTTCTACATTTTGAGATGCAAAGGAGCAGAAGAGGACAAGGAAGAAGAACTGATAACACAAAATTGCAGTCAGACATCAAGTGAAGACCCTGGAGACTCTGCTCCATTTGAAGATTCGGAGGAGTTTTGTTTTAGTGCTGAAGCCAACAGCTTTGATGTTGACGATGCTGATACTTACAATGAAGATGATGAAGAGGATGAATCAGAAACAGGCTACTGGATCACCTGCTGTGCCAGTTGCAATATTGACATTAACACCTGGGTCCCTTTCTATTCTACAGAACTCAACAAGCCTGCAATGATCCTCTGTTCCAGTGGGGCTGGCCACTGGGTCCACGCGCAGTGTATGGATCTCTCAGAGACCATACTTCTACGACTCTCAGAAGCAAATGTCAAGTACTTCTGCAACAAGCACATTGACCTTAATAAAGGGCTACAAACTCCCCAAAAGGTGGTGCACCTGAAAAAGCCACCCATGAAACCACTGCGCAAAAAGAAAACCATGAAGTTATCAACATCAGCGAAGAAGTCCTTTCTTCGGAGACTGTTTGACTAGATTTACACTGCTGATTTGTATTCACCTGGGAGGAAATGAAATCACAGGCAAAGGCAACAGTGGTTGAAGCAAAGTGGGTTATTGGAGCTTGAAGAAATCTTCTTATTTCAGTTATCTCAATGTTTTTGTTAAATTTCAAAGCACATTAATTTTTTTGTCTCTTATGTGTATTTTTGTAATACTCAGACAGGGACCCCATCCTAGAGGGCACTGTGCAAACACACAGCCAGACACTGGTAAACTGTGTGCTGAATTTTAAGCTATAACTTAGTCCCCAGTAAGTTTAATAGAACTGCTGGTAGGATCAGACATTATCCCATGTAGTCAGTGCTGTTACCATCTGTCCATAAAGAAAATTATATTGCCCGTTTTAATTTTTATCTTAGTCAGTAGTTCCAGAAATATTTGACCTAATTTATAGCTGCATTACTCCCATTTTATGTTGGTGGAATGAAATAAAATGAGACTAATTACTCTGATTTTAAACAAAAGTAGTGGTTTAAGTCCCTTGTGTTAGAAATAATGAAATATTCAGATACTGAGGATCAATTTTCTTCAGGGACTTCCATTATAGAAAGCTTACATATGGAACATTTAATTCTGGATAATTAATTTTTTATTTTGAGAGTTATGGAATGATTATATGTCAGTTTTGGCTACAGTTGTGGAACATAATCTCACAGTAAAAATTAAATTGCCTTTTTTAAACTACTGTGATCATCAACAGCTTTGTGTTTGTATTTTTAAAAATTTAGTAAGATAATAAAGTTTATAATAAAAATTACTGCGTTTTTTCATGTATTCATGGGTAAATGCTAAAGTTTACAAAAGGACAGCATGTATGCTTGGGAGGTCTATGTGAGGCTTGATAAGGGGTCTAGCTTCACAGCCGCCCCATGCTGTGAGCTCCCATTGACTTCAGAAGAAATTCCTTCTGATGAACAAGACTTTTATCATTTACTCCAGGTCCTTCACTACCCATTTCTTTCTCTGCTTTCCCAGGGTGACTGTGTAGAAGAGTGAAAGCTTAGAAGTGCAAACTGTAGCTCAGAGTGATTCATTGAGCCAGTGGAGCATTGTGAGGGTAGAAACAAATGCGGTTGGCTGCCCAAAACATGAGGAGAAGATTGGATTCAGATTGAAAAGGACATTGTCAAGGTTGAATAGCCCAAGAGTTTACTAAGATTTTTGTGGATTCTTTTATTGGCTATTTGTGAAGCCAATCATTCTTGACTTTATTATTTATTCTTGTTACTGCTCCAAACATCTTTTCAGAAAATCAATACCAGCAGCTCAATATTTGTGAGCCAACAATAATAGCTCAGTATTCACAGTCCAACTCTCATGCTGGATCCCTGAATAAAAAAGAAAAACAGGAGCAGCTGTCAGCTATTTGATCACTATGTGCAGACCCTGAGCAGCCACTCCTTTACAAAGCACTGTGTGGAGCACAGTATTCCTGTCAACACAGACGTGTCTGCACAGTACTCCCCTTAAAACCTTACCACCCCAAGTCAACAGCAAAGAAAAGTAAAAGGCAACCGTGCAAAGTTTCCGTTTACAAACTTTTCTTGTGCTGAGGGATCTTAAAGTTTGGATTGAGCTTTTAAAGGGGAAGTATATCACCTTGATTGCCCTCTCTACAGCCTGATATGGGTATAAATTCATAGATTTCAAGGTCAGTTTCTCATTTGCTTTGTCATGTTACCTTATGTAAGCTCAGAGTATATAGTGCTATGTTTTTCCAAGGAGTAAGTTAATATCATGTTCATGTAAAGTCCCTTCAAACTGAAATTCAATAGTCAATGTCCCCTTTTGTAGGTTAGTCATAGGTCTGAGAGAACTGAGTTGTCATTAAAATCTATCTTCACCATGCACAACCAAAAAAATTCACACTTGCATTAAAGCCACATCATCTCAACATCAACAAAAAGGGACAATATATTATTCACACAACAAAACTCCACCCCTTGCCACTTTGCCATGTTACAACAACAAAGGACTCCCCAGAATTACTGGGCTCCCCATAATTTTTGAATTCCCCAGGAATACCCAGTCTGAGTTTTTGCCTGTTACCTCTCTCAGTTACTGTCATTATCTCAAGTTCCTTGGACAGCACACTCTATGACAAATCTGTCTGCTAGTGCAGACAAATAAAAGGATGGAAGTATTTTGTAATGGGAAAGCTCAACACTGGCCTAGCAGAAGAGACATGTAGCCTGCGATAAAGCCTTGTGGCTCAGGGACTGGTGGCGTGGTTGCAGCATGTTGGGTGCAACTCTGAATTTCCAGAACTGACTGCTGCAGCTGCAGTGACTCCCTGAATCCCTGGGAGCTGAGAACAGATGCTCAGCATGTGGCAAGCACAACCACACATTGTGGCCCCATCCAAGCCCTTACCTGAGCAGTTGTTCTTTACTCAAGACTGTGGCTATGAAAAAAGCAATTCACAGTCAGACTTCATGTTATACCTCATTGGACCTAGAACATTAATGTATTGTATATTTGAGCTGTGGTTTTTTTTAATGTATGGTTTATTTGAGTAGGAGGGGAAAATTGCTTGTTTAAACCATGTCCCAGATTCACAGTGAAAGGCTGTACAAGCAGCATTATATCACATCTCAGAGACTGTAGCTACTGAAGGAAAAAGAAATCGTAAGTAAAATAGAAAACACTTGAAAGGACTTGAACATAGAGAGATATACAAACTTCAGCCTGTAAAGAAGACACTTGACATAGCATTCAAGACTGCAGAAAGTACCTAATTTCCTGAGTCATGTACTTCACAAGCATTCATTGTCTTCAAAACCAGCTAATCAATACAAAATGTTTCTTGCCCAGGCAGGTTAGAATTAACAGATAAAATGAAGTAGATTTAAGTGCAGAAGTAAATCTCTATTGTATCTGCATCCAATTGGCCAGTGTGTTTTGTAACCACGGTAAGCAGCATCATGGTTCCCAGACACATTTTATTAACACTGTATTCCTATTATCAGCTTCTCTGAGAAGAATTTATGGATTTTACTGCTATTGAAAGGTGCTTGGACCCTGAAGTACCTGATTAATTTACAGGAAAAGCACAGCACAAACTTTACTGGTAGCACTAAAGCGTGTTGTTGTAGTTCAGAGTGACTCATTGCACCAACAGACCTTTGAAAGGAACAGAAATAATGCAAGTGGGAGCTCAAAGCACGAGGAAAATATTGAATTCAGATTGAAAAGGAATTTGTTAAGTTTTTTACTGCTGGATCCTATGTATTAAAGACAGAAGGATTGGCTTACTTTTTTTCCATGGTTGGTGGCTATAGCTCCCTCTGTATTTGATTTCCTACCCTATTCCATTTCAAACAAGACTAACTTTTGGGAAAGGCTTGAGCCTTTGAAAATCAAACTCCATTTTGTTGTCTCTACTTCGAAAACTGTAGCACTGGAGCCCATATTTACTTCGGAAAAAAGCAAGACAATAACCTTATAAACTCTCCAGTTCCTCAATACATAAACATGTACAGGAAGAACAGGGCACTGGCCATTCCACAGATGTGGAGAACCTCCTTTGTAGAGGTGGTAGTTGCTTGTCTACTTGCCCAGAATGCCCATCTCCAGAGGAAGACTATTAAAAATGCACCTCTTGACCTCTCTCCTGATGCTGCTAGAAAGGCTGCTAATTAAATCCTACCTAATGTGTCTTTTTGTATCATGGACAATATTAGGCTTGATGAAGAAGGTATAAAAGCTCCTTAAACACTTAAGGAAAAACTTAGTAGTTGTAGCTGGTCAGCTGCTTCACAATTACACCACATTCAGTCCCCTACAGCAGTACTTTGAAGGGCACTACGGCAGGGCTCAATTATTCTTCATCTTATCCTCACAGAAGTACATGGAAAGTAAAATTCAGTCAGTTATTACAGATGTAGGAATAAGAGAGTTATCCTAATTTGCCAGAAAACTGTCTGAGGCTTAGGTTTTTGGTTTGTATGGGCTCTGTTTTTTTTCCATCCAACTTTTTTTTTACTTGAGGTCAGATGAAAAAGCTAAGTTGGCAATATAAAGTCCAGGTATTAGTTGTCTGGCTATCTGATTACACAGGAAATCAGGTAGCTTAATTTGCTCATCATTAGTTCCATCCAAACCAGTTGGTTTACATAAATCACATAACCTCTAGATATCATTGTGAGGAAGAAATAAATATTTTTCTGAAGTAGAATAAGGCTAAGCTACAAATAATGGACTGAAAGGTAGATTGGAACTAATCTTTAGAGCTTAACCTCTAGTGAGGAGCCAAATTTTGATGCAAAAGACACTTACTGTATTAGTATAGTGATAACAGTGCAAGGCTGATGTTACATAAAATCTGGGATGGTATTTGTAAATGAACCAAAAGACATTTACAGACTAAATAAAACTGGTTTTAGATCAGTTTAGTGTTCTGTCAAAAAGTTGCCTGTGAGGAAGAGTGCTGAAAGGACTGCTGGGATTCACAGAGTAATCTTCATTTGTGTTAATTTAGTGACTTCCAGAACAGGGCTGGAATCTGCCTCTGGGTAGTAGAACAGCCTAACTGTGAAAAGCATCCACAATTTAAATGAAAACCTAGACTACCACCAGGAAATTATATGCATCGTTGAAAAACTGTAAGAAATAAAAGGTCAGAAACCTAAATATTTATAAGAACTTTATTTTAAACTGGTTTAATGAAATAAGAAACTGTAAAAAGTAAAGAAAAAGTAAAATTATGAAGCCATGCAGTGAAACAATGCAAAACTCAGTGTAGTCAGAAGTCAGGATCCTGTAAAGATCTAGAGTTTGTTTCTGAACTACCTGACTAAAAATCAAAGCTGATTTGTTTAAAGACAATAGAATTATTCCTGTGAGGAAGAAAAACATGTGATAGCAGAATCATGGCTTCTAACATAGTTCATTCATAGTACATCATTTATAACATGGCAATTCACAACACAAAACCCTGGAATAAAACAAAATAAATCAAAACCAAACAAAACAAGGTACTTAATGTGATTGTATGAAAAATAGAGTCAATACAATTTCAGAACAAGGTGGTAATTATTTACTGTGAATTACTGAAGGATTTGTACCAGTTATTAATGTAAAAAAGAGAATGTGAAGGTTTGAAAGAGTACCATGAATAGAAGTCTCTCCATATTTCTAAAGCCTCTTCAATGTCAGAAGGCTTAACAACAAGCTGCATAACCAAATGATGCACCTGTCTGCAGTCAGGATTTGTTTGCCTTCCAGTGCATGGCTGTGTGCATGCAGCATCATTATTTCAGCTCTGTTTACAAAAGCTTCACTTGCAGGTACCTACCCTTTCAGTGTTTGTTCTAATGAGCTCAAAATTCTCACCTGATTTACAGAAAGATAGCAACAATGGGGAAATGGAAGATTACACAAGATTCAAGTCTGAAAAAAAAGAAAAGGAAAAAAATAGTAGTACCTTTCTGTGTCAGCTATCCTGCCCAGAGCTGGTAGAGTGTGAAATGTGACTTTATAACTTAAAATATCTCACACAAGAATACTGCCACATGGCACTGCATTCCTCTGTCCCCACTCACATTTTGTTCATTTTGTTGAGTTACCCCAGGATGCAAGGCTTGTCTTAAGAAATCATACATACAAGGATCAAACTTTGTCAGCCCTTTCAAAGACAGTGAGACCAATCACTTGCTGTTATATTGGCAGTCTGTTAAAGTCAATTTGGAACTGGGCAATGTTTCAGTAAGAGTCACTGAAAATACATGTGCAAAATTAACAAAGTCTGGTCCCTCACTCCATGACACATATGCATATTGGTAAGAATGCATTGCTGTGGATGACTTTGGATTACTTGAAATTCACTCCTGTGCAAAAGGCAATGAAAACTGTATATACCACTTAAATGGAGTGAAAATCACCATGAGATGAGTCAAGATTGTTAAAGAAACCCCTAATTCATTCAAGCAAACTCAAGGATACAACATAAAGTAAAACAGCTGTCCCAAATATACATCCAGAGAAAAAAAGAAAAGTGTGCAACTATTTGTATAATAAAATACATGCTGACCAAATATGAAAACTATATCTGCAAAACTATAACTGCTGGAGAATGTTCTTTATACCTGCTATTTATACTCCCTAGGCAACAGCTCTATTTGTGGTCTGCATTTATTGGTAGAGAATGATACTTATGTAAAACTAGTTTTTATGCTATATAGGAAATATTTTTTTCTCAAAGAAATTTAAAAGAAAATTAATCTAGAAATGAACACTCAGTAAGTGCAGATATACATGATATACCAAACTGAAAGTGCTGTAGCCCTCATGACTGCTTAGAAAAAAAGACATTATTTCCAACTGCAGGTTTTGACATTGTGTTAAATCATGTTTAAAGAAATCATGTTAAACTAAAATCCTAAATTACAGACTATTTTTAAAATAGTGATTTAATTAGTTGAAACCAAAAGAAAGGCATAATTAGAATAACATTAATATTTGTACTAATTACTAGCTCTTAATTCCATTTTTAATTGTCCATAAATGGTAAATGCCAGACCCTTAAAGATGTAGTAAACAACATGAACAAGATACTACAAAACAAACCTCAGACCGTTAATTCTTTTAAATTCGCTGTTCACTCACACTCAGAAACCAACTTCTGCCACATCAAAATGAAAAAAAAAAAGTGGATTCTTTTAGATCCGTGCTTTGATTGTTTCCGCATTTAATCTTGTTTCAGAAACATTACTCCAAACAAGTAACACCTTAGCCTCAGATGCAGATCTGAAAGGCTGGATGATTTGGAGGCATCTCAGGTATTTGAGTATGTTTCATGAATATGGCAGTGAACTAAAGCCATAATTTTATGAATTATGAATATACTAAATACCACTTCAGAAAGACAAATACCAACTAAACACTGCTGTAATAGTGAAAAATATGGCATGCAGAATTTTCAAGAGAGTTTATTGCTTTTTAACTTATCATGAAAACAACTATCTTTGAGGGTAATAAATATTATCCCTCTTTTACAGATTTGGAAAATGAGGCTGTGCATGTGGTATATCCCAGGTGAGAAAAAGTTCAGAATCAGATACAGCCGGAGTACAGCACCAGCAGTCAGGGAAATATCCTACTGGCATGTATCTGATCAAGGTAATAACCATCTTCTGAGAAATGGGACTGCTGTGACTAAAGTCACTTGGTGAAACTGTGCACCTACTGGTATTAATGAGGATTTACTGGTGACTTCAGTGAGGCCAGGAATTCATTCAATAAAACTGTACTAATGCAAATTGTACTATATACTGAAGTTACCATAGAAGTCTAAAATGCTCATGAAGCAACAAGCTACACAGCAGAGCTTGAATGTACTTTATATAATGAGATAACCACAAGGTACTGTAAATCCTGATGTAGGAGCACAAGTTTGCCTTTCAGAGTAAACAAGCTAAGATAAAAATATCTTTTAAAAACTTCAGCTACCTTTCCTATATCTTCATATAGTAAATTAGCATGATGATACCATCATCTGCTCCTAAGCAGTACTACAATATATATGTTAAATAATAATATTTCTAGAGTATGTGACATCAAAGTTTGCATCTTTAGTAAGTATTTTCTACAAAAATAACTGAACTTTATCTCAAAACAATTATCCAACTGTCTCACTGACAAATCTTTACTTATAAAACCCAAAGAACCATCAAGAATAATCAAACCCTCTTAAAAAGTAAATAGCAAAATATTCAACAGAATGCAAACAAAACAAACAACAATGCTCCTTTGCAGCAACTGTCACAACTCTCCACAATCATATTCCCTCTCAACTAAAACTTACTATAAAACCTTGTTTACTTTGGTTTTATCCCTTAGAAACAATATGACCATAACAAAACAAAGACCCTTCTTTGCAATTTTTTTCTGCTTTCATCTCATATAACAACTGGTAAATGCACCGGTGCACTGCCTCTTGGAAACGCCCAACACACACCGTGTTTATTAAAGGAACTCCTCTCAGCACCTCAAGAGGGAGTGTAAATTTCAGACTTCTCTGTACCTCTGCAGGTTTGAAGAAGAATCTGATTCCTTGCAGGGAGACACTATCACAAACGCAACACCAAATGTGCTGTACATTTAGAGTTCTGCTGAATCATTATTTTCCAAGACCTCCAGTGGCAAGGAGTCACCTAAACTACCCTCTGAATCAATGGTGAAGCTCTGGCTTTTTAATGTTTTATGAGCATTCATGAACTTCTGGAGGTACTTGGAGGTATATAGCCAGTGGTGCTTCAAGACATCCTCCATCTCATAGACTTTGGACTGCCTGGCATTCATTTTTCGGAACCTCCTAAACAGTTTGTTTCCAGACTCATTGCCTTCGCTTGCCCAGGCCCCAATGGACCCATCTCTTTCAATGATTTCAGGAACATGAGCAAGTGTTTTGTGGAAATAATTTGTAATCTTGCCCTCATATCTGTACTTGAACTTTGTAGATAAGAGTTCTGCAAAACGCTGTGAATTGTAGCTATACTGGCACAGCAGTTCTGGACACTCCTTGGCAGGGCATGAGGATCGCCACACTGGCTTCATCTTCAGATAAAGGTCCATTAGTTCCTTCAGGGCTTCATGCCTTTCCTCACACTTTATTAATTCACATACTGCCTCTACAGTCTCTTTGGACATGAGCTTTCTGGCAAAATTTCCACTCATCTTCAACATAGGCTTCAAGTTCATCTTCTTCCTGAGGTGTTTGTCAAGAGCCAACTGCCACCTCTTCCTCTCCTCTTTAGACACATCAGGATTCTTGTAAAGTTCCCCAATCTCCATCTGGAAAATCCTGTAGAATTCTGTTGCATTGCCAATGTCACAGTGCAATGCATCTATGGAGGGAACAGTCTCAATAAAAGGTTTGGCTGAAACACCCTTCACTCTGTCACGGAGCTCATCAACAGACTCGTGATA
The DNA here is from genome assembly GCA_013399915.1 of Illadopsis cleaveri. Lineage (NCBI taxonomy): Eukaryota > Metazoa > Chordata > Aves > Passeriformes > Timaliidae > Illadopsis > Illadopsis cleaveri. The sequence continues at coordinate 761,298 of VXBB01025233.1, read as the reverse complement.
TGGGTTGGACCTCCATATTTCATATCGCTCCAGATTTTCAGCATGGCTTCTGGTTATGGAGTGGAAGACCAGATTCTGGGATGCCTCCAAGCGAGTTGCATCACACAGGGTACAAATGTAAGTGGAGCCTGAGGCCTCCAGCCCTTCCACTTCCCGCACGAGTTTCTCATCATATCCTGTACCCCTAAAGATAAATCTAAATGTTCTCAGGATGCCTCCCATTTCAAGCAGCAGTTCACTGTTTTTCATAGCCTCTCTTTCTGCTATGAGGGGGCTCAGGATTGCTGTCAGAGTTTCATGATCTGATTCATCAGCCAGCATAAGGCATAAGGGTTTACAGCACAACTCTGAATTGGGCTTTACTTCCTCAAAGATCCTCTTGCTTTCATTCCCATGTTCTATAGAAATGTTCATGACTGTGAAGGAAAAGCGAACAGCCTTCTCTGGGACAGCAGGCCCACTTCCATGCTTCTCACTGACATCTCCCATTCCGTCACAGGACTCTTTTACTACCACAGTGAAGGGGCCACTCAAATAGTCATCCAGGTTTTTTGCTTTCATGCCTTCCAGGATCTCCTCCTCCATGTCTTTTAAGGCACAAACCAAGGCTGCATCATATCGGAATCTCTTTGCAATTGTGTCTACTGGGTAATCATCAATTGAGAGTGGCAGTCCTGATAGTCCATCTATAATTCCCACTTCTGTGTTAGTGGATACGTTTTTCAGGGGAGGTTTCCACTCAAATGGGTGATAACCTGGTAGGAGGGCTTTCTCAGCAGTGCGAAGAGCATGCAAAGGCTGGAAGATCTGCCTCCCAGAGACAGCTTTTACTGTTCTATACATTTTATGGTACTGACTGCAGCTGAGAAACGTGTTGATTCGGATGGCCAGACAGACAGCAGGATGAAGTCCAGATCCCTTCCCTTGCATTATAGCCTCCAGTTCATCTGCTTGTTTGTGTTCATTTTTTGCTCTCAAAGCTAGCAGGAACAAAGTCATGCATACAGCCTTTATATCACCACCCTCTTCTTTCTCAGCAAAAGCCTTGACTTGACGTTTCAGTTCCCTCAGACGGTGTTTCTGAGCTCTCCTCGTCAAAGACAGGAGGTGCTGCCTCGGTCGGCCACCTTTATTTATGTAGCTATAGAGCTCTCCATCTTTCATCTCCTTGTGGCCAGAGAGATGCTGGCTGTATTTTCCATGCAAGATCTCTTCATCACATTCCTTTACAGGGCATCTTATACTCAGGTTATCAAGGATGTTCAGGAAGGATTTCACTGGGGTAACCAGATCAGTAGGAAAGCAAGGATACCAGCAGGAGGGGCAATAGCTTCCCATAACCCTGATACATTTAAGGATGCAAGTTCTGCAAAACAAATGTCTGCATGTTGTTTCCACTGGATCTGCCAAAATATGATCACAAATCTGGCAGGAGATGGATTTAATGAAATCTACTGGGTAATCAATTGCAAGCAGCTTGGTGCTGAGGTGTATATCATTGCAATTGACAATCTCTTTAATTAAATTTTTGTTGTTTATCTGTGCTTGGTTTTTTACTCCTCTGTTTAGCCGAGCACGTTCCCCAGTGGTTTTGACACGTTTGCCACGTTGGACAATTGGGGGCTGTTTCTTTCTCTTGACTCCTCGTCTGGTAGTATGGCACACATCACAGTTTGGGGAATGGGGTTGCCACTCCATTGTGCTGTTCCTAGGAAAATATACTTCACATGGAGTATTACTGAATTTTCTGTGTATAATACTCCAACAGTTGTGGCAAAATCGAGTGGGATGGATAGTATCGACATCCCCTCGCACATCAGTCTTGAAAACCTTAGCAATAAGATCTGGCCAAGAGGTTGCTGTTTTTTCTTTCTTTCTCAGAAGCAACAGAGTTTCATCATCCACTGGCCCATGCACTGGGTAAGTTCTCTTGTAACCGTCAGTTTTAAACGAAACTCCACAGATGCGGCAGAGTTGGTTCAGATTGTTCTGATGAGCTCTATTGTCTTGTGTTTTCATGGCATGGGCATCTTCCTCAAGTCCCTGCCTATTGCCTGTTAACTTCATCTCTTCTTCTCTTGGCACTGTTTCATCTTTACGCGGGATGAATTCTTTGTTTGAAGAAACAGCCTCTTCTGCCTGGTCTTTGTTTATGTGCTGGCTGTCATCAGAGGGTGTTTTTTCAAATGATCGCAATTTGAAGAGCTTGAATTTCCATTCAGAAAATTTTGTATATGTATGCTGAAGTTCTTCAGGTAGGTCCATTTGTGATGCTGCTGGTACTGCAATCTCACAGAAACCAGATCACCTGAAAGAGAGAAAAATGTAAGTTATCTTATTTTCCAAAATTAATAATAATCTCATGGTTTTTAATAGAACAGTTCTAATCACTTTAACTAAGAAATACTTTGGAAGTCATTATTCATCGAAGACATTTGCTGAACTGACAGGCTCAGAAAAAGCTGTGCACTCAATATATGAGATGAATTCCTAAATTTATTTTGACTTTGATCCTGAGGCATCACATGTCTGTTTGATCACCTGTGCACCTTACATGAAGCCATTAGTCATCCTGTAGTAAACATCCAAATCTGCCCCTTCCTTCTTTTGCTTGATAGAACTTACCATAGGTAAAGCTACTATAGACAACTGCATTGCATTCTGAAAGTCGGTGATTTTTTTAAGGTGAAACTGAACTCATTGGTGTCTGTAGGGTAGAAATTTGTGTGTTCATGCTATATTATCTAAATCAGCAAACCCACGGCTCTCATGTTAGTTGTTAGTTGTGGATCTGGTCAGAAGCGTTTCATAGGTGGCATTCCACATGGGCAGAGCAGCACATACCACTCAATCCCAGTGCAGACTTTATTCAGGCCCCAGTTTTGTAAGGTACTTTAGCATGTGCTTAATGAGTAGGAGTAGCTCCATTAAAGCAGGAGGAGTGTGTCCTCTGTTGATGCAAAGCACTACAGTTCCCTGAACTCCAAAGGGAATACAACAGTGCACACTGGCCTCAGATTTGATCGTGAGAGACTATTTATACATTGTACATTAGTTGTTCACATAAGTACTTTGCTGAGATCTCTCTGTAAGGATTACTGGTACTGGAAATCTGAAAACGTCTGTGTAAATTTGACCCTAATTTTAGCTTTCATAAAGGTGCAGCCAAAAGTAATATCAATGTGGTTTCCATGGAAATATGGTATGTATAAAAATAAATACAAGACTTTCACCTTAGACACAGAAACTTTTTGCTATTGCCTCAGACCCAGAAAATAAAATTGTATAGAAACAACAAGAGCGACTAACCTATATTTCATTACTTGGCTATGAGAAGTGCACAAGGTAAACAAACAGCATAGAGAAAATCCAGTTATATTTCCTGACTTATTTTAGTTTTACTGCTCTGGTTGGTGTGAGTAATAAAAATGAGGAAGACTGTACCTTAAGACAGTGCATTAGAACTAGAAATTACAGAGCTGTGATTTCTTTTACTGATTTTATCATCACTTAGTAATCCACATAACTTGCTAGAAATCTCAGTTCAGTGTCTTTTTATATGGTGTCCTTCATTAGGTAATATATCCAAGTCATGGTCCAAAGTGATGATGCCCAGGGTTTCTGAGATTATTTCATCTACAACCTTTCAATAAAACATCATTTCAGTACAGACCTTCAGAGTCTGTTGGGAAAGGACTGCATGCATTCGTTAAGGTCCACATGCAGAATGACATACCAGTCTGATTAGCTCTTTCCTGAAAAGCTGAGTTTTACTTTAAAATCATCCATTAGGCTTGGCAACTAAAATTTAGGTTTGTTTTCTTCCCAGCTTCTCTTCACTCCATCCCACTGAGAACAAGCTGCCCATACCACTGTCCCCATCTGCCCACATTGCTCTGTCCAGCTGCCTGTACTCCTAAATATCTCTGTCTGTACTGCAGTCCCCTGCTGTCCATTGCTGATCCAGCCTCGCAATGAGCATGCTTGTATTCTGCTGTTCACAGATCTGTGAGGTGCAGCTGTGCACAGATGTATTCAGAGCATTACTACTGTCTCACTCTCATCTGCATCTAGTGACAGACTTGGTGAAAATTATGCCCTGAGCAGTAACCCATTTCCCCTGAATAGTTCTGTGTTCCTACCACCTGCAGAGTAATTGAATATCTAGTTGCCCTATACTGCCCACAGAGCCTTCTCTTTTACATATCACCCTATGCAATTTTGTGTAATTTTACCATCACCAGCAGCACCTTCAGAATCTCTTAAACCATGTGTAATGCCTCTTCAGGACGATATCAAAGTCATTGTAAAGAAACAGCCAGCATGGAGTATATTTAATGCAAAATACTTAATACTTTCTCTGCCCTCCTGACCCTTTGAGTAAGAGCCACTGCAGTGCCATACTCATCTCCAAAGCCATGACCTGACTCTTGCTACTAATCGCCAGCTCAAATGAATCAGACAGGGTTTACCCATGCTAAAGGAAAGTTCAAGCAGTTTTTATTTTTCTTCATTCATTGAACATTTCCTAGAAGAAATGAATGACAAAGATGCCCTCTCAGGTTATCAGACCTTCACCTTCTGCAATAGTTAATTATTGCCAACAAGCTGCTCATCAAATGCTTTTGAATTGTCTAGCTCCCAGGCAGTGGAGATTACAGCAGCTCTCTTGGGAGAGCAAGAAATATTCCCAGTGCTAGGAATATTTCATGCTACTCATGCAAAATGTGCCTGTGTTCTGTTATTCTAGTTGGGGGTCATGCTGAACAATCTTTTTTCACCTTGCCTACCCCACTCAGGTTCTTACAGAGGGAACCCCAGGCATGAATCTCCAGCCATGGTTATTTAATCAACTCAAACAGCTGTGTTCAATATTGCCTCTTTTTCTCTTGAAAAGGGAAAAGAAATCCCTTTTTTCCCCCAGATCACAGTATTTCATTCATTTCTGAAGACAAGCAAGACTGCAATACTTTTGTTCACATCAGGGAAGACTTTGCTTTATAAAAAGGCTCACCAAAATGAACAGAACAACCTCTGAAGTGAGGAAGCACATATAAAATCATTGACCTGCCCATTAAACCAGGACAAGGAACCAACACTGGGATGTCCTACAAGCAGCTGGGATGCTGTCATTAATACTGCTAGCCTACCTTCAGCTCGCTGTCAGTTTGTAGAGCTGCTGCTCTGTCTGCCCAGTTTGTTCCAAATGTCAAGCTTGTTTGCTGTCTCTCATGCACGCTCTCACTCTTTCTGTGTTCCCTCTGCTTTTTAAAGACACTGCAGTGCTGTTTATCTCACTTATCCCTCTCCCTCTGAGTTCCCCGTACAACACTGGTGCTAACCACAGTTTGTTTGAACTGAACACAATACAGAACTCTCGAATCCAGGTGGCACCTGGCAATTTATGAGGCTTAACCACAAAATTCATATAAACAAGGTCATCTTGTGTGAGACTCCTGGGCTTGGAGATAAGTATGCAGACTCCCTCTGAGGAGCACCTGCACTGTTTTTTACACAAAGTTTGCATTTAGCTTTCTTCTTTGTAGTTTCATAACTGGTTTCTTCACTCCTAACTCTCTGAGAGGAGAACCTAGTCTTGATCACACTGGTGTTCCACATCAAAGCTGTTTCATTGAAGGCCAATGTCTCTCTTCCCCAGCCAACCTTCTGCAGTTTGGGTGAATGACAACAGGGGTCACAAAATGCCCGTGCTTCTGATGCCAGTATTTAATTGTCATGGATATTACCTCTTTAGTAATGTGTATCTGGGGTCTTGAAGGCCCAGGGCAGGCAGGACAAATCAACAATATAAAAGTTAGTTACATACTTATTGAGTAACTGGTAGGTATTACACGAGGTATGGGCCACAGGTGACCACAAACAGTGGCCACCAGAGTCTTTTTCCTGAAAGCCCAAGAAGAAAACCTGTACTTAGTCTCTACACAGAAACTATCTCAAAAACAGACTCAAAGTGGAAAGATGCTGTCATATAAGAGCACCCCAAAAGTTTTCAGTCTCCACACACAACATTGTGCAAAAATTCCAGTGATCCATCAGGTCCTTTCAAATGTGAACCTAAGTTCATGCTCCAGAAGTAGAAATTTGCAATAGCAGAAAACCTACATAAACACCAAGGCATTTCCCTATTTCCAGAGACTTTGTGACCCTACAGAATTCAAAATCCATTTCTGACTTGTATGCTTTTCCCTGAGAAGGTGGCTGAGGGAGGCCACTGTGCTTACACTGCAGCTCAGGATCTCCCAGTTAATGCACCTCTTACCTGACAGCATCTGATGTCAGCCAGAAGAAAAATCAGCAAAAGTTATAGTACTTGATATTTGCTACAGCTAAAATAGGTGAGAGAACTCACACTCCTTTACCTACTCTGATCTTACAATGCTTTCAGTTCTTAGAATCATAGAAGCCTCTAGGTTGGAAAAGGCTCTTAAGATCATCAGGTCTAACCACAAACTTAACACAGCCGAGTCCACCACTAAATCTTTTCCGTAAGTGACACATCTGCGTGTCTTTTAAATATCCCCTTGGGATGGTGACTCAACAGCGTCTGTGGCCAGTCTGTTCCAATACTTTTCAACCCTTTTGGTGAAGAGTTTTTCCTAATATCCAATCTAAACCACTCCTGGTGGAACTTGAGGCCATTTCCTCTTGTCCTATCACTTGTTACTTGGGAAATAGCCCGACCCCACCTTGTGCAATGTCCTTGTAAGGAAGGCAGTTATAGAGAGCAATAAGGTCTCCCCTGAGCCTCCTTTTCTCCAGGCTAAACAACCCCAGCTGTATCAGCTGCTCTTCATAAGACCTGTTTTCTAGACCTTTCACCAGTCTCATTGCCCAAGCACTTCAATGTCTTTCTTGTAGTGAGAGGTCCAAAAGTGAACACAAGATTCAAGGTTCAGCCTCACCAGTGCCTGGTCCTGCTGGCCACACTATTGCTGAAACAGGCCAGAATACCACTGGCCTTCTTGGCCACCTGGGTATTGCTGACTCATTTTGAGCTGTCAGCCAGTATCTCCAAGTCCTTTTCCAGCCATTCTGTCTCAAGCTATTCTTGTTAGATGGTGTCTTGGAGAAGTGGGTAGTCCTGAGTCTTTGTGCCACACAAGAGGCTAACAGCACCTGCAAAACAGTGCAAAGATTCATGCCAAAGCAAGTAATGCATGGAGAAAGGATATGAAGTATTTATGGAATATGCAGTGCATGGGAAAGTAAAAGGGTTTAGAGACAAATATTGATATCCTTGCTCAAATTCTGACACACACAAAACCCTAATATGAAATAAATCCCAGTCAGAAACATCTGAATGGGAGTGTCAGGTTAAAGTAGAACAGATGCCCTAGATGTCATTCCAGGCCAAGGCAGTGTGCGACAAGGATGTCATGGCTGAGGCATTTCTAGATATCTGAGAACATTGGATGGGTAGGGCCTGAGCTCACTACTCTGCTGTTTTGCCTGAACTGCCTAACAACCTACCTATTTTTACTGTTCACTCCCTAGCACTTGGAGAGACCTTTTCAAAAAAAAAAATCAAGTCGAGCTGCAATGCCAGATATCAATCAAAATCACTCTCTGCAGTCACAGACTGATTTCCTCCCTTATCTTGAAATGGCAGGCACAGTTCCCTGACAATATGCATTGTTAGGATTGAGGAATTTGAGGCTCTTTGAGAAGTTTCGCAGATCTCTCCCTCTGGGGTGTTTATTCCAAACTTCACCCAAGTAGCTGGCTGCCTGTCCCATTCCCCCTGGGAGCCTGAGTTCCTGTGCAAAACCACACTGTACAGGCATCAGTTTCCTTATCGAAGGAGCTACATGAGCATACATAAGCCTAGTCAAGTGCTTTTCTTCTGAGTACACAGGAAATCACCTTGGAAAAATACTGTCTCGTAGGGATACAGCAGGCAGCTAAAGATTTTAATTGATCTCAAATTGCTACAGCTTTGGGCGTATTTTGTGTCCGTAAAAGCACAATTGCTGAACAGTTTGAGCTGCATAGATCCAGTACTGGATAATGCTTTCCCTGTGCAGCTGGCACCACCGAGTGGAGAAAAGCATTTTTGCATTCATTTCTGTTACAGAAAATGAAAATTAATTTGTGATAATGGGTCTAAGCCTTACAGATTTGAAAACCCTTCTGAATAAAATAATTCATTTATTCTTGGAATTAAAACTCCAGATAAGTTCCTTGAATTCTCAGTTAAAATAGGTTGGACATTAGTGTCCCTGACACCTTGCAGATTACAAAAAATAGTATTTCTCAGATATACAAAACTCACCATCTAAGGATATCTGTTTTACAAAGCCATGCAATGATAAATTTCCTTGTTTTACAGCTCATGAAAGCAGCATACAGGATGTTCACTTGACAGGAGAAAAAGGGTAGCTCTGAAATTCAGCCAGTTCCAGGAGCAGGTCCACAAAGTTTCAATTTATTTATGTATGTTCATTGTGTTATTTCTTTATTTTTGGAGCCTTATCTGATGGCCCAGTTATTTCCCTCCTAACTCTTTAGCTTCCTGGCACGTCCTAACAAAAAAATGGGAGTATGTTTTGGACAGAAACAGTGCTCAGAGGTGTGCATTAGGGTCTGGCATGGCCTTGGCTCCGGGAGCAGCACCCTGCAGAGGGAGACAGGCGCTCTAGCCATGGAACAATCCACTGATTTCCAGCTCCCAGGGAGCATGGCACGCAGACAGAAACATTGAAAATCACAGGAAAACTGTGGCCCCCAGCAACACCCCTCCCCCACCAGCTTATATCCCCCCAACAGTGGGAACAGTTTGTTGGATTTAAATGTGCGTTAATCAGAGATTCTTGCTAAGAAAACTCCCTAATGCAACCGACCAAATTCCTCTCGTTCGTCCCAAGGAAATGAAGCTGGATGTGTTCACACTGTTCCAGTATTTCACTTCCTTAAAATTCCGCTGTCCAAGCCACCGGGAGTGGTTCCGCTCTGCGCTCGCCCTGGGGGAGGCAGCGCAGCCGGCTTCGGTGACTGCAGGAGTTCCCACGGGGCAGCTGAGGCGGGGAGAGGAAATTGTTTCTAGTAAGCATTTGGTTTGCGATGAGAAACGGCTTTTTGGCGACTCCCAGGCCGTTAGCACGCATACCACCATCCCCACCACGCCCCGGCTTTCAGCGCCTCGTTTTTAACAGCGCTCAGGACCGAGCGGAGCAAATGCTAATGGCTCTACATAAGAGCATCAGCAGCGCTGAGCGTACACCGCCGCGGCAGGAGGATTCAGCCACCGGTGGTGACAGTTCAGGGTGTCTCGGNGGGCTGGGGCCGGCCGTGCCGCCGAGCCGGGGCTCGCAGTCACGCCGGGTGGGCTGGCCGGTGGGAACCTGGCCGCAGTGACTGCCCTGCCTCTGCCCCGGCGGCTGCCGGCGGACAGCGGGAGCAGCGGGGGCTCTTGGACTGTGCTCCCGCTTGCCTCGAGCACATCAGCTGAACTTTCCCACAAATAGAGGCACTCAGTAAATTCTTCGGGAACGCGTTAAAGAGTAAAATTTGCAAGATAGGTTACTGTTTCTAAACCCGATAGCTCTTATTTTCTAGTAGAGACTAGCAGGGTTTAATATTTACGGTCACTTTATTAACACGAGTAATAAATTATGACTTCAGTAGTAATTATCAACAATTTCGTCTGGCTCAGATAGGTCACGCTGAGTCTTTTCATACTTAAACGGAAATCTCAGCTGTAGGTGGGAGGAAAATGTTCTAATTATATCCCTTAGACCTAGTTGTTAAAGCTTGCCGAAAGTATTCCCTCATGTTTGCTTCTGGCACGTTCTGCAGCGCTACCCCTCAGCTTTGTGGATTTTGTGGTGTCTTAGATACTACTGTGAGTGATTAATAAAGTATTGATTTGAAGCTTAGGGTGAATTTTGTGCTGTGCTCACCAACTGTTAAAATACTTGAGAGCAAACTGCTTTGTCTTCCCATAGAATGAAAAGGCCATAAAACTTGTTCTCCTAGTTGAAGAAGCGGGAGGAAAGTCACAGAAGTTTGCTGATAAAAGCATAATTCTTCTGCATATTCCGCATTACCTTCGGCTTTTCCCAGCGAGTGGAGATTCATGAAGCTCAGTCAGACTGTTGAAGGAGAACTTGTCAAGATATAAATGGCTTTTTAAGTTTTGTAGTATTGCAACATTGCAGTACTGCTTTCTGTCTTAGAAAACTACTACTGTATTTAGAAAGACAGGACACACAATACATACCTATACTGATGAAACCTCAGCATGAAAAAGTATCTGAGGTGAACATACATTCTTTTCTTCACCCACTGAACTTCCATGAGTTTGCTATGTCAAGAACAATAACTTCTGTATTTCAGTAGCACAGATTAGCTAAGCACATGGGGAAAAAAAAAAAAAGTTTTAGATTCAGACAGTGAAAACTGGCCATAAAATATTCCGGGTATAAAGCACGTCAAAAAGAAAACAAAAGTAAATGTAAGGTGGAGTGAAAAGGAGAAATGTTCTAATTGTTTCAGAATGTGTGTTTAATTCACTGTTTGCTTTCCCAGGATCTTAGGCCATTTTACTAATGCCACATACAAGTCTCATGCCTCTAGAGGTGGATGGTAATTAAATGTAGCCTGGAGACTGCCATGCAGAAATCACATTTGTTCACAGCCATACCTCTCCCTGCCTGTTTTTGAAGTGCTTTATGGGTGTTTACTTTGTCCCCACTAGGGCAGCATCTTACATTCTCTGTAGATCTACTGAAGGGTATAGAAAGGCATAATGCATATCTGGATGTGTTCTCAGTGTGGGAAGGGAGAACAGAAGCCAGAGTCACTGCCAAAGAAAGTGTTCCATAGTACTGTTCTTCTCACTAACAGTGCTTTCCTTGTATTTGTCATTCTGAACAGTTCCTAGTAAATTCTGTCTAAAAGTTAATAAACTAAAGAAAGTTTCAGGGAATTTTGGCTTGGGTTTGTTTTTTGGTTATGGGAAAAACCCATAAAATATCTTGGTCTTACAAACAGTCTAGCATGCTTCCACTGCTCACTAAAATTAAATTTGTTTTGACATACTTAAATAGGATAAAATATGAATGTAACTGTGAGTGTGCCACCATCTAGTCTCCTAAGTAACAGTCAAGCATGAAAATACTTAGGTGATTAAAGCCTGACAGCATTCTTTACAAATAAAGAGAAATCACCTGGAAAGCTTCAGAAACCCCCAAAGGGCTGCTCTGCTCTAGTCAGGACTCTTGATAGTCTAATGAGCTCGGAATGTTGTTTGTGTTTGCCTCAAACAGAAATTCTTCTTTCAAGTCTTTAGGTTCACATGTTAAAATGGTGTGAGTATGGTGGTTATCCAGAAGATTTGGATGTCTTAAAGGTTCCTGCTATTAGAAAAAAAAGAAAGTGTGTATCTCAGACAAAATAAGCAGCATGCTTGCAGACTTTCTCAAGAAAGGAGAATTTAGTTTTTGCAGTTACATGTTCTGCCTGAATGTCCTATTGCTTCAGCTTGTCTAGGCATTTGATAGCTTTGAAATGGAAGTGTTTTGTAGGTATTAATTAGAAGGCATTAGTATAATTTCACGTGTTCTGCCTGGATGAGGCCATAGTGATGATAGCTACAAACCTCATAGTGGAAACATGGTGCTTATCAGTTATCAGTAGACCACTGATTAATGTGCCTGGGAATAAGTGTTGCAATTATTACTCCATAAACAAGTTATCCAAAGTCACTCCACAGGTCTGTCAGTCTCATGACCCAGAAATCTATACATACATATACAAGGCAGGTGAAGAAAAGAGAAAAGTTTGGCCAGTTTTTCTTTCGATGCAGTGCTAAAGGCATTTCCCCTGCTGGCTGTGTGCTGGCCAGGCTGCAAGGAAATTAATTATATTTGTGAACTTTGAGTAAGAAAAAGGATTTGGAATAGTCTTCTGTATTGATTCCTTATTTGTATGGGTAGTCATTGCCAATTTTCCAGGAAAGGTCATGTGGAAATTTATTGTATTAAGCACTTCTTGATTTATAATAAAAATTTTCCTTAAGTTTGCCAAATGCTTGAAAATATTATTTCATATTTCAGTGTAAATAGTATGCAATGCCTACTTTGATTTCCTCCCTAATACTCTTAATGATAGTGGGATTTTACAGGCAATCTGTAGATATTTTCTGCTACCAGTGGGTTTTTTTGATTTAGAAGAGTGTAGTGCTTGGAAATCCATAGAAGTCCTACTTAAAGTTCATTATACTATGGGAGTTGAAAAATCACAGTACTGAGCTTTGTTGCATACATTAATTTAAAATACGGGCAGTTTAAATTCTGTTTTGAAGTAGTTTTTGTTGATCATAAGGTACATTATTCTTGCAGGAGTTTGCTTTTCTGGTCTGACTGTGCTATCTCACATCAGCCTAATCACTTTGTAATGTAGCAGTGTAAACAGCAACAGAGCGCAGGTTACTTAGTGAAGAAAGGTGTCATTATGGTTCAAAGTTGGAAGAGTGGGATGGGGACTCCTTTTCTTTTAACTGTCCTTTAACTGTCTTTTCTGGGGCTGTGAAAGTTTCATCCTCAGGGCATTCCCAGACTTCTGCAGCACAGGTAATGATCAAACAGGTTCTGACCATTACCATTTGGCATGGAAAGCACCTTTCTTTCTGTTGGCAAACAATGCAGCTGTTGCCTCAGAGAGCAAAATCAACCTTTGCCAGCCCAAGGCCTGGATACCTCTGTGCCCAAGCTAAAGCCCATTATCTCCAGAGTCAGCAGGTCTGGCAGCACCTCCTAGCTCTAGAAAAGAGCATTTCACATACATTACCAAATGTAGTTTTAAAGCTTTCTCTGCCTTAGAAACTTCACGCTAGCAAAAGCAAGAATGACCACATAATGATCCAGTTTAATTGCTGTTGTTCCTGGATCTGAAAGCTGGATGTTGTGGAAACAAAAAAGGTACAGAGAGCAGTCTAGAAAAGTGTTTAATGTATTGAACGACTAACATTTAAAAAAAAGGATAAGTTCTCAAGGCTTTGGTGTACACAAGGTATTATAAATTAATATTTGGATGTTGTACTTGCATTTGACTCCGTTTTGTTCAGCACAGAGGAACAATAGCAACTATTACCAATAAGAAAAACTGATGTCATTTTTAGGAATCTCAGTTTTTATTTCACTGGAAACCTGTTTCATAATCAAAAAGAAAGAGTAGCAGCTTGATTTGAATTTTTGGATATATCCTAATTTGGGGATTAAAATCCATCCTTTTCCAGCCTAAGCATTTTTTTAATTCCCCAGGAGAGGAAGGTGAAAACCTGTTACAGTAAGCTCACAGATTGTCTGCTCTATCTTAACTGGGGAAAAGACCTGTCACTGTCATTCAAAGTACACTTTTCTGTACTGGTTTTGTCCTAGCTCTGCTCTGTCCAAAAAGGTTAAACCTATGTTCTGCTCTTGGAGGATCAAGTAACTTCCACAAGAAACAGGTCTAATTCCTAGTACAGGAGTTACAACGTATAGAGAAATTAGTTTAAACTGTGGTGGAGTAATAAGGTCTTGGTTAATTGTCTGAGTAACAGCAGTGTGGATTTTGAATTGGAAAATTGTGCCTTGCCCCACACCTAAAATATGTGTGGAGGAAGGAGAATTTTGCTCACAGATAAGATGAAATGGATAAGAGTAGTAGGAGGAGCCCTATCTTAGATAAAATATGAACAGAGTTTAAAATCTGGCTCTTAATCACCTTAAGCTGCTTCTTTGTGCCTGAATTTCCCAATTTAAAAAGATACTTGTGCTTCTTTTTTTGTGAACCACTTGGTCATATGCAGATAAAAAGCTCCATGTAGGAGTGGAGTATGTCACTGAATAAGAGGTGTTTTGTGTCAGACTAAGATGTTGACTGATGGCAGTGACTCAGTCATTACACTGACTCTGGTATGGGAGTTTTTTCTGTAAACTGAATATTCATACCTGCTATGTCTGTAGAAACAATTCAAATGGCCAAAGAGACACTGCTTACACAGCACTTAAATCTACAAAGTGTTCAACTAGTGAGATTATACCTAGTCAGATCCTGGCTGCTTCTTTATAAGAACAGAACTGTAAATAGTATGGGATTTTTTCCCTAGGAACAGCCCAAGATAAGAGTCACGCACTTCTTTGCAATTAATGTGACAGCTGAATTTGAGTAAAGCTGAATATTTCTTCTTGCGACTTCCTGAATTCCTTTGTGACATTGCTAAAGGTACACATGTTCCTCTTCCCTTTCTTAGTCCCACTAAATATACCCCTGTGGCTTAGAGTAATGTGAATTTTTCAGTTCTGGGCTGGCCTGTGGATTCTAATATCCTGCATACCAACATTCCTACTCCATTGACCTAATTTAATTCCTGTGGTTTTTCATGAAATGTGGCCCATGGACTGATCATCCTCTTCAGCAGTTGTTAAATAAGGTATGTTAGTTTAACAGTGGAAACAAGCTGGGTTTTTTCTCCAGAGAGAACAGATCTACTGATGGCAGTCTAAAAAAAAAATTTCTCTGTCACAGAGCATCCTTCTAAGCATTGATTCCTCTGCATTCATTCTAAGTCACTGGGGGAGCTGGTGCCTTTGTGGGATTAAACTGGTCATGTCTGGACTATGGCTGGAGCAGCTGCTGAGGGCATGCTTGGTGTTTAGTTTGTATTGCTGTTGTATTTAGGAGCCTCAGTTATAAAGCCTGTTGTGGTAGATAACATATAGGGACAATGCATTGGGGTGGAAAACAGAGTGGAAGTGAGCAGAAAGTGAGCACTGCTGGCCAGTCCAGTAGAATTCAGAACTGTCAGCCTGTGCTTTGAGGCTCTGTACCTTCATGGTATTTTGGAAATGTCAAGAATGCTGTTCTTCAGATACTGCTCATGCCCCTGCATACCCCAACAAGATGGAAAGTCATATATTTATACAACAGAATAAAAGTTCTGGTTTGATTATTCTAACTATATCTAACCAAAATATGGTAAATTGGTTTTTCTTTAGATAGATCTGCCTATTTTTTTGGTCTGGATAGCTGGAAAAAATAGCTCATAGTGTCTTATCATGGGCAGTATTGCCAGTTGTTTATCATGTAGATGGCCTAAAGCACATTTCTGTGATTTTGCATGTGTTCAAAATACATTTCCCATAAATGCTAGTTGAGGCCTTGTGTGATTAGTATTTCTGTTGATGTAATCTAATGGTGTCACAAAAGTACCCAGATAAAACTACCTGTATGTCCTCTTCCTGTCCATGAACATTTTGTAAAAATGAGTTGTGATATTCCAATTCTGATACAGGCAAGAAAATTTTCAGTTTTGTGAGTTCATGGTCAAGGTAATCCTGTTCAGTCTACTGCCTCCAGCATCTGCAGTAGTGATGCAGATAAACGGTTCTTAACGATTTGTTTCTTGATTGGATTTCCATCCCTAATATATTTTAAATGACATAATGGTATTACAATGAATTCATTAGATGAACAGTGCAAGAGACTTTTGCCTATACTGCTGTGCAAAAGATTATCAAATTTGGGCTTATTTGGCTTGTTGTGCATGCCTGGCTCCATAACCCTCAGACTACTCATGCTGCCTTGCACGTGGTGATAATCTCGGTTTTTCAAAGAATTGTCATTTATAGAAAACTAACCACAGTATGATTCTAAGAAAATTATTTTAACCATTAAAAAAATCGGGAGAGGAAGGTTTCTTGGTCTTTAGAATTTGTATTTGTTGTTAAGACCTTTTTTTCCAAGGTTCTCTCATTCTGTGTAGAAACACTAGCAATCTGTTTGGGGATACCAGCACTTTTTCATCTCATACCTGTGAGTTCAGCCTGCTTTGGAGGAGTGTTGTAAAAGCAGGCTTTAGTATGCCATCCACCACTCTTCACGGAAGGGTGACTTTTATCTTCTGTTCTTGCAATCACGTCCCTTGTCCTCCCTGCCAGCTAGCCTGGAAGACGGAAAGGAGAGCCAGAGTTCTGTTTGAGTACTAGTAATTTGTAAATAGCTTTTGAGTTGTGGAATTATTATCCTTATCTCATGTGTAGCTTCTTACTCAATTTAAAGTCCTATTGGCAGTTCCAAAATGTTATCAGCAGTGCTGTGTATTTGAATTTCAGTTACAGCACATCAGCTGCTTGGTTTAGGAACTTGGACTTATATTTTATTTGTGGTCCTGCAGCTAAGTTGATTTGAAATCTATATTGTGAATTTCTTGATACAGAAAATGCTAAGTAATATATACACACTGCAAGGAAGATACGGAATTGAGCTGTTGTCCTCCAAGAAAACTTGATTCTGTACAGCATTTTTTTCCACACAAAATCTATTTGAATGTCTTAGAAGTAAATAATACAGAAGGGGTAAAGAAACATCTTCAGTACACATAGCAAGGACAAAGAGGATTCCTGTCCTTACAGAAATCAGATAGTCATATGAAAGAGATTACAGAAAGGAGGGGGGTGGTGTTTGAACTATACTGACAGGATACAGTGTCCTTTGCCACATATCACAAGATAAGCAAAAAAGGTAACGGGGACAAAACAAAAACAGTGATTTTGAGTAGAACCAAATCTGCAACTCTGTTCCAGTATTTCTAGTCGGAAATAAATTTTGTTCTTGCCTGGGAGGGAGACTCCTGAAATACTTCAAATTAATCCATCTTTTTTTCCCTGTTGCAGTGCACTCCGGTGTGGCCTCGCCCAGCTGCCATGAGCTTGCTGCACAGTGACGGCAGCGGTGGAGCCCGGGACGGGGAGAGCGGCTGCTGCGCGGCCATGGCCAGCGCCTGCAGCGCCGCAGCCAAGGAGGAGAGCTCCAGCATGGGCAGCGCCGCGGGAAACGCGCCCAGCTCCTTCACGGAGGAGACGCAGGGGTACGACGTGGAGTTCGACCCGCCCCTGGAAAGTAAATACGAGTGTCCCATCTGTCTGATGGCTCTCCGGGAAGCGGTGCAGACGCCGTGCGGCCACCGTTTCTGCAAAGGCTGCATTGTCAAATCAATAAGGTAAAGGAAAACTTGTGGAAGCTGCTTTTAAGAAGAAATTCATGTATCGGAGCAGTTTAAGGTCAATCTAAAGTGAATAGAGCTGCCCAAGGTGCATTACCAGTGAGTGCTAATAGAACTCTGGAAATTAATTATTCATTAAAGGTGTTATATATGGCTAGAATGTCACAAGTTTGGAAGTTTTATGAGCTTTAGATAGTTTTTACAAACTTACCCAGGTTATGAATCTAAAAAATTGATTCAACTTCAGATAATAATTGAAAAAAGAAAGGTAAGCAAATCCCCCAGATAAATTCCATTTATAAAATTACCTGTCTTTTGCCTATGAATGTTTCTCTTGATAACTACAGAAAACTATAGACAACCTGATTTCTTGGTGCAGATAAAGCAATTCATGCTTTCAGTTCTTCACTTGAAATCAGCTGCTTCCTTCTTGAGCTGGAGGAGTGAATGTGATGAGGGATGAGTTTTGAACAAGCATTGAGAGAGGAAACCAGGTGGGATATGAGGGACTGGGAATAAGGTACAAAGGCAAGAGCGGGCTGGGCTTATAAAAGCTGAGCAAGGGGAAAGAGTACCCTGTAGAGAGCACTTGCATTAAACCTGGAATGAAGTCATCAGTGTCCCACATGTGTGAGTGAGTATTGGATTACATTGATAGATATAATGCTGTAGGATTTTTCCTTTTCAGCATAAGCCCACCTTTTTTCTTAACAATTGCTCACTTAGCTCAAATGTCACTTTGGTAGGAATTTATGTATTCAATTCTGTGTGACCCATATGTAGAACTGGCTCAGTTTCAACCATACTTTGCACACTTTTGTGTAAAGATCATCAAACTGTCTTCAGCATTGCTATGGTTTTCCCTGCTATTTATTTTATAGCATGCAAAATGCACAGTGCTTTCTTGTTTAGTTTTTCATACCATTTGTCCATAGTTCTATTCCATTTCTTTTTCTTCCCTATCCACCATCCGTAGCTCACTAATTGAATAGTATGCCAGCAGTTTTGTTCTCTGAATTGTGGGCTTCTCTGTAGTTTCTGCTACATAAATTATCAGGAAGAATTTCTCTGTGGAAAGGACCATGACCAGAAGCTTCTGCTTCTTTTATACCCTTTCTGTGTATCTATGAATAGTGATTACTGTTTCAGTGAGTACTAAACAAGGTGGAAAGCATTTTTTTTCTTTTGAGACGGTAGGTTATCAGCATAATATTTCAGATGTTTCATTGCTAGTAAAAGTTTTCCCTCATTCCCCACTGAACTCTGTCTTTGGAGGACAGTTTGAGTGACTGCTTGTGAAAGCAAGGAGGACAGCTTGAAGTGCCAGACCTCTCTGAATCCCTGAAGGGCTGAACTACATGCTTAATTGGTATCCATAGATCAAGCTATTGATTTGAATTATGTAGTGTCTACAGTATGGTATTGATTTGCAGTTTGTACTGTCTACAGTACCAGATTGATTGAGGTATTGAGAAGCTTCTGCAGAACTAAAATGAAAATGGAAAGTGATATTTTACATTCTCTAAGTACGGGGGTTTTTTTCACTAAGTGATTGTCACAGCCTTCATTTGATCAGAAGAAATTCCTTCTCTTTATTCCTCATTTCCCCACTGTCTTAACTTAATTGAACACAGAGATTAAGGATTTTAAATGATGAAAGATGGACAAGCATTTTTTAGTAATTGCTTCTTGTGACTTAAACAATTGTAGTTGTTCATGTTGAAGTCGTGACTGCAACCAGAAAAAAAATTGAAAAACTTTTAAAAACTGGACTCTTCGATCTTACAGTGTGAGGGACATGATTAGATGTGATTTGACCACAGTAAGTGTTTGCCTCCCAGAAAGTGTTGGCAGCTTTTTAAATAAAGCTGTCTGAAGTGCTTTGAAGTGCTGTAAGTCATGGAAGAGGAGAACCTTATCTACCTAACTACAAATGAGGTTACATGTCAACAAAAAGCGTGTTACCTGTCAACAAAATACATTACTGGAAATTTTACAAGAACTAACTTCAGGTGCAATAGCTAATTCAGTTACACTCCAGTATTTTCCTGTATCTTAGGGCAAAGCTGACTTAGGGTTTGTAGTAGAGCTTGCCAAATACCAGAACCTGTATTTATTGGAAAAGCAGAGTTGTGAGGTAACAAGGGGCAGCAGGAAAATCTTTGGGTGCTGGCAGTTCATCCAGCAGCTGGCAAGGCTGCGGTTAAAGTCTCTGCCAACTGTCTCAGCTTCTTGGCTAAACTGCTCACTTGTTAAAATCACAGAGCAGCCTTTTCTTTCAAAATTATTCTGGCTTTACTCTTGATACCTGTATTTTAATCTCAAGGGAAATTACAGGAATATTCCTTGTACTTCGTAGCAGATGGCCATTGTTTCTCAGGTACTGTTGTGAGTGGCAGAGTGCAATGTGATAAATATTCCAGCATAGGAAAGCCTTCCCTGTGAGGTGCATAAACTCAGTTCTGTCACAGGAAATTTATAGCAACATTGTTGTCTGTAGATGGATCTTAGCAGTGTTTTAAACACAATCCCAATCCTTGTAAATAGTATTTGAAGTCTGTTTAATACCCTACAATGAGTGTAGTAAGGAAAACTGCTTTTTTCTTACTACACTTTGCTACTTTGGAAAACTGTATTTCATTCTTATTTTGCTCTTTATCTGCTAATTTTTTAAGCTGGGGGGTTGGTAATCATTATTTCAAATTAATCTGTTGCTGGCTGCTCTTACTCAGGATTAGCTTTTCTTTGTAGAAATAAGGCTGCTGTCTCATCAGCACACCTATTGAGCTGTCTTTATGCTCTGCTAAACAGGGTGTTTGTAACCAAGTTATACCTGTGAAAACTCATTTCCTGTAGGTTGTGATGTGAGGGAACATTTCTGGCTTGTGACAAAGATCACACTGGTCATAGCTCAGGGAGCTCTGAAACAAGGCAAGCTAGGTGTTTTCTTCCTTCCACTCGTTTAGGAGTGTGATTCTCAGGCATGTGGTGAGCTTGCTGTGCAAGCAAAACTTGTGAAAGGAAGTTGATTGCCTCTTTTTGAAGTGGCAACTTTACCTCCACTTCCTCTACCAGCGTTGCTGATGGAGTTGCTGAGCAATTATTTCCTTTTCCAACAAAGAACATAAATTCCTTCCTGGTTTCCTCAGCCCACTAGGTTCTACTTCCCCTCGTGCTTGCAGGCAATGACAATGATCTGGCCTTTGATCCTTGCACCACAAGTGCTTTCTGATATTTTTCCACCCCATGTATTTTTCCATTTTATTGGTGTTTCCATTAGCACTCAGGAGCTTTGATCTCTCATGCCTCTTTCACTGCATTATTTAATTGTGAATCAATATGTTGGCTTACTGCTTTCAGAATGAACTGATACTGGAAAATTTGATAGAGGTGATCCCCTTTTTTGCTTAATTTCTAATAATTTTTGTATATACATGCAGGTAGGCAGAACCTGATGAACTGAAACAGGCTGTTAGTTACCTTGTGCAGGTTGCATGCATTCCTGTTCCATCAGATTCCAAACCTTCACCAGTTAGCACTGACTTCCAGTCGATTTGCTGTTAAAATGGCTTCAGATGCAACACCTGGTTCCAAATCCAGTGTAATTTTCATAGTTACTAATAATTTTTGTCTCTGGAGGTTTTCGCCCTGTTTGCTGTATAATGAAATTGAAGGATGACCAGCTGATCAAATGGTTGTATAACAAAACCAGTAAACTGAGCAGTGTGTAATGTAACGCCAAACAGATGAAGTCAATCTGGAAAAAAAGACAGTTTTGCTTTTTTTATTAGCTGTGATCACCTTGGCTCTTCATAAAATGAGAAAGAAATGAGAGGAGGTCTAAGAAAGTTTAAGTAATTGTTTTGAAGTAGTATGTGAAATATTCTTTGATGTTTGAGCTATGTGTAGTACTTACAGAAACAGGACTGTAAGTTCTTAGTGTCTTTACATATTCCTCAAGTTTGTTTCCAGAGTACTTAACATGGCATTTGTACAAATAAAATTGAGTTTGAAAATGCTGCAATCCCAGTCATGCCACCTCCAGTGAAACTGTGTTTTCAATTTTTCTGAAATACATTTCATATTTTCTGGTCATTGCCACATAATTACCATTGTTTTCAAAGATCTTCTTACTGTGTTACTATTTGGCCACTGATGTCTTGCTGGTGTAAAAATATTTTAAATTAAGTGCTTGGAAATCTGTTGGTCATATTGGAATATCTTTCCTTGGTTTTCTGCATTGTAGAGATGCAGGTCACAAATGTCCTGTAGACAATGAAATCCTGCTTGAAAATCAACTTTTTCCTGACAACTTCGCCAAACGGGAAATCCTTTCATTAATGGTCAAGTGTCCCAACAAGGGCTGCAGCATGAAGATGGAGCTCAGGCACTTGGAGGTGAGAAATAGTTTTGAAAATATGGAACCTTGTTTTCGTGGATGAGTAAAAATTCGAAATAACTTAAATATTATAATAATATTTAATAATGAATAGACCAGGTCATACCTGGTACTCATTTATGCTGACTCAGTGCATTTTTTTTCCAAGACTGTAGCTATGCATATGGGTTTTTAATGAATATTTTAAAATGAATATTTAAAATGAATATTTTATTTCTAGTTAGGTGATTCTCAAGTGAACATCACGGTGCATGACAATTGTACTAATGCAGCTTTCTGCTGAGGATCATTCATGTTTGTCTTTTGATCAGCTATGTCTGTGCTTCACACAAGTTTCTTAAAGTCAGTTTAATAGTCTCTCAAAGAAGCTACATATATTAGTTGAAATCATTGTTTTGGAAAATAATACATGCAGTTAAAAGGATAAATATAAAACTAAATTTTTGCTGAGAGCTTTCTTAAAGGTCTGAATACATGAAACCCTGACCTTAGTAATGGGACAGTACCAGGCTGTTGGTAGAGTCAGCATAAGTATATAAGAATTTCCTTGCATGAAGGAAAGGTTGTGATTTCTTTGTCTTGCACTGCGCTTTCTCTTGAAAATGGATGAGATGGAAGTTCTTGTTTGAAGTATCAAAAACCTCTTCTGCCCTTCTGCAGGACCACCAGCTGCAGTGTGATTTTTCCACTGTGGAATGCCCACAGTGCCAAAGAACCTTCCCAAAGAACCATCTGAGGGAGCACATGACCCAGGAGTGTCCAAGGCGTCAAGTGTGTTGCCCAAACTGTGCCACGTCTATGGCCTATGAAGATAAAGAGGTATTTAGCAGGAGTCTCAGTTTGTCAGCCTGCATTCACATGAGTTTGCTTGCAAAGGGAACAGCAATTGAAAAAACAAACAAAAACTAAAAGGTTTTGGTCTAGAAGAGGTTTTTGTGCTGCTGCACAGGTTAGAAGCCACAAATTCAGGACATGAGCCTGGAACAGGCAAAAGCTGGGGAGAGATTGTCCTTAAATGCAAATTTACTGGGAACCATGTGGTGTGAGGAGACTTGTGGACTTGTGTAAGAACCACTGATTTCTGACCTTGCTATCAGACAGGCCAGAATCTACTGCCCATACAAAAAGCAGTATTTACATTTGCAATTTTTATGCCTGGGAGAGGGGATGTATCAGGAGATAAATCTTTTAGGGATATCTGCTACCACACAAGACGAAGATAATTTCTGAACTCTTCACCTGACTCTGCTTTTTTCACTCAGGTGATACTGAGCATAATACTTTCCTTTTGCTGTTACCATTTCTTTATCTTTATATGGATGTGTTTTATCTCAAGGACTATTAAATGTCCTTGGATATTAATATTGTGAATTGTCAATCAAATGTTCCTCATATAGTCCAACAATACAAATTTTAAAAAAACAAACAAAAAAAGTGCTGTCATATGGTTCCAGTACAATTGAACGTGAATTTTAGAAACTTATGGTTAAAATCAGATTTCACTGGAGCCTAAGAGCTTTAGGAGATAAAATATCTGTGACTTTATGAATCTCTTGTATAAGTTCAGGAAAAAGCAGTAATAGAAAACATACTGTTCAGGGCAAAGGGATTGTCTTTGTTTTGCAATTGGATACAGCAAAATGCAAAATTAGGAATATAAATAAAAATCTAATGTGTGATCAAGGGTGATTAGCCCTCTTTTAAATTGGGTGACTTTACTGATGCTTTCTCCCCTTGCTTTTTTCTGTTTGATCACTTAAGCTTCACGACCAAACCTGCCCACTTGCCAATGTATATTGCGAATATTGCAACACAGTGCTCATCAGAGAGCAGGTAAGAGACTCCCTTTTTCTCTGTTTATTCCAAGTCAGGTGGTTTGTGTTTACATTGCTTCTTTAACTGGAAATTAAACTTGGAGATACAGTTTGTCTACTAGCTGCTAAATCACTACCTGCCTGTCTCTGAAAATGTCCAGTCAGGTATGATACTCTCTTAAAGGCTGCTCCAGCTTGCAGTTGCAGCCTGGCAAAACCTCTGTAGGATTTTGGCTGCACATCACATTGTTCAGCTGTACTGCTCTTGACAGGGTGTGGGAACTGACAGTGGTCAGAACATGGATTCTTAGGCTCCAGGCAGTGGCTGGAAGCCTGTGGGAAAGCCAAGTACGAAACTCTCTCAGTCTGGCCTGGGAAATCCTAAGGAGGAACCCAAAACAATCCTTGTAGATAGGTCCTCCTGACACCTGGTGTTTTTCCAACTTGTTTACTGGTAGAGATGTTTACAAAAAGTTGGTGCCCTAAAGGACCAATCCTATTCATTGTACCAAAACACTGTATAAAAAGAATCTGTCTTTCAACAAACTTTGCTATAATGCCCTCCAAAGAAATCGGAGTTCCACATATCGTTACTCAGCCGTCCTGAATCATACCAATAATGGGGGCCATGGTGCATGTCTTTGATCTTGAATAGAGTTGAAAAAATACCAACAACTGCCAGTGGTTATGGCTGACATTACAAGAGGAGGCTTTGATTTGGGCAGAGAGGGAGAGCTTTTGTACTTGGAAAGCCACTGTTGGAAAGTAGCTATAAGTAAATTCACTATCAAACTGGGATGCTGGCTGGAATTCTGCTTGTCCATTACTGTTGTAATAGCCATTATTATGTATTTCTTCTGTTCAATAATAACTTCATTGGCAGGAAAATGATAAATATTGATTTGTTTAATATGGGATGGCAACTATGTTGATGGCCTGGGTTAAAGAATGATCTTGTAAAATTGCACAAATACTCTGAAAAACGGGATTGAGTTTAGTAATGACAAAGGAAAAAGTCTGTTGTTAGGTAGAATAGTGAACTGCAGAAATAGGGAACAGAGAATGCTAAACATTTGTTATAATAGCTGACCTCTATTAGCCATGTGCTTCAGCATGATATTTAAACAAGGCAAACACCTGGGATTATATAAACAGGGATTCTGCCTGTGGAACACTGAATTATCCTGTGCTCTGTTTCGGGCTCGTAAGGCCTCAGTTCAAGTTGCTGTGCTTTGAGGGAGGGTGGATAGGGAGGATCCAGAGCAGTGAGATGACTGATCTGGATCTGGAAAACATGGACCACAAAAAAAATTGAAGTAACTTGAACTTTTTGAGGAAGATGATAATAAAGAGACACACAATAAGTATGTGCAAGTAGTCCTTCAGAAGGGAAGGAATTGAATGCGATCTGGGTGGAGGATAGGCTGGAAACAAAAGGGATTTGGTCTAGCAAGGAAACCTGAATGCTTTCTGAGGCCTAATGTAAGAACAAAGTCAGCAAATTGTTACAATACATACAAGTGGGATGTATAATTTTTATCAGCTAACATTTTTGTTCAAAACTTCTGTATTCCCTTGAGAAATTACACAGGTATAAACTGATCTGACTTCAGGTGCTTGTTCAAAATTCAGCCAGCTGTATCCTTTTTGGATAAGAGAATACTCTTGGTGGAGAAGTAATATCAAATCTGATTTGTTTTAGATGCCTAACCATTATGACAATGATTGTCCTACTGCCCCAGTGCCATGTTTTTACAGTGCCTTTGGGTGTCCTGAAAAGGTAAGCCTTTCATCAGTATCTTCTGAATTGCAGACCTTCTGCATGATTTTGTCTGTTGCTTTTATAATGTGTTTTCCTGTTATTGTCTCATTCACCAGCCCAAAATCCTCAGTGATTTGTGGTTGTGAGTTTTTTGTTTTGAAGTATCTTAATTCTGAAACAGTGCATGTTGATACATTGCATTTCAAAATTGCTTTTTCAAATTTAAAAAGCTCTGTGAACAATTTCCTTGGTGACCTTGCTTTTATTATTTCATGTTTTCTCAGATTTCATGTCAATAAATTAGCTTCTAGCATTTCTTCCAAAGTTGTGGCCACATATGCTTATGACTCCTAGAGTTCCATGAAGAAAATCAATTTTATTAAATTCTAAAATTATTAATCTAGATACTCTTATTTCTAGTTTTTTAATACCTCTTGTTTAAAATGGGTCTTTTCCCTTCGTTTCCACATCAGCTTTCATACACCATTTGGTACTATGGAGCATTTTAGCAAATCAATGAAGGGAGTACAGTGCTGATTTAGAACACAGAAAAATTCTAAATATATTTACCATTAACAGTCTTTCACCATGTCTTTGTTTTGAGTTGAACAGTGTTACTGAGAGTGTACACCATAATTCATGATGGTTTCATAGGGAAATTATCACTCCTACAAAACCTGAATTTTTTTATCATGAATGTTCATTAACAAGGAGGTGACCCTGAATACACAGTGCTTGCCTTTGGCATATTTGACAGGAATGTTTTCAGTATAAAATACTTCATATTTCTTCGTATCTTGCTTTTACTTTCAGGTGCACAGTTTGAAATACACTGTTCCTATTTCTCACTGTATGCACTACTGAAATACTTCATGTCTTTTACTCAAAATTACCTCTATTTGAGATGTGGGTCTTGGCCTTTAATAAGAAGTTGTTCTCAATCTTTTCCAGAGAATTTAAATTTTTTTGTTTTCCTGGAGATGCTGCAGCTTCTGTAAAAATACAGTCAAAGATTTCCTTATTAAACATTACATAAAATTATGCAACTATACAATGTGCTAATGATAAATACTCTAACAAGAATATGTTTGTGACATACCAAAGTCCCAAGGCAACAAAAAGCAATAATGCACATATCTGATTTATATTGCAGTCATTTATGTCAGTTCTGTCTTAAGTTCCCAGGTTTACAGTTCTGTGCTTAAATCACCTCATATCTACGCTTTTGTTGAACCCCAGCTGTATCAACATCAGGGCAAAGACACAAAGATCTTAAAGGTCTTTCCCAGCCTAAATGATTCTGCGATTTGCCCGCTGCTATTTGAACTTCTTTTTTCATTTTTCCTAACAGAAAAAATCTTAAATTTGGACCTCTCCATTGGTAAAGTGCTATTTTGTCACACCTTTGTCCTTGATTCACACTGCAGTTTTTTTTCACATGACAAAAACAACTACCTTGTTTGATTTTCTTTAGAGCCACATTTAAAATGTGATTGCAGATGTTTGATGTGTTCCTAATGCTATATCTCTTAAATCCTAGATGCAAAGGAATGAACTGGCACGACATATGCAGGAGTTCACTCAGGTTCACATGAGGATGATGGCTCAGAGTTTTCAGAATATCAATGTCACTGCTGTAAATCCTGTACCCTTCATCAATGGCCTACCCTTTGAGCCTGCCCTCTTCTCACACGTGTCACATGCTGCCTATGACTGCAATCCAGAAGTTGAAAACTTCAAGGAAACTATTCAGCAGTTGGAAGGTCGTCTGGTAAGACAAGATCACCAAATCAGGGAACTCATTGCTAAAATGGAGACTCAGAACACTCACATGGCAGAACTCAAACGTACTATCCGAAATTTGGAAGGAAGGATTACTGAAATGGAGGCACAGCAGTGTAATGGTATTTACATCTGGAAGATTGAGAACTTCAGTGGACTGCAGAAAGCCCAGGAAGAGGAGAGACCTGTAGTGATGCACAGTCCTGGCTTCTATACAGGGAAGCCTGGCTACAAGCTGTGCTTGCGCCTGCATATCCAGTTACCGAGTGCTCAGCGCTGTGCTAATTTTATCTCTCTGTTTGTCCACACTATGCAAGGGGAATACGACAGCCACCTGCCCTGGCCTTTCCAAGGCACCATACGACTTTCTATTTTGGATCAATCAGAAGGCCCAGACAGGCAGAACCATGAGGAGGTGATGGAAGCCAAGCCAGAGCTGCTGGCCTTCCAGAGACCGACAATTCATCGCAATCCTAAAGGTTTTGGTTATGTGACTTTCATGCACCTGGACAACTTGAAGCAGAGAACCTTCATCAAGGACAACACGCTCCTGGTGCGCTGCGAGGTTGTAACGCGCCTGGACTTGAACAGTGCCCGCAGAGAAGGGTTCCAGGCCCGCAGTACTGATGGGGCCATGTAGCCTGCAAGTCTTAACCAGAGCAGTGGAGCCTTACTCGTGTTTTTCCACACAGATGACAAAAGTGCTTCATTGTCCACAAAGGCTGCGTTCGTAAAAGATCGTGGTTGCCAACATAGTTGATCTTCACCTAAATGGACTTGGTTGTTGCTGGTATATTTTTCGTCTATATGAGGTCATATGTTTAAATATTTGGTAAGGTTCTCTCTTAAAATAATAAGCTACTTCTGTAGCAAGCTAACTAAATGAAGTGTTAATCAAAACTGCCTACAGGAAAATCCTATTACAGAACCTGTGCATCTCAGATTGGTAAAACTTAAGTCATATCAAATAGACCTGTAAGTCTTTTCACCTCAGTGCCTTGGAATAGATGCTGTTGCAAGGAAGGAGTAAAATTAATAAAGATGAGGGATCTTTTCATTTGCTCTTTTCACAGAGCTTGGGAA
This sequence comes from Illadopsis cleaveri, assembly GCA_013399915.1. Taxonomy (NCBI): domain Eukaryota; kingdom Metazoa; phylum Chordata; class Aves; order Passeriformes; family Timaliidae; genus Illadopsis; species Illadopsis cleaveri. Next base: position 733,450 of record VXBB01025233.1, on the reverse strand, counting down.
AGTTGAGAGAGTTTATCTAGAATTTTGCATTGGCTATGTGTCTCTTGAAGTTTGAAGTTAGGGTTAAGACTTTGTTCATGTCACCAAGGGCTCAGGTATGCTTTGACCCCTTCCTCCTTCAGCAAGTTGCATGTTGATGCAGAGTTGATGTTGATATATGATATGAGGTAGTGTTGTGGAGAAGGCTAAATGACTCTGAACTGAGTTCACTGAATAATGTGGTCTGAAGGTGCCTCCCTAATTCTCTTTATTTTGATAAATCTTTCTGTAAGTCTGTGCTCTAGGCCCTGAATGTCAACCACAATCATCAAGAGACATAAAAGTCTAACATTTGAATGAAATCCCTTTCTGCTGGTGGGATCTCCTAGTGCTGAACATGTTTCAGGTTACAAGTGCACAGGTGAGCAAAGGGATGTACTAAACAGAGAGGGTGATGCAGAATTTGTTTTACTGTTGTTGAAACGCGAATTTGTACCAAAGCTAAACTCGTGACCTGCATCTGTTCAAGTGATCTCTTGGTATTGTGGGTGAGGTACCCAAGTCATCCCCTGTGAATTCTCTATGGGCAGCTGGCCATATCAGCATCCAACTGCTTTGGGTATTTCCTGGCCCTTTAGACAATAGGAGCTGGGCCAACTCAGCAATTTGGATGGTAAGGAAAGCCTATTAATTCAGCAGTGTGAGAAAAAATTACAATCCTGTTTGCTTTCAGGAAGAAAATCTGGCTTCCATAGTTTCTCATTTATCAAACACTAGATTCACTTTGTCAAAGCTTCATGAGATTCCTAGTGCTGTGTGTATTGTTTTCTGTACTGACTGATTATATGCCATGTAAATGTTAGTTTTGAGCAGTCAAAGCTGAATAGTTCAAGTTCACTGGTGCTAAAAATTTTAACTTTCATGGTGCTGATAAAGTTCTGAATCTTGTCTTTAAAAGGAGGGAAGAAAAATTTGTTCACCCCATAACCTGAGTACGTGTTCAGATACTGAAGAAAGAACTAAACGCTGCATGAGCTTATGTGCATTGTTTATCCAAGCTAGTGAAACAACCTAAAGAGTGGAGACACTGCAGCCTAAGAGATACTGAAGAGTGTTCCAACTAGTTGGCTTCATCCAAGCAATACCAGTGGGGAAAGGGCACATTGCTTAATATAAACAAGACTAAAGAAAGACTCCTTACTATACTTGTGGTTTGGGAGGATACTCTGCCTGCCTGCATGAGAGGTAAAAGTTCCAGGGCCCAACCTACCATTCTGTTCATCATATCCAGATGAGTAGAATTTCTTGGGCAAGTAGAACCTATTAGATGGAAGAGGGATTGGGTTCAATGGAGTATTGTCACTACTGAAACATGAACTTTGTGGCTAATGATAAATGCAGTTAGCTGTTGATGACTTTAGTGTATTCTCAGTCATTATGGGATGGGTGAGCATATGTTACTCAAAATAGGGAAAGATCTCAGCTTTAAAACCGAAGTTGATTTTATAATGAATAGCCTTATCCTATCAGCTGAATTGTTCTGGAGTGTCTTCAGTTGGAGCATTCCCAGTAAAGCCATTCTTAACCAAAGCTGTTGTTGTCCATGGCAGTGCACAGAGCCACTCTGCACAGAAGGCACTGTAAATGAGTTCTCCGTTATCAGGTTGTTACCTATCCATGTGTTTTTCAAGATGCTCAAAAACTGCCATTCTGTTTTGTTCCCCATCTTGGTTTTTTGGGGACAGGAGGGGGAAGCAGTCAGAAAAAAACCACTTGTCATTTGAGAGCTTCTTCCTGTTCCAGGTCCTCCCTCAAGCCTAGCAATAAGAAAAATGTCCTTATTCTCTGTTCAAATCATTTATACCCAAGACCCACTAAATGCATTAACACTTTCTTTGCTTTTGAAGATTTGCATTCTGAATGGAATTTTTGCTTTGAGTCTTATCTGCTAGATCTGATGTACTTCTGCCTCTGAGGAGGAAACTCCCTGTGGTGGCAGGGTTTAAATGATTCAGGTTGAAATTGTACATAGCACAAGCCAATAGGGAATAGAAGGCTATTGCATGTATAATATATTGGCCACAGTAATATGGATGGTTTATTCAGTGCTGCTATTCTACTGGTTTTGTATTTTTATATTACCAACTAGAACGTTGATGTCAAATTACTGTACTGTCAGAGTATTACATGAGAGACTGTCAGAGCTAATTTGCTAAGTATCAGTTAAATCTTACTGTCATAAAAAGATTATAAATCTTAATTAAATATTTATTAGTGTACTTGTTCCATTTTCCTCTTTCCCCTTTCTTCAAATCTCTTCTTTTGAGAACTTGTTCTACCGTGGTGGATTGAGGGATAATTGCTAGAACTATTTAAGTGGCAGGAGAAAGGTCTGCAGCATTGAGTTGTCTCTAAATCAAAGAAATATTTTAATTAACCCGTGTCCTGTGTAACTTGTTCAGCAATGGGGTCTTGTTCTGTAACTCACTGCTTTGCAGCATTACTAGATCTCAAGGTGGTTTAAAAAGGGGCTTAGCTTATCGTCCAAATTTCTGTTGTCTTTAACATGTTTTAAGTCACTGACTCTTAGTATGTGTATTTGCAAAGCTGCTATGGCACAAATTTCCCAATTATAATATATTATGAACGTGTTATCTCTTTGCCTCTGAATGTCTTCCCCTGCAGGGCAGGGAAAATTATTTTGCTAAAAATGTTGGTATGTAATGTATATATGTGGGAGCTCAGATAATGTGAGATGTATAGAGTTGTTTTTTAAGTGGTCTCATGACGTGTCTGGTCATGTTAGCTATCAAGGGATTAAACTTGCTAATGAAATGAAATCAAGGTGACCTTTCTGTTCTTATTTAGAGATGGCAGCAGACCAAATACATTGATGAGAGATGCAAAAGATTATTCTGTGTCAATGTTAAAGGTTTGTATTGGTTTGCATTTGAACAAAGTGAAAGTACTCCTGTTCCCCTGGATAAAGTGACTGATAGTCTAATATATTTTGTAATTAATGCACAGATATATTGCTGACAGAACTTTAAAAAATAAACTAATTAAACTGTGCACTGCATGTTGTATCTTTATTCATATGGAGAGCTATTCAAAAATATTAACTGATGCTTTGGTGTTTTCTCTGTCTTGTGGGTTTCATACAGCACCAAGAAGACAAAGAATATACTTCAATATAAAAACCTGTCATTTATATATCAAATTACTGATAGCTTAATTCATTACTAGAAGATACAGCTCATGTAATGGATAATAAGCTAAGTGTTCCCATAATCATCCTGTAAGTTAAGATGTAACTCTCAAAACTGCACGCTCACCCCTCTGGCTACATCTGCTTGCTTGTTTTATTTGTCATAAAAGCAACTATGGGCTGAAACCTTGTTGCAGCAGACTGAGATCAGAAACCAGAGGGAGTTCCTCTGTTACTAAGAGAAGTACAGACTTTATTGCAATCTCTGATTTATCTCAACCTGGATCTGTTTTTAATAGCATCTGCAGGAAGGGATATTCAAAACGTTAAGATTCTTCTGAGTAAAGTTAGTGGCATTGCAGTAATGTGCTGTTAATGTCAAGTTAATTATGACTTTATCTTTCATCCGTTAGGTTGGTCCTAATAGCTTGCATGAGTAATGGATAGGAAGGCCTGCTCAGACATTGGTTATCTGTTGTGTTAATGTATTTTTAGTGTTCCATAGGTTAGCACAGGTTTTAGTGCACTAAAACCTTCTTTTGATGAGATGGAGTAACAATGACCTTTTTTTAAGCAGGAAAAGCTGGCATTTGCAGCTGCCCCTGGAATGGAAAATCCACATGTAGAAGAGCAGCGTTATAGAAGCATGTTCACACCTGTGTAAATACATAGGTACAGGTACCTGAACATTTCTGGAAAAATAATGGCTGAACTAGCTCTGGCCCAGGATACACTGACTGAATATTTTCCTGAACAAATACCAGTTCATTACAACGACTTCACAAGAATAATATGATTTTTTTAGCTAAAATCCTTAACTAGTGCCAAATCAGTTGCTTTGCTACCTTCCTCATCCCCAAAAAACACAAGCCAAACACGCCAGTTGTTCTGGCTGGAAAGACAAACTCCTTTTGCCATTCCTTACTACACTGTGCTAAACTTCAGCTCTTCTGTGCTGTCTCTCATTTAGGAGCTGTGACTATTTAGCCTGTTCCAAGACAGCATTTACAGAAGTCAACAAAACTTCCCAAATTAGCCCTGAAAAGGTCGAGTGTGTTATTGGCATATGCAGAAACTACAAGGCAATAAAGGCGAGGTTAATGGACAAAAATGGTGAGGAGGGAATCTAAGGCCTTGTCTGGATGAAATGAGTAAGAGGGCTGATGAATTCTGCCTGTTACTCATCTTGGATTAAAAAAAACCAAAACCCAAAAATGTCATAGAACTCAAATAGGAAATTTTTAGGCTAGCACAAAAACTTACCAAAGGAAACACTTCTCTGGCACACTGGTCTCATCCTCATCTGTTGTGACAGAAGTTGTCTACAATGTGTTGTAGAAGAATTATAAAAGAAAGGCCTCCTAACATCACGCCTGCACTGTTAAATTAATAGCTAGCCTGTCATCTCTTCTAAGTGTACTTAAGCAATTTGCAAGTTCCCATGTGGAAACAGTCTTGGTATGAAAGGTTCATTAACACAACAACCTATTCTTGGGTTGAAAAATAAGTGCATCTGTGTAAACAATAAGATCTGTTCCATGAGAACCCATACAGGAAAAATGTGAACAACCTGAATCTTAGCATTTACACACAAATCACCTTCTGACCAAAAAATGAAGTAGTAAGAAAACTACCAGCCAACTGGTAGTTGCACACAAGGTCTGTGAAAACTGTATAAAATAAGTGATGTGAATAAAGATTTGGCTTTTCCCACATGAAAATGGAGTCTCGGCTAACTTACTACAATGCTCTCATTTGCCACCACTGAGCCTTTGTCCTCTCCATTTGGAAGGGAGAACTTGACCACACTGGACTGAGTCAAGCCTTGTGCCATCACCACCCTCCTGAGGACCTGACATTCTTAGTGACCTTGAGGTATCAAATGTCAGAAGCTGTGGCCCTCAGGTCTTTTTCCTTCTTAAGTTTTAAGTTTTCACAATTAAGCCTAACCACCTTGATAAGTATATGTCTCTAAGCACACAGGCAGATACCTGCTTAAGTTACTTTAAGCTTGTCCGGGCTCAGAATGGGTGAAGAATTCATGCTAGTTCTGCAGTCCTTTCCAGTTCACAAGAGCATTAAAAAAAAGCTAACCTCCAGCCAGAACTGTCCCTGTTTCTCCTCTCTCTTTTTCATTTCCCCTTTTCTGCACAGAAGCAGAAAGATTCTGAAGTAGTGGTCATATCTTGAGTCCCTCCTCATCCATGTTTTTATCCCAAGTGGACCTGATGCCACCACTTCTCAGCCCTTTTAAAAGACTGCAATTTTTTCTGTTTCAAAAAAAACCGAACCTGTAAAAAATAATTTACCTTGCTAGTGCATGCTGAATGCAGAGCAAATAAACACTGAGCTACAGCACGGTGAAGATAATCTTTCTGCTCAAATGCTGGGGCCCTGCTTCACTGTTTGTTTTTTGGTGAACATGTTCTTTGAACATGTTTGCTCCACTGAAACAACCACTTGCATTTCAGTTCTGAAATTTGCATTTTGGCTGGGGGTTTTCCTCTCCAATGGAATAGGAAACTTCATGACACTGCGTGCAAAGAGGAGATTGTGCAACAGGAAAATAATTTCTTTATTAGCTGCAGTCCCAACCTCAGCCAGTGAGCCTTCTTTTCCTTTTGGTTTGTGCTCTGACTGATCTCTGAGGCCATGCAGCCCAAATGCTCCCGAGTTCAGTGATTTCATGCTGCTCCTTTGTTGCAGTCAATTCTTTGTTTCTGCCACGCCAGGGGGGATGGTTTTTGCAGCCAGTCACCTGCTGATGAAGCAGGGAAAAGCCCTGGTCTACCCATGGCCCTGAAGATTCCAGCTGAGAGTTTCTCACTGAGGTATCAGCAGGTTTGACTTGACTTGGCCAGACTTGACAGGTGTTGACCTGGGGCAGAATGGATTCACAGGCTGTGTTTTCTGGTGGCTTTTGTCCAGAGCCTCATCCCACTCAACAGTGAAGGGAACAAAGCATAAACAGAGCAGTGTTTTAGCAGTTTGGTACTGACAATTTTGGGAAAAAAAAAAAAACAAAACACCCTCCTCCATTCTCTCAGCTGATTAGACGCAGGAGAAGCTTTTAACTTCCTAAAAACCCTGTGATAAACTGTCCAAAAATGTGAGGTTTCAGTTTCTTAGCCCTCTTAAGACAGAAGCTGATTGCCATGAAACTCAGCTGATAATTGACACACCCGTGGGGGAAAAAAAAAAAAAAGCAACGACACAAACCTTTCATTGTCTGACCTGATGTGCAGAGTCCTGACTCCTGCTACAGACCAGTATTAGTAACTTGCTGGTTTTCCCTTCTGTCTCCAGCAGCAGCTGCTCCTCTCACTGTGCTCGCACAGCAGGTGTCAGGTGAAGGTGTGAAGGAGTTTGACCTGTTAAATCCTACAACAGTATGCCTGAGTTAGCATTCCTATTTCCATTCTGGCATTCCTGCCTGCATGGACTTGTTTCTTTCCAAGATTTAACTTTGTTTCTGTTGCTGCCTTTAATAAAGGAATAGTTTCAGCCAGATAGGACCTTGGCCTTTGCTAACAGTGTTAAGGAGGGAAGGTACTGCCAGGGAAAAGTGACACATACAAGTGCTCTTAGTTTCAGTATCACACCCAGGTGTGATAAACTTCACAGTGAGGAGTTTAGACTTGCTTAAGCAAGTGCTTCCAGTGTGATTCACCTCCTAGAAACAACTCCCTGAGCTTGAGTTTCTTCATGCAAAAGTCCTTTATACGGCATGTGCCTGTACTCATCCTTCTAGATAAAATGAAGGGATTGAATATTTTGAATTCATTTTGGTCATCTCTGTGGTGTGTGCTTTTGGATCCTCTGGGAATAGAAGAGATTTTGACTTTATATGGGTAGAAACGTAACTATCTTGAAGTGCAAGTCAGTGTTGTTGGGAAAAGAGAGGTCAGACCACCAAACACCCAGAACAGCAATGAACGGCCACAGTAGATTTTTTGTTTTCTTAGCTGCTTTCAGACAGCAGTGGAAACCAAGGTGTGAATGCAAAGGAGCCATATTTTACCCTCTGCCTATTTCTGGTTCCTGTATATTCTCAGTCCAGTTGTAATAGTCTCAGATAAATAAAGTAATTATAAAGATGACAAACTCAATATAAAAATACAAAAGCATATTATATGCATAAAAAAGTTTTAAATTATTAAATGTAGTATTATATTGATGTACTGTATTAAATATATACAAATGTATACTATAAATAGATCACGTATACTACATAATAATGTATCTATATAAAGAAAAAATAAATTCTAATGAAAATTGCCCCAGTCCAGTCCAGCTGTCCCCAGGTTTTTGAGCCAAAACTGTGCATCCAACACCATCATATATCCTTACCAAAATGAGAAAGGGTAAAAGCATAGGTAAGCCTTTCTCCCATGGAATTGTACTAACTCATAGTTCCTTTGAGCCACATCTCTAATCCTGTGTTCAGCTTTGGACCCCTCACTGCAAGAAAGACTTTCAGGGCTTGGCCCATGGGTTCTGCTCTCCTGCTCCTCCCAAACCCACATTTTCTGGAGTAACACCAGGTACAACCTGAGCCAGAGGCCCCTCAGCACACAGTGGATACAGAGGAGAGGCCTGGGGAAGGGAGGGCAGGTTTGGAGGGTAAGAGACGGACACATTTGCTTTCCTGTAAGACTCTCAAAAGCCCATTGGAGGCTCCCCCAGTAAGGGCAATCCCAAACAAGCAATGCAGGAAGAACAAGCAAAGCAAATAGTCACACCCTCAAAGGCCTAGTTCTGCTCTGCTGTTCTCTCCAGAGTCCCTACAAACAGCGGTGTCTGCTGCTGAACAGACCCTCACTCTCTATTTCATGTAGAGCTGAGCCTTTGTAAGCACTGCCAAGCCAGAGGAGGAGTGGAGAGAGGCTGCTGCTGCTGCCCTCTGAAGGCACCACCGGCTCTGTGAACCAACCACGACAATTAGTCAGGAAAAAAAGAGAAAAGATGAGAGAGGTCCAGATCTTGAAAAATTTCCTCTCCACACTGTAAACCTCAGGCAAAAGAGGACAGCTATATTGATGCAGACAAACAGCGGGTTAGATTAAGCATTGGGTAAAGCCAAAGAAATAAGCTTTTGAAAATGGGCTTTTTAGTTTGTTCCTGACAAGCGTGGGTGTCTTGTTCACACCAGCTCATACATTTCAGTAAAACAGGAGGAGGCTCATGGCAAATGCTCTCAGGTCTCATTTACTGCAGCATTTACTTTGATTTCAAAGAGCAGGACTTTTTAAAGATTACAGGACACTCTTTGACAGGGGAATGACTAGATGGTGACAGCTCCTTTTCCCTGAAGTTGTTAAGGAAACTTTCCTGTCTGACCATTCAGGAATCACTCTGTCAGTCACACTCCCACTACTCTAGACTGTCACTGCTGGGAACGAAGCTCCTTCATAGGGGTGGCTCCAGTGACCCCATGGGTGCCCCTCTTGGCTTGCTGCACACCCCACACTCACTGTCAGAGAAAAGGTTTCCTTACCAGCTCAGTTCTGGGTTTCCCACAGCTCAGGGAGTGGGAATGTGACTGACAGAGCAGCTCCTGGATGGTCAGACAGGAAAGGTCCCTTAACACAGTGCTGTTGAGGATGAACCACTGAATTTAACCAGGACTGTGGGGCAGTATCTCTCCAGTCTGCTGCAGGGCTTCCAAGGAAGAGAGATGTCGAATATTTAAGAGCCAGAAGAGAGACTAATGACATTCAGTGACAGGCTGAATGGAGGAGCTCAGAGGAGCTGCATCTGCACTACCAAACACAGCGATGCTCAGCATGTAATCACCATCCATCCCTGTCTTCTGAAAAAGCAATAGGATGGGGAAAAATCACAAGAAATCCTCTGCATTCACTCAAACTTGTAATGGACAGTGGTTCTGAATCCCTGAGATTCAAAGTTCCAATTGCACATCAGAACCCCTCTCCCATTCCCACAAAAAAAAAAAAAGAAAAAAAGAAAAAAAAAATAAATAAGAGAGTGGTTTTTGTAGATGTAGTGCATATACCATTTAAGAGGCACTTTTCACACCTGTGAAAACCTGTCAGTTCCCTCCTGCAGAACAGCCTCTCCCACCTTCTCATCTCTTGTATCCAAGCACACAGCAAGTACACAATCCATAGGTCTGAGATGTGCCTGAAGAAAGACAGGTTTAGCACTCGTCATAGTGAAGCCATGAGACAGATATACAGGGGACAAGGGTGAACAAGTTTATACTCCAAGGACCAATGATATGTTTAGTCAATAAGCCTTCAGTGTGAATAGGATTAAAAACCCCCAGTGAAAAAGAGGGCTGGCTGACCAGTGACAGGTGTAAATCAGTTTCAGAGGCCTGCAGGGTGGGTGATTTATGGCACAGTCAGTGGTTTCTTACTGACATTTAATATAAATAAATTCTGTCACTTTCTAGTTGCAGTACTGACTTGAGGACTGAGCGTCTTGTAACTGGTCTGTCTTTGAGAAGCCCAAGTAATTCTAACAGAACTCACTCTTTCAGGTTAAAAAATAATAATAATAATAAAAAAAGTTTTTAAAAAGTAAAAAAAAAAAAAAGAAAAAAGTTTTTTTAAAAAGTAAAAAAAAAAAAAAGAAAAAAGTTTTTTTAAAAAGTAAAAAAAAAAAAAAATAACAACCACAGAAACTCCTGTGTGTGAGCCAATGCAGCTGTCTTCATAAATTTCAAGGTCAGAAAGAATGATTATCTGACTCCAATCTATTTTCCAATGTAACAGAGGTTGTTACTGCACAGTCTACAATAATTATGCCACAAGAATTATCAACTAGCTCTTGGCATAAGTGGGAATTAGCTTTGAAGCCAAATGAGAGCTACTTCAAACAGCAACACTCCTGAATACTCTTGCAATTCACAGCTACTGAAAATCTGCTCTGTGCTGTGGCAGGAGTTCAGGGTAGGTGGGACCCTTCAAGCCATTGTCTTTTTGTTTAAGGAGTTTGGTCTCCTTTTGTTCATTGCAAAGTCTGGCGATCAAACTATAATTAAGCCTCTATCTTCTGTTATACCAATTATTCAGGTGAAGATTAATCCAGTCATCTATTTCGTTTACCTACATACACCTCCTCTTTACTTCTCTCTCCCATACAGGTGAGTCTCCTACACACAAGCTCGTATTTGTGGTCCCAAGAGTGTGTTGGCCATGCACAGCAAGCAACTGTTGATAAATAATGACAATTTTCAGTTCGCTTACTTAGGCACTGGAGTTGTCACTTCATCACTTGGTTTGGAGAAATGCACCCAAACTACTCAAACATCTGAGCTGCCACTCCTTGTGGACTTAGGACAGCTTTCACAAGACCTGAAGAAGTGCTTGGGGCAGGATTAGCCCCCTGGAAGAGATGAACTTAGACACAGGAGAGACATAAACTGGCACAACAATTATATAGCACTTGCTCTCCCAGGTGAAGATAACTAACAAGGGTACTCCAGGTATCTTCAGATGCAAGTAATGAATAAAAGGCAGCCAATTCTCAGGTGGCAAATGGCAGCTATTTTACAGCATGCAATTTTGAGCACCACATTGATGAGAATGAGCTGTACCTTTGCTGCAAAGTTGCTTTAAAAGATGCTACCTCTGTTTTAAAGCTTTTGTTTATGTAGCTGAATGCTTGGTGCCCTTTACCTGGAGCTGTTGGGATAGCAGGGGGAAGAGAAAGCACTCTCCAAACGTGTGGACAAGCAAGAATATCCCATTTAACCTATTGCTGTCCTGCCAGATCCACCTTCCATATTTGAAATATGAATAGGATGACTAATTACCTCCTCTTTGCTCAGGGAAATACCAAATACTCTGCTCTTCACACTTTCAATTAACAGGAAAATTTGCAGAGACTTTCTTACAGAGAATGTTGACTGTGGGCTGAATTTCCAGCTCAGGTACTGGGAAACTCCCTGGGCACTGTGGGGAATCGGTGCCAAGGTGGGTCTTGCTTTCTCACTTGCTCACCTGAGTGGGAAGCAGTGCTGGCTCTGTGCAGAGCTGTCTCAAGTGGGGAAGGGGCAGCCAGGGAACACAGCCTGGCCTCTTTCAGGATCTCAGACACCCATTTGGTGGCTTTGTCTGATGCACAACTTCCCTTCAGAGCCAGGAAGGGGCACTCTGCCAGGCCCAGGAGTCCTGCTGCTGGCATGGAGAAGGAGCCAGGTTGGGAAGGAACAGGGAATCCAGTTAGGGAAGTTTGCTACTCTGAGACTGAAGCAAAATTAAGAGGTTCACGTAACTAAGCACACCATAAATACCACAATTTGTTTCTCACTAGACCTGCAGCTTCTCCTCTGGGGGACACAGGCTGCCTCTAAAAGTCAAATATTTTCCATCTGCTGACTCAGTGTCAAGTACCAAAAGGCCTGGCAGGTGAACCCATTGCCATTTGGACCTAAAAAGAAAAGGCAATCCAAACCCTGCAGTGTTCACCCTGCTGCCATCAGTGCCAGCAGCAAGATACACTGCAAGTCTTCTGATTGAAAAAAAAAAAGAAAAAAATAAACCAAGTTGCTGTCCACATGGCTAGGGCCAGAAGCAGCTCTGCCTTCTGGCAATAAAAACACGTGCTTGGCTATGGGGAATATCAGGAAAAAGGCCAGTGGTACTAAGAACAGCCCCATCAATAAGCTTATGACAGAATTGCATGGACACAGAATAAATCACTTACCTTATGAAGGAAAGAGAGTAAAAAGGGAAGACAGATTCAGTATGATGAGAAGTGACTCAGTCTAGGTCATTATTGAAGTAGAAGGTAACAGACTTCAGGAGGTGGTGAGAGAAACTCCTTCTTCCCATTCTGACAGCTCTTCCAGGAGGTTTTCTCAAGCTGGTGACCACAAGGATAGAAAAGACCTGCCCTGTGGCCCTGTCACAGCTGTGTGACACAGTCAGCACCACAGTGCAACCCCAAACCACAACCCGGTATCCAAAATGAAAGTGTTTCTTATGCTGCAGCTCTGGCATGGGGTCAGAGTCTGCTTCCAGAGCACTGGAAGCTTCCTCAGCAGAGAGCAGGTGCTCAGCACTGCCCCTCAGAGCCGCCCCCAGGGCCCTTCCAGGCCAGCCTCACACTGCCACCATGGCACAGCTTTCCAGACACCTTCAGGTTCACCCTGTCTGTAAAAGAAAAGCACTTGCAGAGGCTTGTGCAATCTCACGTGGCTGTAAATGTGGTGGTCATGGCCATACACTCCGTGTGGCTTACAGAACAGGTTGTGTTTACTTCAATTTACAAAGTAAAGCCATCAGCTTTAATTCTCCATAAAAACAAAACAATGGGAGAAGTGCATGATTCAGAGGGCTTGGTGCAAATTTTTGCAAAGTAACAGATACAAAACCAAAATAATTAAAATCACACATATGTGTAAAACAAAAGAAATTCAAGTTAAAACCAGGACTAACTCCTATTAGCCCTAGAGATGATCCAAGAATATGTCAGGAAATAAATAAATCATTCTGGTTTTCACCATAAAAGAGGGTGCTGCTCTCTAATCAAAATGGTTTGGGTATTTACAGAAGGCAAATGGGTTACAGGACAAACAGAAAGAAGAAAAGCATTCATAAGAGTGAACTGAAATGCTGCAGGGTGACTACCCTCCCCACACATCTCAGTGTGACTAAGAGAAGGTTTTAAATCATGGCAAGGGGCCAAAGAAATTAACTGTGAGCAGGACACCATCATCTGCCCCATGCTGGAGGGCCTGTGCCAGGGTGAGACCAGCATGGCCTGGCTGCCAACACAGAGGTTCTGAAGCTCCACCACAGTCCAGGGCTGCCCTGGGGCAGATGACAGTAAACTGGCATGGTAGGTCCAATTTATGATCATGAGAGCAATTTATCCCAGAATCCATCTGAGGGAATGCTGCTCAAAGGCACATCTTCCTGGCCTCTGCTGCACTGTGGGTCCTCTGAGGAGGAGGAGGCAGCCAGGACAACTGAACCTCTTTTCCTGCCACATGAAGCACAGCTGGTGATCCAAACACGCGGCCTTTCCCCAAAGGCCAAGAGCTCTGGTGACAGGAGGGAAAAGGAGGGTCATCCAAGTCTCTCTCTCAACACTGCAAACCACAGTAGAGGTTTGCAACACCCTCATTTATCAAGGCAGCTTATGCTCATAGCTGGTATTTCTGATGCTTGTGGCCAAATAATAACCTGCTCTCCTATTGCTACATGTGCTACTAATGCTAAATCCTGGCAGGTCAGAGCTGTACTTCCAGTGCAGCCAGTGGAGCAGAAGATGTTTAACACCCAGCAGAAGCAGGACACATTCTGCAGTTAATGTCATAGCATGCAAAAAAAGTCCTGAAGGTTCATCGTAACCTTCTGTTTCCTTGTCAAGACACACTTATTTACAGTACCACTTGAAGTAGATTCAAGTGGTAGTTGTGTTGTGTTCATATTTCTAATGGGATTTGACATTTAAGGCAGCGCTGCATTCACCTCTAAGCCTATAATTACACTTGCAAATCTGCTTAGCAAGACATCAGCAGAGTATCCTGGGGACAGCTCAAACAGATTGGATCTGTCCCCACAGAAGCAGCATTGGAGTACCAAGTGATGCTACAAAGCAGACACTGCAGACTGCAGTGCCTGACACAGACACCTGCAAACTGGACCCATTCTTAATCTTCACAATGAAAACAAAACCAAAGACTGCAAAGAGCCCTCACTTTATCTTAAAGGCAGTACTGCACTGAGTCAGATACCACTGGAGGTCAGGAGCACTTCACGAATACATTGAGACAAGGCTCCTTTCCACACCCCAGTGATTATCCTTGGTCTCATGAAATCTGCAAGTGCTAAAAGTACCAGGGTAGGCCCAGGATGAAATCCTGATCATCCCCTCCTGATCTGGAGTCACGATGGCCCAGTGCTGAGAAGCACCTTTACATCTGCCACACAAGTGCAGCATCTCCTTCCCTATTGATTTTCTCTTTCATCCTAGCCCTATCACCACTGAAATTTTGAGAGCAAAGTGATGCCAAATGCCAGGATGCTCAGTATATTTTGCACGCAATTTACGCACCCCAACCATCCTCTGCACCCAATTTATACCAGAACCCTGAAGATATGACTGTAACCAAATAAAGTACATATGAAGTACTCAGCTCAGACTCCACATATACTCGGTTCTCTTTGGGCCTGGGAAAAAATTAAGTCTGATTAATTCTGATTTGGACTTTTCATCCATGCCCACGGGAAGCAAGGTGAAGGATCTCCTCCTTTTACAAGCCACCTCAGCATATCTTTCTGCAGGATGCAAATGGTTTCATCCCTGAGTTCAACTTTAAAAGAGAAATTAAGTGCTCAGCAGAAGCAAAGAGAACACTGAGCACAGAGGCCTCCACTGCAGGGACAAAAAACAAAGAATCACAATTAGGAAAGAGGGAGAAAAGCAGAAAGAACTCAATTTGTATCATACCAAAGAAAAAGAAGGAAACCTGATGCAAAAAAGTTTATACCAGTAGAGGGAGAAAGCTTAAAGAAGGCAGACTGCTGTTCAACAGCAAAACCTTTACAGCCCTCAGTGGTCATTTGAGAGCAGCCTGGTACCTCCATCAACAATGATCCCAGACTGGTAAAAGAACCTATCTAGAGAGCATTCTCAGCCATAAGAACCCTCAGGCCCATTTCAGTGACATGAGCAAAATTCCTATTTTTCTCTTTTTTTTCCCAGCAGGGATGACACACCACTTTGTCCAGCTTAGTGCACACAGTTCTCCACTCCTCAGCCAGGCTCCTCCTAGCTGACAGAGGTGCAGTTCAGCTCGGCAGGGTCCTGCCTGGCGGCTGCAGGCACGACTCCCTCGGGGCCGTCGGCGATGCTGGGCTCGCTGGAGCACTGCCTGTGGCTGAAGCAGCTGGGCTGCAGCAGCAGGCACGTGTCAGAGCTGTCCGGCTCCTCAGCCACCATGCCCGTGTGCATCATGGAGGCCATGGCCAGCAGCTGGATATCCGAGTGAGCGTTGGCCACCGTGTGCCGCCGGATGCTGCCGCACTTCTCCAGGTAGGCCTCGCCCTCCTGCTCTGTCAGCGGCGTCAGGGCCTTGGGACGAGATCTGGAGTAGCGTCTCTCTGCAAGAGAAAGAGGAGGCAGGGATGGTCAACAGCACACAAACAAAGCACTGCCCACACTGCTGGGCTGGCCTCGGGGAGCAGAGAGAATTCAGCGTGCAGCTACAGAGTGCCCCGCCTCAGTACCACTGGAAAAGAGTCAGGAGCTCACTGTTCATACTGCTGGGTGTTGGGAAAGAAGATCGGCCTCTGCCCCACAGAGGAGAGACCTCCCATCCTGCTGTAGGGGCTGCTGCCTATGAGAGAAGTGAGTCTAAATGTCACCAGTGCAGCCAAGGGACTCTCTTTAGCATCCTAAGAGTCTTCGCTTTTATCAAGGGGTGAAGACCAAGTAGGAACTCTCACATGCAGGTTCACTAAAATAAGTGACACTAAAGCAGCACAAGTTTCCAAAAAAAACATTCAGTGGGGATTTGAATTGTCATGCCTTTCTCTGAAAAAATTCTCTCAGGAAGTGCCATTAGCTGTTGTCAATGTGAAATTCCTGATGCTTACATTGCACTATCTCTCTATCTGCCTAGGAATAGGCCATTCTGTTGGCATTATCCCACCATATTTTTTAAAGATCATGCTAGAAAAAGGACATTTCATCCATTTTGCAACACATCTGCTTTGGAGGCTGGACACAGAAAACACCTAACAGTGCACAGGAACAGTCCACAACAGCCTGGGGAAAAATGGCACAAGGAAAAGGCAGTATTCATGCTGAAGAGGAAAGGCAGTGACACAATGGATGGGTGTGGGCTGTATGATGTGCTCAGCAAAAGCATTAAGGAGGAAAAATGCCAGGTCTAAAGCACAGACCGAACGCACAGCCCCCAGCACAGTATCATGAAGCATATTTCAACTCTGACACTGAAAGCTTGAAGGAAGGCAGAGGTCAGAGTTTTGTCTTGGCTCACTGTAATCCCACCCCAGCAGGTTGAATCAGACACTGTTACTGTTCACCTGCTGGCTTCCACCCCCCTGCAATGTTCCAGGGGATTTTGGACACCCTGCAGCAGTTGAGGGAGCCATTCCCTGCATGTGTCTTTGTTTCTCACAAACTTCACTGAAGTGCAGGGTCTCATTTCATGAAGTCAGAAGCCTTTAAACCATATAAATGGCTTCCAGTCGAAACTGCAGAACACAAGAGTAACAAAATGCAAAGCAAACCACTCATCACTGAAGGTTATAAGAGTTTTGGAAGCTTGTATCAGGAAAAAAAGCAGAAAGCAAACTATTTGTAAAAGGAAGGAACAGGTGAGCAGCCAACACTTCACCCTGCTACTGCCAGTTGTCATGCATAGGTTAACTAGAAATTTTATTTTTATTTCAGTGTCTTATGACCAGGAACATAAACTGGGAGGAGTTTTTCTGGTGCTTTTTCCAAGCAACCTCAGATCAGCAGTGATGTGTGGCTGTTGTATCTTCTCTCCTATCCCCAATATAAACCCTGTTTCTTAGCCAACTGGATCCCTTCAGCATACTCCATCTTTACCATGCAGGTTATGGCTAATTTACACAGGCAAAGCAAACAGGGTGCTAACAGAGAACAGATGGGAATGCTGCCATCTACAATTCCCCTCTGTGAGCAGCCCTGTCCTCTTTCACACCTCTCTCACTTTAAATCAGCTTAAGATACAGCAGCCTTGCAGGCTGAAGCCTTATGAGTACTCACAGCTGGGATCAGACACCTTCAGTCATGTTTCCCAGCACTGAAGGCTCCAGTCCAGAGGGCATTTTGGCCTCCAGAGCAGCAGTGTAGAATGCAAGCACACCCAAAGCCCAACAGAGCCCTTCCCAAAAGCTACTACAGGGAGCCTACTGGGTTTCACCGTCATTACAGGCTGCCAGTGAGAGAAGAAACTGGTTCTAAGAAAGCAAAAAGGTGACTGAAAGAGGGAGACAGGAAGAGAAAGAAGTCATTACAAGTGAAAGTTAAGGAAAAGAGGCCACCTCCATAGCAGCACTTGGGAAATACCAAGATTATTTGTAGAAAAATGCTGTTTGGCAGTGCCTGTCTTGTACTGCAAACACAAGTTCCTTCTTTCCTCATGCTCAGCACAAGGTGGAGCAACAGTAAAAGGCCACCTTGGAAACATACACAAATAAATGACAGCTAAAATCAAAGTAAGTTCAATTATTTTAAGGCATATAAACTTTACAAGGCTGGTTTGTGTAGGTTTTCTGTGTTTTATTTTTTTTTTTTATGGCATAAATGCCTCATTCAGCTGGCAGAAATCCAGGATGACTAGAAACTTCAGTACAGGTCAGGCAGCCTTTCAAACTATCCTAGCAGCATGCAGATGTCCATAAACAGCAAAGCAATCAAATTTGTCAAAGTCCAACTTTTACAGGGGATTTTGGTCTAGACTGAGCCTCAGGATCAGATCTGCAAATCCACACTGAATCCTAGAACCGTGTTCACTTGCACAGACGATATCTGATTGCCCAGCAACCACAAGAACAAGAATCCTGAGCCACTTTTCCTAAAGCAATGCCACAAGTTTATTACAGGCACAGATTGTCTGAGTTATGATGAGTTCTTCTACCACAAGACCATCTTTCCCCATATGCTGCTAAAGTGTAGTACAAGGCAGGCTGTGAGTCTCCGGCTTGCTACAATTTTGCATCGAAGCAAAGGCTAAAGCTAGTAAAAACAGAGGGAGACTGGAGCTTTCTTCACTTGTTCTATTTAAATCTTCTTGACTATCAGATCAGTAACGCTATGCCCATTAGCTAGCCAGTCTCTTCTGGCTGGCCACATGTGTAAGCAGATCTCCTGCATCATGTGAAGAAGTCTCCCAGAATAAGCATGCTCTTCCTTAAGCGAGGTGTCCATTCTCTCTCCTAGACATGTTTATATCCATACTTTAAACATGGAATTTTAATTTGGGGGGTTTTTTTTAAACAGAATCCTCACATGGAAGGAAGACTTCATGCAAAATCCCTGTCATCTCTCAGAATTAATATGCAACAGTTCTGCTATTTGCAAAAGCTAATTGATGCAGCAGCTGAAGCAGGCTAGCAAGCAGGGACAGAGAGCAGGCAGCAAAGGACCGGGTACAGTCTCTCACTGTGGTAAAAGCAATATATCAGGCATGGACAAAGGGGTTTTAAAATCCAGTCCATGTCCAGAGAGAGGGGAGTTTGTGGGTGTGTGTATGTGGAGTGATGGGGCACTAATAGTTCACTAGGTCATGGAAAAGAAAAAGCCTGTAAAAAAATCTACATTCAGAAACATTAATCAGGGCCTCCTCAAGGGTGTTTTAGCCTTTGCTTTCTCTCATGGAGTCATGCACTGTTTTCTTTTCCAGCACAAATGCCTTCCATTACCCAACCTGAGTACCCCAATATTAGCTTCAGCACAATGTGCATGTCTTACCAAGCAGGCAGGTGCTGCCAGAGGAGCTGTGATCCTCACACAAACCCAAGAATGGTGACACCACCTGCTTGACCAGTTCTTCCAGCTGTAGGTAGCCCTCAGTGGGGCCAGTAGGCTCATGGACACTCTGAAAATCAAACACAACAAGTCAACATCACCCTTAAAAGATTTTTGAATAAAGCCTGGGGTCTGTCAATTCTCTCTGTACTGGAATATACCAACTGTGCCAGTAAAGCTTTTGGAGCTGATGGAGGTTTGGGTGCCTTTCAGGTCAATCTCCTTGTTCAAGTCACAGTCACACCCTATGGACATTGAGCAGACAGTTCTTTTTTCTGAGCAAGTGACAGGAAGGTACAAGGTATGCTCCCACTGAGGATGTGTACAGTGTACCACAGCAATGTGACTATGCCAGGGCGGTTCTACCAGAAAACATCTCTTTGTAGAAAAGCCTTAACACGCCTTGGGCAGAGCACTGCTCTTTTCCTAGGCAGGACTGCAGGCAAAGCACCCTCTGTGGTTCAGCTTACAGCTGTGAAGATGGTAGATAACACCAACCAATTTAACAGTAATTTCAGAAACCGTTCAGACTTAACTTCCTGCAAAGCCTCAATAAGCTTTTTTCCTCAAATGTGCTGCTTTGAGATCCTCTTTGCTCTCAAGATTCTTGTATTAAAAAAACATTTCAGGGAAATTGAGGTAGCACTTTAGCATCACCTGTTCTTCCAGTTTGGGTCACTGGAACATCAGAACAGTGAGAACTCATACAGAACTACCAGCTTAGCCACTTTGCAATTTTGGTTGTGCTTCACAAAGTTTCATTCTCAGACACCCATTATGTTGAAGAAGAAATAAAAGCCACCAGGCTCTGTGGCGTGTTGGAGGGAAGGGGTATCACCCAGAGAGACTTTGAAAGGCTCGAGATTTGGGCCTGTGCAAACCTCATGATAATCAACAAGGTCAAATGAGAGGTCCTGCAAGTGGTTCAGAGGAAGGCTGGATGGGGCTCTGAACAGCCTGGTCTAGTGGAAGGTGTCCCTGCCCATGGCAGGAAGGTTGGAACTTGATGATCTTTAGTATTCTCTCCAACCCAAACCATTCTATGATTCTATCAACTCAAACATGTAATATGGTGTTTTTCAGGACTGTCAGGCTGGGCAATATGAGAAAAAAAAAAACAACTGGCTATATTTGGCATGCTTGGAAAGTATTCTGTTGAGATCTGGATAAAAATGATAGTCGTCACAGATGCTCTAGATCTCTTGGGAGAGGCCTCTGAAAGATGGTCTCTCACTTTGCCTGCTGTCAAAAGGTATTTCTTCTCTAATGAGCACTACTCAGCATCCCAGCCAGCCAAGGAGCTGGTGTCAAGCAGCCAGAGCCACAGTTCATTCGAATTCCATTATCTGCTGTGATGGAGACTTTCCCTGTCCTTGCAAAGCTGAGAAATCAGGAAAACTAGGGCACAGAGGCATTCAGACAAGCTAGAAGATGAAAATTTGTGTGAATAAAAGAGTCCTGCTGTTCCTAGATGGGGAGGAGAGGTACCAAAAAAAAACCCCAACAAAACAACCCCCCAAAAAAACCAAACACCCTGGCTCTTTCAAGGCAACATTTTTACCTGTTCCCAGGAAAGCTCAGGGCATCCAAATTCAGCTCTCATTTTAACACTCCCAAATAAGCACATATCACACCCCCTTCATCACACCCTCTGCTCTTCCCACTTTTCCACCAGTGTTTGTATGATTTAAACAAGGTCAAGATACCCAAGAGAGTCAGACGAAGAAGAGCAGAAGCTCCCCACCTGCAGAATTAACAGCATCTGGACAATGGAAGCTGGAACCCTTGTCTGGACCAGGGGAAGGATTTCTTCCAACTTTACTTTTAGCAAGACCAAGTCTCTGAAGCCAAGAAGAGCAATCTGACGGATAGTCAACTCCTGACCCTAAAAAAACAAAGAAGGCAAAACCCAAGTGTAGATAAAGGGATGTATGAGCATCATACCAACACATGGGCATACAGACAGGAGGGTTTATTCTGCCCTTTGCTGCTGTGGCAAAACACTCCCCCATCATTCATGTTCAGGATTCATGATACTCTTTAATTACTTCTCTTCAAGTCACACACAAATTCTGAAGTGGGCATCACCTCATCTGTTGGCACCATTAGGTTTGGTGTGAAGCCAGAAATGGGCCTGTAGTTTACCAAATTATTATGTAGGTATTCATAACACTTGTCATCCAATTTGTTCACAAAAAAGCCCAGGCTGGATGTTGTTTGTGCTTCTCATGCTTGGAGCTGAGAAAGCAGAGAAGGTTTGGTAGGGGACAAAGTTGTTACAAAATACTTCTTAACTAAACCTACCTCTGACGTATATTGTACCCTCTTTTTGCTCAATGTCTGCACTTTAGACCTTGCTGACATGACAAGAATCTAGAAGTCAGTCCATTACGGATTTTAGGATTTAGGCTGGAGCAAAGCTAGCAAGCCTGCTTGAACCAAGTACCATTTTAAAAAGCAACAGCTTTAATACCCTCTGCAAGGCATTCCTATTTTACATCAACAACACAAGTGAGCAGGCTTAACAGATAATGTAATATTTCTCAGCATATTTAAATACAGTATAACTCCATTTGGCATTCTGGTGTTACCACCTTTCCCTCTGCTATGTTTAATATCTATATGACTTTCTCTTGCCCCATTGCAACTCAATAGCAGAAATTTTCTTCCCAGCCCTGCCCAGCACTTTCCAGCCTGAAAAGTTTGCCTTGTTCTCAGTATGTTAATCTCTGCCCCATGGTCTGCTTGGGAATCATTTTATGATCTCCATAACACACTCAACATAGCAAATATTTAGCTGGAAGAAATTAGCAGCAGTTAATCATTAATTCATTACAGGTTGCATGTCATAATTAACAGCATTATCAATATGTAAATATAAATTAAAACCAATAGTATGGAGGGCAGCATGGCCATAATAAAAGCAGTTTGCTGTTTTAAACCATCACTGTGTAGGGAAAGAACATGCAAGAAAGACCAGTACCTATCTTGAAACTATATTTCAGCAGCTGCAAAACCTTTTATTTATATTAGTGCCATTTACTTCATACCCCATTTCAAAATGCAAATATGTTTCTGTGCCAAGCAAAACACAATTTGCTATTCTTTTTTCCACACCAATAGTTACATCAACAGCTGCAACTATACGAAAGCCAGTGACCTGTTTACATAGTTTCCCTCTGTACAGCAATTTAACCAACTTGGCTGCTTAAAGGTCATATTTCTGCAACAGCTATGAGCCCTGGGGTTAAACTCAGCTGAGATACGAGGCTGGTGTGAGTTACTACCTTTGGTAACATATGCTCACACATGTGGCTGACTCAGTTTCATTCTGAATGGGTAATTGCTGGGATCACAGAAGAGCACAACTAAATAATCCTGCTGATATTTGCAGAAAAGGATGGAGAATCAAGAACAAATTGACTTTCCCATCTACCAGAGCAGCGTACAAAGAACCACAGCTTGATGGAAAACACTCGCTGGACGAGCTCTCCTGACATGTTGTGACATGCCATATAAAGGGTTACATACAGTTCCCTATTTCTAGGAAAAGCCCAATTTTGTTATTAGGACACTGGTCTGGCATAAGAGCAATTTCTATTTCTTGCTGTGCCAGCAACTCTCTCTGTGGTAGCTAGAGCAGTTTACTCTGAGTTAAATTCTTGGATGTATTTAGGCAGCTTAATCCATAGACTTGTATATTACTTAGGTGCCTACAATGCTTTAAATATCCTGTCTGTTTACCTTTCAGTTCCTCATCCAGAAAGTGGCAACACTTCCCAAACTTTACAGCTTTGCTGATATATTTTGAGTGACTCAGATATTGTGACAAGACGAATACAGCAAAAAAATTGTGCTTTCAAAGAATCTCAACATCCCATAGTCACCCTTTCACCACTACAACAAAGTTACTTCCAAAAGCTGCACCAACAGTGTTGTAACTTCTGTTCCATTTCTCATCAGAGACACTTCATAGCAGGGCAGTAGATTGTTCTGCTAAGTGGCAGAATTATTAGCATCAGTGGGTATGATACACAGTCAGCTCAACTGTTTCCACAGTACATAGATGGCTGCAGTGCAGACAAACTCCTGCTTAAATAGGTCACTCCCTCACTGAGAGTTAGCTGCAAAAGGAGAGAAAGGGAGGGCATTACAGTTGCACAGTTTTACCTGTCAAACACCTACCTTCAAGCATCTGCAGCAAGGAAAGAACAAAAATAAACACAGTAGAAAGGTTAGTGTCTGTCTTTGCAGAAGTCCTTTCTCTTTTAGGAAAGGCCAGCTTTAATAGGATTAGAGGAAAAGGGCAAGCTTTGAGCTTTACCTGCTGCCTTTCAAACAATGCAAGGGAAAATAATTTTAAAAGGCTCTGAAAATAATGTCTTCCAGAAGAGGCAAAAGTCAAGGGGAGGAGGCTAGCATTTCCAAGAACGTCATTCTCCACATGAGGTACATTTTTCTTTTCTTCTGATGGCAGAAAAGTTCAAAATAGGCTGGGGAGGTGATTAGACTGCTCTTATGGAAACCCTGACTAAAACTACATTAAAAAATAATACAGCTCAGCACTTCTGATGGGATACTAAGCTTTCAAAATACCCACTATAAAAAGGTTTTACATAAAGTGTTCATTCTTCCTCTACCCATAGACTTACATGTCTCCTTATTGAAGCTTTAAAAAACCCAGCTGAGAATTTCCTGAAGACACAAATGGCATATAAGCCCTTCAAAAGTCATTAGGGTGAGTTAAACACATTTTCTCCTGATTCAGTCTTCAGATTTATACCTCTAAGACAAGCTGTCAATGTTGCCATCTGCATCAGCAGTCACAGCAATTTAAAAAAGAAGGAACTCTAAATACAAATAGCCCAGAGCTTCAGTCTAGACAAGGTGTAGTCCAACAGTTTCTGTGTGCAAGCTTAGCTAAGCACAGAGAGTAGACAATTGGGAATAAATTCAGCCCCAAACACTGTGCTTGTCCAGTAGATTTTAGCAGTCCTTCTTACAGTTAATACTTGGATAAACTCTTACTTCCTCCCAGATTTAGTTTAAAGGTTTTGACATGTATATAGCCACTGGCCAAACAGTGCTGCTGGCAGAGAAGTTACCACTTCCCATTAGCAAGCATTGCAGTTACATTGCTTCACTTGACTGAACTGCAATTAGGATTACCTGGACTGGGTAGAATATTGCCTGGAGTGTAGGAAGAGTCTCTGTAAAATAGTGATCCCAGATTTCAGACAGGACATCAATGCGATCCTCACCTATGAAAACAGAGATTGGGAGCAAGAGCTTCAGTGACAGGGACACTAAAGGCAAGTTGGATTTTCTAAGTACTCTATAATTCCCCAAGCAAGTGAGACTTCACTGCTGCAGTCTCTGCCCAAAACTGGACATCACTCAGCTAAGCTTCCCCTTAACTGACAGAGACACAAGGCTGTGACCATTGTTTGTCCTGTGCAAAACATGAGACCAATTCCAACAAAAGAGTGAAGCCCCTCTTCAACCAGAGGCTTTAACTCCACAGCACAGGACTGTGCAATTGCACAGCTCAGAGTTGACATGCTCAACTAGCAGGGGAGAGGGCACACAAAAACAGCTGAATCTGAGAACCAGCAGGTCACAGCCAACATCAGCTGATCATCCAACATCATCCTCCAACTAAGTCAGGGAGAGCATTTGGAAGAGCTGAGCCCCCTCCAGCACACACTCAGTACCAAGCAGCAGTCAGGTACACATCAGGAACCCCAACAAAGGCACTAATGACAAACGAGGCACTTGTGGAGGTTCCCAAACAAAATCCACTCATGGCCAACTTTTACGTGACTCCAATTCAAACAAACATCCCCAAATGTAGCTGAGTACCTAAAATGAAGACAGACTAAGCTATGTATCTTGGGATTCCCATAATAGGAATACAATTGTGACCAAATTATGCTCATAGGTTTGACTTACAGAGCTGTGCACTCCTCAGCATCTGGGTCCAAAGCCTCCAAGTTGTTTAGCTAAAGGTTTGCAATGTTTATTTCAAGTTTTAGATACATCCCTGGAAATCTCAGGTGCAAATACAGACTCAGGTTTAACACCACAAGTTTCTGACAAAAGAATTTTCCAAGATACCTCCCACAGTGTCTCACAAGCAGTCTAGACTCAAAGAGCAGTAATGGAAGATGGCCACTCAAGACAGGTTTGAAGGCTCAGCCTCAAGGTCACTAAAGGTCCTACATGAGGAATATGTACAGCTGCAACTCAAAGGAGTCTTATCACTCTGTACTGAAGTGCTTTTCTCATCTGCAGACTTCCACACAGACTTGCACTGTGCTTGCCCATGGGTTGTGCTGCTCAGGACACAGCCAGAGAGCAGAGCCAGCAGGACTAGATCCTGCAGACATTTCCCTTTGAGCAGAGAGCCAGCCCACCAACAGCCACAGAAAGGTTCAAAGAGATGCTTCACTGGTATGACTCTGGCTTCAAAACTGGAACTGCAGGCAGACAAGAAACTACCTAACACCCCCACAA
Organism: Illadopsis cleaveri; assembly: GCA_013399915.1. NCBI lineage: Eukaryota > Metazoa > Chordata > Aves > Passeriformes > Timaliidae > Illadopsis > Illadopsis cleaveri. The sequence continues at coordinate 708,240 of VXBB01025233.1, read as the reverse complement.
CAATTACCCATTACCACAACAGCCAAGTGTAAGCAAAAAAGACAACAGGAAACACTAATTGAATGCTTAAATTTTTCCCCCCTCTGCCTCCTACCCAGGACTGCAATGCTTTGCTGTCTGGAGACAGAATGAAATGTCAGAGATCACTCCTTCTTCTGAAGGGGAAGCAGGGATGGTTTGTTTCTTCAAGAAATCATAAATCCTGCAGCCATTGAAAGAGATTCTGACAGATTGTATAAAGAAAAATCCTGGTAAAGAGGCTGTGACTGAAAAACAGATAAAACATTGCTGCCCTGCAGCCACTCTGTCAAGGTGCAGGGGCAGTATAAGTTTTCCGAGAAGACATAACTAACCAAGAAAACCTCATTGCTGTGACCACAAGACCTGCAACAAGCCCACATATTATAAAAGAAAGGTGCCCATGAGTCATCTCCTGCAGTGATGCCAGCCTGCAGAGCAGAGGGGTTCCAGTGTCCCTTCAAGCTAGGGACAGAAAAACGAGGCATAGAAGGTGTTTTGCTGTCTGCCTGGGAAACTTCATCTGACCCAAACTACCTGAGCACCTGCAAAATACTCTTGGGCAGCTCTCAGCTTATTACAGACCCAAAGTCAATTTTCATAATGCTAAAGCAGATACTGAAATAGTTTTATATGAATACAGAAACCAGAGTCTCTGCTAAGCTGTGCAGCATTCCTTCTGAAGAGCTGGCAGTGGCAAGGCAGGTACCCACATTTTGGAAAATGCAGGAGTCTGCCTTTTTTCCTCCCTCACAGGACCAATGCTGAAGAATCACAGCCCAAGCAGGAGGCTGGCAACCCCTTAACTCCTCTGGGGCCCAAATTCTACAGCCTGCCAGCTGGGTGAAGTCACTTGGTGAAGAATGGTGCAGAGGAATCCAGGACCAGCAATGACGTGACATTATAACCACCTATTGGCATTTAATGACCCACATACAACACACTGGTGATTAGCAAGAGATCTTCCCTGCAGGATAGAAAACTGGGTCAAACCAAAGAGCAGCTTGGTTTCCAATAAAGAGGTGCTGGCTTCACTTGAAACAGTTACTAAATGTGACCAGCTCCCCACACCTCCAACACTGAGTGGCCACACCACACTTGCCTTGGCCCACAGGCTCTGCAGCAGTAGCTTGAACACAACTCCATGTGTGATCAACTTCTTTCCTGAAGGATTTCATTCCCACCTGTTTTCTCTAAATTTACACAAAGCTTGATAGTTCAGCTCTCAAAAGCATGACAGAGGAACCAAAACTGCGCTTACATCAAGCTGCAAATCACATTGAGAAATGAAAGGCAGAAGGCAGTTCCAAGCAGTTTTGCAACAGGATCCATGCCCAGACTAGAATTGCATGAGCCCAGGTTCAGCCTCCACACAAGACCCACGTTCCTGCTTTTGTGAAGCAGTTATGGCTGGTGAGAGTATCGTGGCTCTGTGGCTATTCAAACAGCCCACTCTCTCTTCAGCCTCACAAGGGCTCCCCAGGGGTTGTGTGACACCCCAGGGCAGCACCAGAAAGGGCAGTACGCTTTCCAGACATGCAAATCATCTCGTCTGACCAAACATCAAAGCCCAACTCCCTTCCAAAACAGGTTTCCTTCCATATTTACCTTCACACAGCTTAACCTTCTCCTCCATAAACAGCAAGCCTTTCGCAAGGAGCTGGTTCTGCCAAGAGAAAAGTGAGACATGCATTTGCCTTTTATTTATTTATAATGGACATGGAAGAATGTATTCTTTTCAGATGCTATCCACTTTGCATGCATTTATCTTAAGATTAGTCATGTTGTAGTACCTTCTTCCAGCACCGGTCTCTTAGTCTTAACCCCATCTTGTTCAGCTAGACATGAGAATGCAACAGACACAGTAGTTGAAACATCTCCCAGAAATGGGAAGGGTCACAGGGCAGGAGTCAAGAAAATAAAATGATTCTTACCATAACGGTGCACCCACATATGCTAAAACTCAATTACATGATGGAGGTGACCAAAGAGTCAAATGCTATGAAAATGTCCCATTCTCTTCTTTTTGCACTTGCTCATTGCTTGTCTAACTGCACAGTAGGCCAAGCTCAGCTCCCTAACATCTACTTCTCTATTCCTACCTATTGTCTTTCCACGAGGCCATTCTTTTTGTACTGAGAAGTTGGATCATCTCAGTATGCAGTGTTAAGCTGCAGAAGAGCTGGCAGGACCTGGTTCTTTCTAGATAAACTTAACTCTCATGGACCATACAGATCAAGATATCAATATGCCTCTTTGCAGTTCAGGACACACAAATACCTGATTAGCTTTTTGTTCCCACATCCCCAAACATACGAATGGTGCAAAAACAACTCTCTTTTTGTTCTCCTGACAACACCAGGTGAATCAGTTACTCTGAAAAGTTTTGAGAATTCCAGAGAAAGGCACTGCAATCACCACATGACACACTATTACAGGTACAGAGATCATACTGATAGAGAATAAGGCCTTCTGCCTCTCTGAAAGGATTCAGTATCTGGGTAGCCCACAACAGTCAGAGACGACTCCCCCACTGTTCATCCCACAGTTTCTGTTTTCAATGGGAACCAGGTCAAGGCTGCACTATTGAACCTGCCATCAGCCAAGGAGCAAGGCACATCTCTTTCCACTCTCAGTGGACATTGCTGTTACCTCACTGCCTGGACACCACCATGGCCTCCTGATGAGCTGCCACAGTGCATCCTGCCCTGGTGCTCCTGCTCTGGATCATAAACCTGCCTCCTGGAGCCACACAGCAGTCTGGCTCAGGCCTGACACAGAGACAGGCAGCTGTGGAAGCACTCCAAGCCAGGAGAGCAGCACATCTCTGCATCCTCCCTTCAACAAGAAGCTAACACAAAGCTGGGTATAAAAAGGTGGAAACATTGCTCTGTGACATTCTCAGGCTGGGAAATATTTTTCGCCTGGGCAATGACAACAGGAATTAGCAAGCTGGATAAATATGTTCACACAATGAAAAAAAACTACAACATTTCCAAATGTTAGCAACAAGTGGAAGGTGACCGTTTTATGAAGATCCTCTAGCAGAAATATGGGCATTGGAGGGAAATATTAAGTTGTCAGGATGCCCATTCAAGTTTTAGATTTGTTCAAAAGAAATAAATTACTACATATATCATGCTCTGGACAACAACAACAAAACTTTCCAGGAAAAATCAACAAAGAAAAAGGAGGGAGAAAGAAATCTGTAATGAAGAAAACCATAGGGGGAAAAAAAAAGTGAAACCCATTTACACTATAAATATTTTTCTGCTTGAACAGCAGAAAATGTTAGAGTGATATGGCACTTTAATCCCTCCAGATGCTTTCAGTTTATAAATAAAAGTATTTAATTTCTTTATTTTTCAACCTGTAGCTCAAGGCTATTACTTCCCAAAAACTGTAGGGGAAATTTACAGGTGGTCTTTAATACAGTATTATTTTAAACTACTTTGTAATAAAAAAGGTGTGTGTGTATATATATATATATATATATATACACACACACACANCTTTAATACAGTATTATTTTAAACTACTTTGTAATAAAAAAAGTGTGTATATATATATATATATATACACACACACATATGAGGATATGACATTTATTTTCTCGTGTTTCTCTCAAGAAACATGAATTACTTCTCTATCTGTCATAGAACCTTAGATTTCATTTTACGTATGTGTCCCACTCTGGATACAATTTTCCAGATACTTTGCCTAAAAGTTAGTATTATTCATAGTTTTACTACCAGGGATTTTTTTTTTTTCTTTTGCAGCTATGTCAGCAACCAAAGAACACATTTGTACATGCTAATGGGCAGCATTGCTGTATCTATTGTAAAATAGATATATTAATCTTTACTCTGTGGTAACAAATTTATAATGCTCTTATGAATGTATTATAGCAATTCCATGTGCAAAAGAGAAGGCATAAACTCACTCTTAAAGGTTTCCTTAAAAAAGAGATTAGGTCCATATAGTTACTGTAGTTCACTGCACTTTTCACTTATCCTCTCAGATTTTCCTTTTTCCTGTGGAAGAGACTTGGAAAAAAGAAATCAACCACACTTCATTTCCCTTCTCCCCATCCTAAAAATATCTGGAAATGTTACTTCTCCATCTTTTCTGCAAGAAGTCACAGGCTTAGGAATTGATTCAATCCAAACATTAATGCCTCAGAGCAAGCCAGACAGGCAAATTGTCATTAACAAACCCTACAGGGTCTGCTGACAAATCAATACAAGCTACTCGATGTAGCCACAGTGGAGGTCTGTATCAGACCTTGTCTAGATTACAAATTTCATTTTGCTGCAGCATCCCTGCTTTTCAGAATCCCAGAGCTACAAGGAAAAATAAATCTTCTATTTAAAGCAAAAACAGATAAAGACTCACACCAAGTAAGCTTGAAGGGTACATTTATTTGAAAAGGTTCAGGTGCCACCTTCCATCCCTCTGCACTTACAGCTGAACTGGGAGCTTGGGGGAGCAGCAATTTCCTTTCCTCCCCAAATGAGCTTTTCCTGGTTCCCCAGGGTGTTTTCCTCACCCTGCTGTTGGGGCACCACAGGATGCTATATGCTCATTTTGCAGGGGGTGCAAACCTGCCTTTACTCTTTGCTGCTCTGCAGTTCAGAGAAACAAAGTCCCAACTTCAACACATGTATGTGCAGTTGAGAAACCTGGAGAGAGATTTTTCCAGCATATACAAGTGACCTTGTGAAATCTTACAGACTGACCCCTTTTCTCATTGCAGAAAACCAAAACAGCTGACTCACATACACCACTAAGAAGGGCAGCTAAAAGAAAGCTCTTAAGAAAATTTTTAAATGCCCTAAGTTTTTAAAGACAGGATTCAAAGTAAAAAATAATCATTTTTCATTTGTTCCTCAGTAAAGATCCTCCCATAACATCTCTGTGTTTGCTACTCTTTAAAGAAAGTCATGCTCAAATCATTTGGAATAAAAAAAAATTTGAAGGCAGTCAGAACCCACCTTATAAAACAGACACTTTCCTGATAATTCCGTCCTTTTTTCTGGCATAGATATTTTCCTCTTTCCCTTCCCTGTTAAAGAAATTGGGGCAAGTTCCTCTATTTGTGCCCAATGAAGTAATTCCAATCCCACCATCTTCCCAGAAGGTGCAAGCTCTCCCAGGCACAACAGCTGAGGCTCCTCTCTCAAACCAGCAGTGCCTGCAGTGCCCAGCACCCCATTGCAGGAGCTGGGCATTCCCAGTGGGGGCCCTTCCTGTGCTCCCACTTCACCCTGGGCAAAAGGATACCCATCAGACTGTGCCTGGGGCAAACCAGATGCTGCCTGTCAGAAGCACTCAGCACCATGGGTGTGGTGCCAGCCCCTGGGCAGGACCAACAGGAAGGATTTTGGGGTGACAGCCATGCCACCAGCACTGCTGGCTCTGCTCTGGGTGCTATATTCAAGCAGAAGGCTGGTGAAAAACAGCAAAGCAGTTTTGGCAGCAGCTCCACAGAAAACATCAAGGAGGCTCAAGCCATCACAGGCAACTTCACATCTTGTCTGAAAGCCATGTCTGCAGTATAGCAAGGTACAAATGAATTCTCCTGCTAATAACAAGCCATTATCTTTCAGGGAAAAAGGTTTACACAAACACACATTTAGTTATGGATAAATTCTGCTTTCCCTTCATGTTTCCAAGCCAAACGTGGCCAGTATGCCTTTTAAAAGCCACCTTCAAATTAACAAATTAGTATTAGTTCATCAAACAACAAAAGCCTGAAACAGAAGTAAACTGATCCAGAACAAACTCCAAATAATTGACCTCATTTTGCAGGGTGAAAAAAAGATCAATTTTTCTACAGAACTGTACAGCATTTCTTAAATGCAGCCCCCTTTTCTAGGCAACTGAAGCTTTGTGTTCTAGTGCTAAACCACACTTTTACAGGCTCTACAAGCACATAGCCACTGCTTTGTGGATAATCTGATGTTAATTTGAGAAAAAAACCATCACCCAAACTTATTTGGGTATTTTCTACAAAGTTATTGCCAGCTGCACACAAACACCTACCTAATTCTTGGCAGTGTTTTACAAAACACAAATTTGCGTGAGCTGCAGCATCTCATACCTAGAGCATCCCCCCACCCCCATCCTTTTTTCTCTAACAGAAGGGGAAATACTGACAGAAGCAGAGAGATCACTTCCATCCTACATAGAGGAGAAACTGCAAGACAAATGTGAAATCACATCTTAAAATGACTCTTCCTAGAGCCATTTTCGTTCACAACCAATAAAAGAGAAAGCCCACCTGAAGAGATGAGAGTGAGGCAGGGAGAGTAAGAAGGAGAGCAGACCAAGTAGGCAGCACTGCTATGATCTAGACCACAACCAACCAGGCAGCAGCTCTGGGAAAATCCCGCAGCCAGGGCCCCTGACTGCACCCTGCTTAGTCACTGCTCCAAATGGGATCCTGCTCAGCCAGGCCATGGCACACTGATCATGGCAGGCTTTGAGTGGCAGCAACCAGGCTCCCTTTGGAAGGATTCCACACATCTACAGAGTCCATGAGAGCAGGGTCTGAAAGGAGGTGTCCCTGCTGCCACCCAGGACTAGGTCCTCTGCCCGACAGCCACGCTGAGCTGCCGGGGGACTCTGTCCATGATAACCAACCTGGCAGTTGCTATGGAGTCTCTGGAGCTGCTCCATGGAAGCTGTTCTAGAAAGAGCCAGATGAAGCAGAAATAATTAGCAGACCTGCACGAACAGAGGTTCCCAGCCAATGAGGAGACAAATACAATAATAAAGACCAGCTTGACCCAAAAGAGTATGGCAGACACACAGCTGAGCTCTGCAAATCACACAAGTGTGAATTCTGTTCCCTGCGCAGCAGCTGAGTTGCTGCAGCCCCTGGCAGCAGGCACAAGACAGCACTTGGCCAGAGAAAAGCTAGTGCTGAGTGCTGCCTGCATCCAGCAGTAACCATCACTCCTATAGCCTACACAATTATTTCCTTGCCTTGCTGTGAAACAGGTAGACACAGAAAGCTGGCATCAAGGAAGGATGCATCACACACCCTGTATTTTTCTCTTTGGCTAAGCGGCCACATGGCCTTTTCAGCTGTTAGCTAGGCTTTACAAAGCAGCCTTTCAAAGGAGCAACAAACATCATGGGAAATGGGAATCATCTCTCCAGGCTGGAGTTCCAGGAAAACATGCAGTGGGGACCTGAACAAAAGCTTTATGGTGCCACAAGAGAAAGAGGAGGGCAAGTTTCCCCGTATCACTGCAGTCACCTTGCACAGCTGGGACCCTACAGCAAGAGAGACTGACCATAGGAAGGTTCATCAGCACCACTTCTGACTGCTCTAATGGCACAAGATAAAACCAGTTTTGGTTGGGATCCAGGCTTGCCTCATTGCTAACACCACTTACTTTTCAGATATTCATTATCATCTTGCTGCTTGGACTTTGCTTGACACCTCAGCAATGTGTGCTCTCACACGCTGCAGCTTCTGCAGCTCCGGGTACGAACAGAAAGCTGGGTCTAGTTCTGAGTCAGGACTTGCTGCCTCCAGGGGCTCTCCACTGCAGCAGGCTGGAAATTATGTAACAGCTTGCCTCTGGTTTTAAGACATCAAAGACCTCATTGGATTAGATGAGGAAACAGTCCACTTGCCATTCCTCACCTACCAGCTCTGCCAGTGTGGAGTGGACATCAGGCATCAGCTCTGGGTATTTGACTTTCTGCATTTGCAGCCTATGGGTTCTGGGAGAGGTTACAGTGCCTGGGAAGGGATCGGGTCTCTCTGCCTTGGGAGGAGACAGTTTGGAGTTAATATACATAAGTGCATTTCCATTTTTCCCCCCATGAGTTTCAAGATTAACAAGCACACACCGAGTGAAAAGACACAGTTCATCCCTTCCAAAGGTTTTGTTTCAGGCTGTTTGCAGAATCAGGCAGATAATGCATCTATTTATCAACACTTGCTAATTTTATATTTTAAATTTTTTCTCCGCCAACACAAGGGCCAGACAGTAGGAAAATGAAGGGAGCTAATCTGAAAAATCACACAGCTGCACCAAAGAAGTCCCAATTGCCAGTACACCCTGTTGCTCCAAATCCCAGCCTCTTACCTTCCATGGTCATAGGATTTCCACCTATTGTAGTACAGCTGACCAACAGCAAACTAACCCAGCAGTGGGAGCAAATGGTGCCCTGCTGAGTTATTGAGCAGAGAGGTAGGTACTAAGTGCCCCTTTTCAAGAAATTCTCGAATCAGTTCATGGGCAAGTTCAGTACTGAAAAACATGGAGCATGAAGCACTGTTTTAAGGCAGATCTGCAGTAAATGCTACAAGCCCCAACTATCTGGCATTTACACTCAGGCTTCAATCCAAGGAGAGGGGTTGTATATACAGTAAGATTGCTAAAGCAACAAATTTATAAACACAACTTTCCTTCAGAAGGAAAATCTGAGTTTGCACTGCAGCCCTTACAGGAATTATATCTCTCTTTCAAAGACAAAACAGACTCTAACTCTGGTATGATGATGGCTTGGTAGCAGAAAAAGACTGCAAAAACTCCAACCATTTCCTAAACATTCCTTTAGCAATTTCAGGAGCTAAAAACTGTTAATTTGCATGAGTGCTGATGAAAAGGATTTGTGAGTAATCAAGTCAAGTTCATCACAAAGGTAGCTTTGTCTCACTATAAAAGCTCTGTTCCATTTTAGTCTTGAATGTTCAATGGTTATAAAAAATGTGCGAGTGTATAAAATTTACATAATGTAAACCCCCAAACTCTTAAAACAAATGTGATTTTAAAGTTCCTCTTAGAGGGTTCAGTTACAAGTGCCATGGCACAAGAAATGGAAAACATTCAAGTCAGTTTATCACATCTAAATATTACACGATCCAGTTAGTTGCTCTAATTGCTTCTAGGGTATTTAAAACTGCCTGGCTACACAGAGAGCATATTCTTCAGGGTCCATTTCAATGCAAGAGGACAGAAAACCTGGTTCTTAGGACAGCTTTCAGTGGGCTTTAACAGATGTCAGAGGAAGTCACTGCCAAAAGATGCACTTCCACTCTGCATCCTGGTGACCCAATCCCAACACCTCCCCCATGTCAGAGGTGAAGACCACAACACGTCAAAGGAAGTAGTTGGAAACTTCAGTTTTTTTCTTTCAAGGTTATTTTTCAGCCAAATCAGCAGCTTGATTCAACTATGCTCATCTTGGTGGCAGCAGTACTGCCATAAATCAGCTAGCATCAGCAGTGAAACAGAACCCACAGACAAATGAAATAATGTTGTCAGCCCTTCTCTGGCACATGAACATTCCTTCCCCACTCCATGGCCCTAGGATTTTTGAGGAAAAACATTCAGGAGGGAGTGGTAACTTTTATCATGGCCATATGCTGTTAGTCTGGAATCAGAAATAAGTCTGCATCTTAACTCACAGAGGGAAAAATCTCACTTCCGACAATAGCTTTTATCTCACAGTTTATCTCACAACTTGCCTGCACCAAGAGTTTTACTTCAGGCTAAGTCTGACAGATGCCAAGTTACTCCTTTTGACACTGAGCAAAAATACCCCAGAAATCAAATGTGAGTGCTCTTGGCTGCCACCCCACTCAGGGTCCAGGAAACATCCTGCCATGCACAGCCAGCAGCTGCCTCCACAGTAAACAACTTGTGCAAAGAGGGGCTGAGGAAGTGAAACATAACTACCCCTGGGGCAGGAGTTTTCTTCTCACTTGATAGCACAGCAGGGGGATTTTTTTAAGTCATGTAATCTAATAAATCACGTAATCTGATAGGAAACAACACTAGTCTTCTTTTTCCTCTTTTAAGCTGTTAGCACGCACACAGCAGCATCAGCTGCTTCAAAAGTACAGAAATCTCTCTCTTACTCAGTGGGAAGAAAACCCCCTTGTTTCTAGTAGCCCCTCTTTTTTTTTTTTTTAATCAACACTACACTGAACAAATTAAAACACTGAAAGCCATCAGTGCCTTCTAAAAATCATCCAGCAGGCTTTCATGTGGCTACATGTGAACCTCTGTCTATCTGGCCAGTATCAATAAAAGGCAGCAACACGTATTCACATTTGTGATTGTTCAAGTCTTCCTTCGTCTTTCATGTTTTTCTTTTTCAGAAGCTGCATTTATATTTGTGGGACTAAAAGGTACCCAGCACCCAGGTTGATTTCCTGCTGATAGAAACTTCCTTCTCTTTGCCCCCTCCTGCCTCCAGGCAGTCATCGTTATTGCTCTTCTTTCCCCTTGCTGGCCCCTGTTGCAGAAAGCCTACTTTTGAATCCTCTACACTCAAGAAAAGGCATCCCATCTTCTTTAAAAACTTCAAGTGAATTCCTTGTTGATCTTGGCAGGCTACTAGCAGCCTTTCTTAAGTGCAAAGGAAGATTATCCTTAATTCCGCACCCACATCAATAAAAATAATTACTCCCAGGGCTATATGGCCCACGTTTAAAAAGTCCAGTACCTCCATCATCTTTCTCAGCAAAACAAAAACAAAACTTGTAGGCTACACAGATGTAAAAAGGAATCCTAATTTTGTTATAGGCTAAAAAGCTGAAGGGAGCAAACCTCAAAATAAAGCAAGCAAGTCATGCAATACCTGAAAGTAATCTGTGATGAAGGATCCAAGTTCACTCTTCAGCAGCCGTCTGTAGACAGAAGGAATGGAGCCATGAAGTAGCAGCCACCGCTGGTCATTTCTTACAGCTATATCTGCACTTTACTACCAGTCTTACCAAAGATACAGGACTGTATGAGAATGGGTCCTTTTGGCCATAGTTAGATTTCTCTTACAGTTACATATGTATTTTACAAAGGCTATTCTCTAATTATAAAGGAATTAAACAGTTTCTCTAAAGTCTTCTAATTATAAACCATACACCTAGAACAAGCAAAAAAAAGTAATTACCCTCCTGAATTAACAGAAAGCTGGGGAGAAAACTGGGAGTTATTTAGGTTGGAATCCATAATTTTTTCTGCTTTTTTGTTTAAACAAAGATGCCTTTCATGTCACTGAAGATAGCATATCTCCCTAATGTTGTACTTCCTTTTCTTTTGGAAGTGGAATGTGAGGATAAGGAGAAGAGAAATGAAGCAGAAGCTGCAGCCACATTTTAACTACCACATTTCAAACAATAAAAAAAGAAGGCATATTTTCCAAGGAAGAAATTCTAGAAATTTAACAAGAAGTTTTTTAAATACGTACAGGCAAAAGTCACTCTAAAGAAGTATTCCTGATGTAAATTGTTGGCTTTTAAATCAGGCCGTGATAAAAGTTTTAAATTCTATGACATATTTGTATTTAAAAAAATAAAACATATAGGATTGTTTTACATCAGAGGCAGCATAGAAAAAACAACTTAGGAAGTTCAGTGCATTTGCACTTTAAGCTTTCAGTGATTGAGAATAAATTCTGTAGCAGTAAACTCTGCCTAAAATTTAACAGTTGCCCAACACTTTCCAATGCCAAACTGCAATTTTTTTTTCTGCTCTAAGAGTTTTGCTGTTTACCAGTGTGAAGTATATTTAAAGTATTGTGCTCGAAAAGAGCATTTGAATCAGCAACCATCCAGTTCTTAGGCTGGGTTTTACCAACAAACTATGCCACTTCACCTCATCTCTGCTCGAAGTTAAACTTGACAGCCTTCCTCTCTAACCATTTTACAACACTTCTACATTTATTTGCATGCCAACATGCCTTCACCCTTTCTCTCTCTCAGTGCTTATATTCACCCACTCAAATCAAAGCACATGTCTGTGTCTATGTGATCAATAAATCAGGTAAGTCTTTGGGGGCCCATTTGTCAGAAGCTTTTCCATTGACTTCAGCCAAATCCAGGCTCTCCACCAGCTGACTCACAAGCCCAGCAGGACTTGGCTTCATGCAGGTAAGACCAGCAACCAGAGGATTGCACCTTATAGAGAAAAATCAAGGGAAGAGTCTCTTCCTAAGCATGGCCAGGTCACCTCCCACTTACAGAAATTCCATTTACCAAAGGCATTTCTTGCATTTCCTCTTGCTGTGACAACTGACTTTCAGAGCAGTAAAAAAAAAAAAATTAGCCAGTGAGATAGTATCAAATCACAGCAGGATAAAAACTTGGTGGCAGCAATCCATAACAAAATGTTACCACCTGCTTGTCCCCTGGTCCTGTCATTACTATCCTCCTTTAAAACAGCCCCGTGTTTCCCTCTGCCAAATGACAAAGCATTGTGCAGAACGAGGGAGCCTCTTGCTGCATTAGCAAATTACAACCCAGAAGCCAAGTGGAGAACTATGAGCAAGGGCAAGGAAAACACACCAGCTCGACTTCATGGCACACAAGAGTTGTCTGTCTCAGAGGTCTGGCTCTTCTCCAGTGTCAGGCTAGAAACTCACCTTGTGCACAGAGCTCACCCCGTGCTGGGAGCTCCATCAAGAACCACAGGTGTGAGGCTGCAGGTGTTCATACAAACACACATGCAGAGGCCTGTCCTTTTGCTCCTTAGATGGGCATTATTCAGCTACTTGGATGTGAAATGGTCTATTTAAAGAGTGACATTTAGAGATGTAACCAATGCTCAGGGCACCTGCAGGAACATTAATCATGTAATTCAAGGTGAGTGCTTCCAAGTGCCTGGCAGTGCATGTCTGTGGAAAAGGGCATTTCCCCTCCCACCATCAGCACTGCTCTCAAAGCATACAGAGTTCACAAAGAATTTCCTGTTCTTTGCCTGGTTTTCAACAGTCTGCATTCACTACAGCAACCAGCATGAAGAGAGCATGGTCCAGCCACTGGGGCCAAGCCCACACCCCACAGGAGTTCTGCCCAGTGTACTGCCTCCCTGGAAGGGTGAGAAGGAGCACCTGCTTGCACTTCAGGGGAACAGCAGGATGCAGCCACTGCCATGGGCAACAGGCAAGTCACAAAGCCCAAAGCCACTCCCCCAGTCTGCTAACAAGCTGGGGCTTTAGGTATTTCCCAAGCCTTATGACATCTGTTTATATTTTCATGTCCACAAATACTCATCCCATGGAGAACTGAGACTGCTCCAAGTACTTAAACCTAACTTGAAGACTTCTGACCTGAACACACTAAAATATCATTAAAGATGCTGTCCTTGCTCAACTCTCAAAAGGAATTATATTAAACTTTTCGGGTTTGGGACTAGACCAAATTGGACAGAGTCTCCTGCCCTGATAGCTGTATTTATTTTGAAAGTGGGGAAAGGGGTAGTTTAGGCTGCTGTTTAGTACACACTTAGCTCAAATTGCCATTTGAATCTTTTGGAGCTCAAAAAAATGCAATAGGAATGAGAGGAGGGCATATAAAAGAAGTAGAGACGTGTGGCAGAACTCTGGATGAATTAATATGCATACAGTGGTAAAAAGAGAAGGAGAAACCTTGAAACCAAGGCAAGAATACATAGCTCTTTATCTACTCTACAGTCCTATCTATTGCTAATCAAACTTTCCAACTAATCAGAATGAAACCACAGATAATCGTGAAACCTGCTTTTAAAAGAAAATGATACTTTTAACCATCACTGGCATCAGTGACAGAAAATGTTAGCCAGGCTTTTAGTTTTTTTATCTTTACAGTTCATATTTTCAGGTTTTGCTCTGCAATTATCATGTGAAGATTAAGCTTTTAAATGACACACTGTGGTTGACTTTAAACACCCCACAGTTCTGAGAAGTTTGGTTTCAGAAAAGAGATGCCAATATTATTATGTATAAAACAAACCCAAAAGAGGCATAGCTCCTAGGAAGGAACAAAAGCCTTACAATCCAAGTCAATACACAACCTATCCTAATCAAAGCTACATATCCACACAAGTTGGAGAAAAACTATCCAAATACCCTGTGCCATTCATGTCAGTCAATAGCAAAAAAGAAGTAAGTTAGCCAGAAAACCCAAAGCTGTGCTTAAGTTTGCTTTCATCCATTCTTCTCCCACCAATATCTTCTAACTGTGGTTCTGAAGGCAACAGACTCCAGCAAACACCAAACAAGCAGCAAAAAAATCCATTTTCATGCATTTCAGAGACCTACCTGATACTTTCATTGAGGGTGTAAAGTTCATTGTTCTGCAAGCCTCCCCCTTTGAACACATTTATAACTGCTGTTTGTACACTGCCAAAAAAAGAAATGAGACAGGACAACATCCATGAATAACAGTGTGATTTATCAGAGAGCACAACCTGAGAAGACACCAAAAGCAGAGAGATTACAACAGAGTGCAGTTACTTGCCCTTAAATACTTCCACTGTTTCTCACCTTTAAATTGTTACTCTTAATTACCTACATCTCCCCTGGGAGACAGAGCAGAACCAACTTCAAATTCTGCCTAGGGTAAGCAAGGGAAAGTTGTCACAGGGACACTGCTCATGCCAGATGTCCCTTGAACACAAGTGTTTGGGGGATCTTTGCTGTGTGCTGCAGGCTAGTTGCTCTGAGGAGACAGAGATTTTTGGTAATATCTGCCAAACACATCAGGCTGCATTATCCAGTGATCCTACCAGGAACCACCCACTCTGCAGCATCTAGCAAGACCCTGGCCGTGCTGTAAGATGTTCTGCAGCCAGCATCACCTCAGTCAGATCAGAGTTGAAGCCCTGTTATTGCTTGTAAGTAGCTATTGGAGTATTTTCTAATTCTCTCACCAGCACAGAGGAAGTCCTAAAGTGACAGCAGACAAGAAGGTTTAGCAGGTCTAAAGTTTGCCATGGCTAACAAGGGCATATGTCATTCCCTTAACAGATATTTCCTTCTGTGGGCCAGTTATGGCATCTGCATGCTTCACAGACCTAAGCTCACTATCATGGCACAAAACTGCAGTGTTTTTGCCAGGCTACTTTTGTGTGACATTGGTAAACTGGGCTAGGTCAGCAAGCAAGAACGGTCTGCAGAGCACAGAGCTGGTGCCAGGTGGCAGAAGGGAAGGTGGAAACACCCACTTCTGGTAGCAGCAAACCATTACATCAGACCAAGACACAGGACATCTCACTCTTCACCTTTCGCATTGTTTTTCCAGTTGCCATTGCTGCATGACACGCACAGCAGACAGTATTTAGCTATCAATAGGAAATGCTGGTGGAAGCCATAAGCTTAGTAGTTGTCAGAGGAACATGTCTGTGATAAAAGCTTCATAATATGCAAATACATGCCTTTGTGAATTCATAAACTGGCATTTAATACAGTACTAGGAATGTGTTTTTCTAAATAGTACTTAAAAGATTCAACTGTTAACAAAAGGCAATTCTGCTTTATTTCAAGACAGTATGGCTGAACAACATTGACCAAAACCAACGGAGCACCAGCAGGTCTAAATTTTTCAACTCCACAGAGTTGAAATGCCAGCAAAGCCTGGACATGGCAAAAATTCATGCATGGTTATAAACAGATGAGCTTAGCCATAAATGGTGTGAAGCACAAGCGCAAGATACACATGACCCTCACTGAGGAGCTGCTGCAGGGCAAGAGCTCAGCCAGGTGGGTGCTGCTCACCTGTTCCAGGCAGAGTTGGAGCTGAGCTGCATCGCCTGCCGGGCTGCCTGGAACCGAGGCAGGTCACTGAGGACAGGGGAGCTCATGAAGCGAGGTCGAGGCCTTCTGAACGAGCCCATCTTGTGGGACTGGAGTGCAAAGGACAGAGCTATGGTGAACCCTCCTTTCATAGGGTCAGGTGAAGCAGGGCAGGACCATCAGAAAGGCTCTTCCCTCGAAGGTTCAAGTGTCAACCTCAGCAATGTCCATGAGCCTTCAAGCCCAAGGACTCAGCCAAAAGCAAAGAGTCAGCCCTGGACTAGCAGTTCCCCACCGTGTCGGGTTGTGACATGAGCTGCATGACGAAGGAACTGAAGCAGCCCTGCAATGCAAAGAGAAAGGAAAAGAGTAAGGCAGAGAAGGGAGGGATGAAAATATCCTGTGCCGTTAACATTAACAGCAGCTTTGGGAAGACTCTGGAATTCCAGAGTTCTTCAACAGCCCCATTTCCCATCTTGCTCCTTAAACAATGACCCAACAGAGCCAGTCAGAAATGCAAGCATGGTCTCTCTTTTGACTTCAATTAGCAGAGAGGCAAGAACAGAGATGCCTCAACTCTTCTGCCAGAGGCACTTTACAAATACTTTAAATGGAGTTAACCACTCAGCCTCTATACAAAACAGTAGTAACTGGAGACAGAGAAAAGTATTCTACTAGAGAGGTACAAAAGATGAACAGTGGGAAAAAAGATGAATAGACTAACACAGTGCTTTTTTTTTTTTTTTTTTGAGAAGTGTTGTGCAAGGGAATAAACCCACTTGCTATCAGTTCACTACAAAAAGGATATAATAAGGAACTTCTTCAAAAGAGTTCTGACATACAGATATTTTGAGCATAAGCAGGGCTTTTATGTTTCTGGTTTTTCTACAGCACGAGAAGTAATTGCTAGACCAATTACGAAATGACCGTATTTTCCACTCTGATCATCATCTCCATGTAGATGACTATGTAGCCCCAAGTTAACCACAGAAATAGAAGAAGTGAGCTTAAATAAAAGCCACAAAAAAACTCTGGCAAAGCTTCTGTACTTTGAAATCCTCCCACTTTAGATGAATACAAGCAATAGATGTAGTTGGCAGTTTGGAGAAAGAGATGTGGGACACAGGACAGCAGAGGGGAAAAGAAACAAACAAAAAAGTTGTGCAACTGAACTGCACATGAAAGATGTAAAGCAAAATCTCTTTTCCACCACGTCTTCAGCACGAGGTGGAAAGAGAGATGGTCAGACAAAA